>CM042261.1:17423482-17910982 GCA_023566225.1 Romanogobio albipinnatus | reverse complement strand
TTCCTATTTTATATTTATTAAATCGATGTGGCATCCTCAATAAACCCGTCTCCGGCCTGGCGGCTCCGATCTTTCGAATATTCCTATTTTATAATTGTTAAATCGATGTGTCATCCTCAATAAACCCGTCTCTGGCGTGACGACTCCGATCGTTGGAATATTCCTACTTAATAATTGTTAAATCGATGTGTCATCCTCAATAAACCCGTCTCCAGTGTGACGACTCCGATCGTTGGAATATTCCTATTTAATAATTGTTAAATCGATGTGTCATCCTCAATAAACCCGTCTCTGGCGTGACGACTCCGATCTTTGGAATATTCCTACTTAATAATTGTTATATCGATGTGTCATCCTCAATAAACCTGTCTCCAGCGTGACGACTCCGATCGTTCGAATATTCCTATTTAATAATTGTTAAATCGTTGTGTCATCCTCAATAAACCCGTCTCCAGCGTGACGACTCCGATCGTTCGAATATTCCTATTTAATAATTGTTAAATCAATGTGTCATCCTCAATAAATCCGTCTCCAGCCTGGCGGCTCCGATCTTTCGAATATCGCAATTTAATAATTGTTTAATCAATACGTCATCCTCAATAAACCCGTCTCCACCGTGTTGCCTCCGATCCTTCGAATATTCCGATCTAATATGACCTCTGACCTGTAAGTTGCCAGAATAATAATCATAATGTTTGTTAATTGGCCAGAGGAGAACTGGCCCCCGACTGAGCCTGGTTTCTCCCAAGGTTTATTTTTCTCCATTAGGACACCTGATGGGGTTTTGGTTTCCTTGCCACTGTCGCCTTTGGCTTGCTCAGTTGGGGACACTAAATTTTCAACTAAATATCCAAATAAATCTAATTAGAAAACTAAATTAACCATATAAACTAAACTACTGATCTAATTACTGAACTAATGCCCACATTGTCACTGTATGATAATTGAAATGAGCCGTTTTCACCAAATAAAATTCTGTTATATTATTTTCCTGTTTAACACTGTGAAGCTGCTTTGAAACAATCTGCATTGTAAAAAGCACTATATAAATAAAGTTGACTTGACTATCCAAAGGACCAAAACAAAAACATTCTGACATGGAACGCACCTCAAAGTAGAATAACTGGCTGTAGCATTGTTTTTCTGAGAAACAAGTAGGTGAATTTAGCATGTTTCCTTCATATCGACGAGCATATTATAGTATTTTTAAGCTTTAGTAAAGTGAAAAACTTACATACAGCACCTTTAAAGGAACACGCCGACTTTTTGGGTCTTTAGAGTGACTTTATTTGTCACTCTACATATGCACAAGTGCAACAGTAGGTGAAATTCTTAGGTGCAGTTCCGAGCAACATAGCAGTCATGACATGACATGTACAACATTTAAAGTAGCATCAGATTACACATCTGATGCGCACACAATTACTCACAGCACAGTAAACTCTACAATAAACAATAAATAATTTACACAATGTGAGTGTAGTTCTCACAGCTTTAAACAATATACACATACTTACAATATACATATACTTTAAACAATATACACTAAACATACACTAAACAATATACATTACGCTATAATAGTAATAATAATATACAATGTATAGTATAAAATATTATTCACAGATTGAAAAATTGAAATCCAAAGTGCAATAGATGCTGTATGATAAATAAATGTGTATATAATGTGTGTGTATCTACAGTGGGTTGTGCTGAGTGATATTCTGTCCAGAGTGTGTTATGATCCTGATGGATCAGGAGTTAAGTAGTCTGATTGCTTGTGGGAAGAAGCTGTTCTGGAGTCGGCTGGTGCGTGTTCTAATGCTGCGGTACCGTCTGCCTGATGGCAGCAGTGAGAGCAGCCCATGGTTCGGGTGGCTAGAGTCTCTGAAGATCCTCTGAGCTCTCTTCACACACCGCCTGGCGTAAATGTCCTGGAGGGAGGGAAGCTCACCTCCGATGATGCAGCTGGCCGTGCGCACTACCCTTTGCAGGGCCTTGCGGCTGCGGGCGGTACTGTTGCCATACCAGGTGGTGATGCAGCCAGTCAGCAGACTCTCGATGGTGCAGGTGTAGAAACGTGTGAGGATGTGGCGGTTCATTCCAAACCTCCTCAGCCGTCGCAGGAAGAAAAGGCGCTGATGAGCCTTCTTCACAACGGCCTCAGTGTGGACGGACCATGAGAGTTCCTCTGTGATGTGGACACCGAGGAACTTGAAGCTGCTGACTCTCTCCACCGGTGCTCCATCGATGGTGATGGGGCGGTGTTCTCTCTCATTCCTCCTGAAGTCGACCACCAGCTCCTTGGTCTTGCTGACGTTGAGGGAGAGGTTGTGCTCCTGACACCACCGTGTCAGAGTGTGCACCTCCTCTCTGTAGGCCGTTTCATCATTGTCGGTGATAAGACCTACCACCGTCGTATCGTCAGCAAACTTGATGATGGTGTTGGAGCTGTGGGTTGCCACACAGTCATGTGTGTACAAAGAGTACAGGAGTGGGCTGAGAACGCAGCCCTGAGGGGCTCCAGTGTTGAGAGTCAGTGATGAGGAGATGTTACTGCCCATTCTGACCACCTGGCGTCTGTTTGACAGGAAGTCCAGGATCCAGCTGCATAACAGGCTGTTTAAGCCTAGAGCCCGGAGTTTCATGTCAAGTATGGAGGGCACAATGGTGTTGAATGCTGAGCTGTAGTCCACAAACAGCATTCTCACATACGTGTTCCTCTTTTCCAGGTGGGAGAGAGCAGAGAGCAGTGTGTATAGTGGATGAAATGGCATCGTCAGTGGAGCGGTTTGTGCGGTATGCAAACTGCAGTGGGTCCAGTGAGGGGGGGAGAACAGAGCAGATGTGGTTTCTGACTAGTCTTTCAAAGCATTTGCTGATGATGGGGGTCAGAGCAACAGGACGCCAGTCGTTTAAGCAGGTGGTTTTTGATTGCTTAGGTACAGGAACAATAGTGGACGTTTTAAAGCATGTGGGGACCACAGACAGGGAGAGGGACAGGTTAAAAATGTCCGTGAAGACTCCAGCCAGTTGGTGCGCGCACGCTCTGATCACACGGCCGGGAATGCCGTCTGGACCCGCAGCTTTACGGACGTTCACCCGCCGGAAGGATCGGGTTACATCCGCGACAGATACAGAGAGTGCACTAACCTCTGCATCTTCAGCCGCGAGCGCTCTCTCCGCGAGGGCGGTGTTAGTTCCCTCAAAGCGAGCATAGAAGGTGTTGAGCTCGTCCGGGAGAGAGGCAGCGGTGTTCACGGTGGAGTTTGTGTTCCCTTTATAGTCCGTGATGGTGTTAATTCCCCTCCACATGCTTCTGGAGTCGGTGGTGTTGAACTGTCCTTCAATCTTGTCCCTGTACTGCCGTTTTGCTGCTCTGATGGTTTTCCGGAGGGCATAACTTGCTTGTTTATGCTCCTCCGCGTTACCGGAGTTAAAAGTGAAGGTCCGCGCATTGAGTGCCGCGCGAACATCCCCATTTAGCCACGGCTTCTGGTTAGGGTACAGCCGAATTGTTTTGGTCGGAACAACGTCATCTACGCACTTCCTGATGAAACAGGAGCTATCAGCGTAAACCTCGATGTCGTCATCAGAGGCCGACCGGAACATCTCCCAGTCCGCGTGATCAAAACAGTCCTGTAGCATAGAATCTGATTGGTCCGACCAGCACTGGATGGTTCTGAGGGCGGGTGCTTCCTGTTTGAGTCTTTGCCTATATGCGGGCAAAAGTAGGATGGAAGCGTGATCCGATTTGCCAAATGGTGGGCGCGGGAGGGACTTGTAACAATCCTTGAAGGGGGAGTAGCAGTGATCTAAGACGCGGTTCCCTCACGTGTTGAAGTTAACATGTTGGTGGTATTTGGGTGCGATGCCCTTGAAGTTGGCTTTGTTAAAGTCCCCGGTCACAATAAACGCGGCCTCAGGATGCGCGGTTTCCTGCTCACTCACTGTCCTATACAGTTCCTTTAGTGCCCGGTCTGTGTCGGCTTGCGGGGGAATATACACAGCTGTGATGATGACCGCGGTGAATTCCCTCGGTAGCCAGAATGGTCGACACAGAACCATGAGAAGTTCCAGATCAGGAGAACAGAAAGACTTGATAGAATGTACGTTCCTCTGATCACACCAGGATCGGTTAATCATAAAACATACACCCCCGCCTTTGCTTTTCCCGGAGAGATCTTTTTCTCTGTCCATTCGATGCACGGAGAACCCCGCGGTTTCGATGGCCGAATCTGGAATCTCAGCGGACATCCAAGTTTCTGTGAGGCAGATAATGCAGCAGTCCCTCGTCTCTCGTTGGAAAGAGATCCGTGCTCTCAGCTCGCAGAGTTTATTGTCCAGAGACTGAACATTTGCCAGTAAAATACTGGGAAGTGGGGGTCGGTTTGCGCGGCGTCTTACTCTGATAAGTACGCCGGCTCTGCTTCCCCTTCTCCGGCCGCGTTTGCGTGGTCGGGCCGTCCAGACAAAGAGCTCCGCTGCTGTGTTTGTAAACGGCGGTTCGTCACTGAAGAATTTAAAGTCCGGTTTTCGGAGTGCGATAGCCGAACCAATGTCCAAAAGTGTCTGTCTGTCGTACGTAGTAAGGCAGACAACATCCAAGACAAAAAACACAAAAACTATAAACAGAACAAACAAAAAACTACAATGTTTCAGCAGAGCTTGCGACGTAGCGGCCATCCTCGGCGCCATCTTGACTCAACATTTATTATTATTATTCACCATTATTATTCATATTATTCACCATGTCCCCCAGAGTTAGATAAGTCCATACACACCATTCTCATCTCCTTGCGTGCCATAACTCTGTCTGACGCACCCACCGCTAGCCTAGCTTAGCACAAAGACTGGAGGTAAACGGCTCCAGCTAGACTACTGCACAATAAGTGACAAAATAACACCAACATTTTCCTATTTACATGTTGTGATGTGATGAAGGCCAACGGAAAATGAAAAGTTGCGATTTTCTAGACCAATATGGCTAGGAAGGAACTATTCTCTCATTCCTGCTTAATAATCAAGCAGCCGTACCATGGGTGCAGAGGCACAATGATATCACGCAGTGCCTGGAAATAGGCTAACTTCCGTCAACATAACCAACGTGACAACCTGCTTGCACAGAGAACGTGCTGGGGACTATTTTCAGGCGCTGCATAATATCATTGCGCCTGCTACTTATTGAGCCGTTTACCTCCAGTCTTTGTGCTAAGCTAGGCTAGCGGTGGGTGCGTCTGACAGTTATGGCATGCACGGAGATGAGAATGACATGTATGGACTTATCTAACTGAATAAGCTAAAGTCCCAAAATGTTGGCGTGTTCCTTTTAAGGCAGGTTAGGTGATTTGTTCCAGAAATATTTTTTTGTTATGCTGGTTGAAAGTCTCTTTACATATTGAGTTAAGAGGTCTAAATGTAGTATATATCTCATCTGAGGAAGGCATAGGACCATAAATGTAATGATTCGATACAATGTCCTACCTGCCTGTCTGCGTATGTATTTCCATACCTCCACGCACCCTGTTCGAAGACATCACACGTCATCGGTGTGTTACAACTCAGCACCGCAACCGAGCCACATTTGACAGTTTCTCCCATACCTGTCAACATTTAGGTACAGTTTACACTGCATAAATTATAAATTATATATAGATTAAGCCTTATTAAAGCTACGATTGGATTGAGATCTGGGGAATTTGGAGGCCAAATCAACACCTCAAACTCGTTGTTGTGCTCATCAAACCATTCCTGAACCACTTTTGCTTTGTGGCCGGGCGTATTATTCTGCTGAAAGAGGCCAAAGCCACCAAGGAATACTGTTTCCATGAAAGGGTGGACATGGTCTGCAGCAATGCTTAGGTAGGTGGTACGTGTCAAAATAACATCCCCAAGGTTTCCCAGAACATTGTCCAAAGCATCACACTGCCTCCGCCGGCTTGCCTTCTTCCCATAGTGCATCCTGGTGCCATGTGTTCCCCAGGTAAGAGACACATCCAGCCATCCACGTGATGTAAAAAAAACGTGATTCATCAGACCAGGCCACCTTCTTCCATTGCTCCATGGTCCAGTTCTGATGCTCACGTGCCCACTGTTGGCACTTTCGGCGGTGGACAGGGGTCAGCATGGGCACTCTGACTGGTCTGCGGCTATGCAGCCCCATACACAACAAACTGCGATGCACTGTGTATTCTGACACCTCTCTCTCAGAACCAGCATTAACTTCTTGATAATTTGAGCTACAGTAGCTCATCTGTTTGATTAGACCACACGGGCCAGCCTTCGCTCCCCATGTGCATCAATGAGCCTTGGTCGCCCATGACCCTGTCACCAGTTGATCACTGTTTCTTCCTAAGACCACTTTTGATAGATACTGACTAGTGCTGGGCGGTATAGCTACCAGAAGTTCATATCGAATACCGGTGTTTGTTTTTGTTATGATATGAATTTGTATTATACTGCAATACCGGTGTATGTCGCTTAAACAACGCAGCGCAACACTGTTTGAGAGGGATCTCTTTTCACTTTTGCACTGTAGTGAGGGCACAGCTGAGATCGCATAACAGCGGAGAATTCAAACAACATGCGGCGTGCGCATGAGAGCGATGCATTTAACAACGCTCACCACGTGGATCATTTAGATCCGATACAAACCGGAGTGAGCGCGTTTAAGTTTTTTTATGGACATATATTTCATATACTCTAGTGCTCTAAACATGAACCAGCACCGTGTATGCGCACATATTTAATCAGGTCTTAAAATGAAATATTATGTGCAAATAAGGACACGGATACAGCCATACATCTGATCATGAACGCGGTGACACAATGGATTATTCTAATACACAGAAGACAATGATGTAGACCGAAAATGATGAATGCTGTTGTCTCCCTAGAGCAGGGGTGGCGAACTCCGGTCCTGGAGGGCCAATGTCCTGCATAGTTTTGCTTCAACCCTAATCAAACACACCTGAACAAGCTAATCATGGTCTGAAGGGTTACTAGAAAGCTACAGGCAGGTGAGTTTTATCAGGGTTGGAGCTGAACTCTGCAGGACAGTGGCCCTCCAGGACCGGAGTTCGCCACCCCTGCCCTAGAGGGCTGGGCTGCTCTCACTGCTGGGCATGGGCTGCTCTCACTGCTGCCATCAGGCAGACGGTACCGCAGCATCAGAACACGCACCAGCCGACTTCAGAACAGCTTCTTCCCACAAGCAATCAGACTACTTAACTCTTGATCCATCAGGATCATAACACACACTGACAGAATATCACTCAGCACAACCCACTGTAGATACACACACATTATATACACATTTATTTATCATACAGCATCTATTGCACTTTGGATTTCAATTTTTCAATCTGTGAATAATATTTTATACTGTACATTGTATATTATTATTACTATTATAGCGTGATGTATATTGTTTAGTGTATGTTTAGTGTATATTGTTTAAAGTATATGTATATTGTAAGTATGTGTATATTGGTTAAAGCTGTGAGTTTACACTCACATTGTGTAAATTATTTATTGTTTATTGTAGTGTATACTGTGCTGTGAGTAATTGTGTGCGCATCAGATGTGTAATCTGATGCTGCTTTAAATGTTGTACATGTCATGACTACTATGTTGCTCGGAACTGCACCTAAGAATTTCACCTACTGTTGCACTTGTGCATATGTAGAGTGACAAATAAAGTGATTTGATTTGATTTGATTTAGAGCATCATTTTGTGGGGATTTTTTCTACAATATTCACTCGTTATGACAGTAAAATAGGGCATTCAAAGTCAATGTACTGCAGTATATCCTTTCTTAATCAGTAGAAAATATGGTTCACCTGGTCATGCATGGGGAAAAAATATTGTCATATACAGAGAAACCGGTATAATTTTGAAAAATACAGCGATCTTGGTCATACTACGCCCAGCACTAATACTGACCACTGCAGACTGGGAACACCCAACAAGAACTGCAGTTTTGGAGAGGCTCTGACCCAGTCGTCTAGCCATCACAATTTGGCCCTTGTCAAACTCGCTCAAATCCTTACGCTTGCCCATTTTTCCTGCTTCTAACACATCAGCTTTGAGGACAAAATGTTCACTTGCTGCCTAATATATCCCACCCACTAACAGGTGCCGTGATGAAGAGATAATCAGTGTTATTCACTTCACCATGTGATAATGTTATGCCTGATCGGTGTGTGTGTATATATATACATTAATTACATAGTGTAAAAATACAAAATAGAATTGAATGAACAAATTTACAATTGATATACAGAAAAAAAATTAAGACGGACTTTGCCTCCTCATTTCAAAGCACCACTGCATCATTCTTAGACTTGTTGGTTCTCGTAATTCAACCGTTTACTTTATTCAAAGTTTTAAAAAACTAAAACCAATTAGGCCTAAGTCCTCTTGTGGTAATTTACACACCATTTAATTTGTTTCTCCTTGCATGGTTTCATCACTCCATATAGTTTTATGCTGCTGTGCATCATTTCACAAAAGCTGTCAATTCTCCACAAACTGTCATTGTTTAAACCATACATTTCTAATCATACACCATACAGCCCTGGGCAGCGCTTAACTTAACAGTTAATTCCAGCAGCAAGTAATGTATTACTCACTCTGTCAACACAGTTGCAATGTGCCAAAATAGCCTGTTGTACCGTAACTCCACCTCACCTACGGTTTGGACCGTTACCATAAACAACACAGCAATTGCATAGTCATACGACTTTACTGCAAAAAAGCTACATAAAAAATGTCAGTGATGTCTTAAAACTTTATGTTGTGTTAACTTGATATGGAGGTCGTTTAAACCTCAGAACATACAGACTTAAAGTCACCATAAAATTATTTATGGAATATTGCAGTATTTATTATATTTGATTTATCCATGCACATCATTATTTTTATTAATTCATGTGCCCTCATAATCTTTAAACAAAACCACTTTCCCTCCCTCTTCTCTTATGACGTGTTTATTGGCACGAGGGTGGGACAACCTGTCACTCGCATGAGATTACATATACAAACCACAGCGATCCAATGATCCACTTAATTCCCGATGGACAAAATCAAGTCCCACCCTACACTTTCGAGAAGCCATTTCACTTGGATATAAATCACAATAGAGATGAAAAGACTATCGCAACTCCCGTTTCACAAGACTTTACAATTATACTGCTAAAATGAGCATAGTGTATTTTACTTAAATCTGATGAGTTCAAATCAGTATATCTGAATAGAATGTTGTCTGTCAGTTGAATATATGAATGTGTATTTAGATTTCACTGAATTCAATAGGGATTGTGAGGACTCTTCAGTGGAACAATTACAGTTAAAGGTGCAGTAAGAGATTTCTGAAAAATGCTGTTGATAGTGGATCGGACCGAGGACAACAACACACTTGTAACCAATCAGCAGTAGGGGCATGTCCACTCAAAAGAGTTACGATCAGACAAGAGCATTAGGACCCACGTTAATATTAGGAAATCTTTCCAGCACTGGAGAGACCTAAACTGGAAGGTGACATTGGTTTTGAGTGCTGCTGGCGACTAACAACGCCAGTAAACACGTTAGATAAGTCCAAAAGCTTAAGCAGCTGACTTGTTGCCTTGCTGCCCTATCAGGTAATGACTTTGCAGGCAGTGTTTGTGCAAGAAGATACTTCACAAAACTGATTTCGGTCAGATTTCTGAGGCAGCATAACAGTTTAATGATCTACAGCAATATAGAGCGAGCTTTGGTAAAAACTAATCAAATATTTAATTACTACAATAGTAATTTTTCACTAGAAATTACATCAAAAGTGGAAAACGTTGGTCAGATGTACATTTACACACAAACTGATCACCAACCGCAACTTTCAGACGCCATCTTTCTTTTTTAGCTTAACCGTCACAGAATGGAAAGCACATGATTGTGGAATATCAAGGGCAGCGAAGGATACATCTATGCTGCCTTCAAAAATGGACGAAGGTATCTCAGGAGACAGGAAGTGAATCTAACATTGGAATGCATCCTCTGAAGGCAGCATTTTTAAACGTTCGGATTTCCAGCAGAGCACACCTGTGAAATGGCTAATGAGGGTATATTTGTCTCTTCCTCTCAGCTCTGGAAGTGTGGGTTAGATGGGGGGCGGCTATATGCATGTGGAAACAATTCTCACAGTAATGATGCACAATTAATCATGATATACTCTCTAGTTATAACCAGGAAGAGGGCCAGGCTAGGATGTCAGGATAGGAAAGTTCACCTACAATACAAATCCCTCCTTTAACAAGCCCGGTAAGGTCCAATAAAGTGTTGATTTGTACTGTGTGTGAATGTAAAAAAATAAGACGAACACATCTGCTTCGTTTAAAATAACAAACGAAGCTACAGCATAATCTCTGGCTGACAGGTTTGCACCTGTTGGTGACTGATGATTTTGCCTCGTCTTATAGAGCACAAAGCAAAACGAAGGTTTCTGGGATGTCTTAGATATGCCACTGCAAAGCTTTTCATGCGAAGGTCAAACTAGCAGATGTCACTCACATTGAATCATATTTGAGAGCCTATCCAGCTGATGCAGCTTAGCCCATCCACTCATAGACATGAGAGAAAATGTGTCCAATTGCCGTCACACCTGTTTCTCATTCAACCAAGATGCTCTTGAGATGTTTCATCCTCCAGCTACAGCCCATCTTGTGTAAAACAAAGACCCTCAGTGTTTTTGGGGCCCCTGGTTCCTATGTTAATACATCTAATTATGAAACCGTTACTGTTATTTGACTTTGGGCTTCTTAGGAAAAAGAAACAGAATGAAGTAAAAATGACAGTTGGAATGTTAAGCACCAAGATGCGAAGTAAACAATGAACTGGAAACTGGAATGGTCTTAGAAATACTGCATGCAGTTTGTAGTGTATGGCTTTGATGGCCATGGCAGGTAAGCTCGTTAAGGAAAAAACAACATGAACAAAAGATTTAGTTTGGTGTACAGTGATTGTATTTAATTTGGCAAGCAACAATGCCACATTCCTCTGTGTTTTTCTGCCCTTTTCATGGAGTTATTGACATTGATCTGTTTATATTATCACAGGCATGTCTCAGCCGAGTGCAGCAAGAGGATGGGCACAAACCTGCTGAGCGCTAATGTCTGAGCTGTGTAAGGACATAGGTAAGCAATTCATCTTTATGGTTGTGTTTGATACATATCTATGGCTTTGAAGCAGAAGCCTCTTCATACAACAGACCAAATCCTTTTTTTTTTTTTTTGGCAAATAAACCAATCAGGCGTAACCATTTTAATCAAATTAATTACATGACATACTGATTAATCACAATTAGTTTAGATGAATTAAATGACTCTTTGAAAACCTGCTGTAACCGGCTTGTGCCTATTTTCAGACCGGACTAATCAACACTGCGCTCTGAAATACTTGATTCTGATTGGTAAATTGCATCATTTAGAGGTCTGATATTTCATAATATTTACCGTCGCTCTAGCAACACTGTATATTATGGTGCATTCAAGTCATGTCGGAAAGATCATATTTATGAGTTGAACGCACATGAGTGCCACCACAAAGTCAAAGCCTTATGCTTCCTTCACGTGCTATCGGAATTATCATAAATACTAGTTTCCTAGTTAAAAAAAATTGGACTCGTTATCATGACTTCAGAAGTGGGAAGAAGGAAATTTCCAAGCAGGCAGCATTAAATACAAGTCGTCCCCTTGGAATTATAAGGTTCTATCTGTGTTCTGAGCAGTTTTGAGATATTGAGCTTCAAAGTTTTTGCATTACATATAGGAAAATTTATATGGGGAACAAGTTTCTTTTAAACATGAAAATAACAGGGACCCTAAATGTATTCTAAATATACAATATCAAAATCCTTTCAAAATTGTAAATGGGGATTTTTGGAATGGGTCAAATGCAGATAGAACCTTCTAATACTAAAAAAAAAACACTTTTCGCTTAGAATTATAAGGTTCTATCTGCCAAAACATTATTTGATCATTAAATATAAAATTATTAAAAATATAACGTGTCTCAACATGTGTTAGAAAGTAAAATTTTATCCTTTCTATATTTATTTATCTATAGATATTTATTTCATATTTTTAGCACTTCCATGTATTTAGGACATTTCAAATGAAGCAAGGTAGGTCTAAATATTTTGTCCAGTGCAGATGTTAATTTTTGGTACCAATTTGGTGGGTAATTAAACACATTATTGCAGAAATTGTTAATCTTTCTTTTGTTTAGACAGAAAGCAGCTACTGTAATACATCTGAGCAGGACTTTATTGGCTCCACTGGTTTGTCTGGTAAGACCCTAGGCCCTGCTGCATCTACCTTGTCACCTGCCTGGAGAAAAAAATACATTTGAAAAAATACATATTTAAACATAATATTTAAATACACAATGTAAAAAAATAGGAATGCAATAAATTCAGAAAATGTTCTTATTATTAGCTCACTACCTCTGTAGCTCTAAACTAACCAATTCTGACAGACTGACTGATTCTTACCTTTCCTCTCTCTGTTGTTCTCTGTCTTGGTATTACTGGACTGCTTGTTTCTCCCTCTCTCTCTAAAAGTCTGATTTTACATTGCTCCTTTACAACATTGCTCCTTCCCTCTTCTGCCTCAGTTTCTCTCCAATTCTCTGATGATGCTTTTTTCATATTTTCTTTGCCTGGTGCTCTCTTTCTCGTTCTCCTGCTGTTGTTTTTAGCATTACTTTTCCCCCTCCTGGATATGTCAGGTTCATTACAAAAATAGACAAAAAATATATGGTATACCATTGAGTAGCTACAGGCTACAATCATTCTGAAATCATTTTAATACTGAGGTAACTGTTTTAACGATCTTTCACATGTTCACATAACGATCATAACTTACTGTAACCACACTATTTTGAGTAGCATAGGTTCGTTGTTAACACTTTACAATAAGGTTAATTAGATAACATTAGTTAACTAAATTAATTAACTACATTAGTTAACATGAACTAATAATGAATTGCACATATAAAGCATTTGTTTATCTTTGTTAATGTTAATTTCAACATTTACTAATACATTATTAAAATCTTGTTAACATTAGTTAATGCACTGTGAACTAACATGAACAAACCATGAACAGCTGGATTTTTCTTAACTAACGTTAACAAAGATTAACTAATGCAGAACAGAGGTGTTGTTCATGGTTAGTTCATGTTAACTCATGCATTAACTAATGTTAACTAATACAACCTTATTGTAAAGTGTTACCGGTTCGTTTGTTTTTTTTTCTGTATTTTTTTTTTATCTTAGTGCTTGCCTCTTAATATCAGGAACTATGAAGCTAGCTGCTGGCTAGTGTGGTGTCTAACTTAACTATGAAAACATAGTTCCCTTTCAGTCGGTCACGTTCGACGTACGTCGGAACTGACCGACGAATTGGGATCTGTTCTCAGAGACCAATCTACTTCGAGTGTATTAAAAACGAGCCAATGAAGATTGGCATGCGATCACGCATTCCACGCACCGCCCCGCGTCCGCGGGTATAAATACGGAAGTGGAAGTGCCGCATACCGCTTTCAACTTCGGAGCCGAGCTTTCATGTTCCTACGAAGAGTGTTCTACGAACGAGTTCAAAGATTCTACGAGAGAAGATCTGCTTACCTGTTCCGGTGTCGGTGTGACGGTGCTGTACAGCGGTGGTCGCTTCCTGAGAGAAATTGTCGGTTCGCTGGGCGTTTCCTCTGAGTGCTTACAGTGGGCTTGCACCTTTTAAAACCACTGTAAGCCGCGGCTATTCCCCTGTGTGCCTCGGCACGTTTCGGAGCGGTTTTCTCTTCTCTCCTATCACTAAAAGAGCAACACGGTTTGACCCTGCGTCTTTTTCAAGATGTCATTCAAACCGTGTGTTTCTGGATGCCGTCGGTATCTATCTCCAGTGGACGGGCACGATCGCTGTCTCTCGTGTTTGGGCGTTCGGCACGCAGAGGCGGCTTTCGTGGATGACTCATGTTCGCACTGCGCGAACATGACCATCGCAGTGTTACGGTCTCGTCTCCAATACCTCAAACGGGGTGGAGTCCCATTGTGCATCCCCCGATCTAGTGGTCCTCCCGCTGCAAAGCAGAGGGCTGCTACTTTGGCTGATGCCTTTGGGGGAGATCTGAGGGTTACTGTGAGGGCACCCCCGCCGGGTCAACAGACTCCTCGGGCCCCTCCCCCCTCAGCTGCGCCGGTAGAGCTTCCGGAAGAGCGCGCTGGTCCTTCCCATGGGGGGCCGGCCGTTTCTTTTGGGGCTCCTGCTGAGGATATGTTATCGATAGCTGCATCGGGGGACGAGCTAATGGACTCCGGGGATGAAGATGCGGCTGCGTTGCCCCCTTCGGGTGTGGTAGCGTTGCCCGCATCTGATCCGGAGCTCACGGCTATGCTTTCCCGGGCCGCCGCGAGTGTCGGGCTCGAGTGGAACCCTCCACCGTGTCCCGAACCCTCGCGGCTGGACGATTGGTTTCTCGGGGCGGATCGTGCTGGTTCTCAGCGCCCCGCCCCAGTTCCTTTCTTTCCGGAAGTGCATCAGGAGCTCACGAAGTCGTGGACAGCGCCTTACAACGCTCGTTCACGATCGACTGACTCCTCCGTCCTCACTACCCTCGATGGTGGCGCAGCTAAGGGTTACGTGGGGGTCCCTCCAGTCGAGCGGTCGGTTGCGATGCAACTGTGTCCTAAGACCGCTGCGGACTGGCGTGGGCACCCACGTCTCCCCTCCCGGGCGTGTAGGTTCTCGTCCAACTTATCGGGCAAGGCCTACACAGCTTGTGGAGAAGCTGCGTCATCTTTGCATGCCATGGCGCTCCTGCAGGTCTACCAGGCCAAAGCGCTCAAGGATCTGCACGAGGGTAGTTCCGACCCAGGGGTTATGCAGGAACTGCGTACCGCGACGGACCTCGCCCTCCGGGCGACGAAAGTCACCGCACGCACCCTGGGTCGGGCGATGTCCACTCTGGTGGTCCAGGAACGCCACCTCTGGCTGAACCTGGCGGATATGCGTGAGACCGACAAGGTGCGGTTCCTCAACGCCCCTGTCTGCCAGGCCGGCCTCTTCGGCGACGCCATCGAGAACTTCGCCCAGCAGTTCTCGGTGGCCCAGAAGCAGACGGAGGCCATCAAGAACATCCTGCCCCGACGACCCGCTGCTGCCTCCACCCAGTCGTCGGCCGCAGCACCTCCGCCTGCTCGTCGCCGAGGACGTCCTCCTGCGGCTGCCTCCGCCCCTGCCAAGCCAAAGCAGCAGCCTCCACAATCAGCGAAGCAGGGTGCCAGTCGTAAGGGGGCCGTCCAACCCGCGTCAGGGCCTGCTAAGTCGGCAGGCAAGCGCAAGGGCAAGCGGCCCTGATGCGGGGAGTCCAGGGAGAAGAGGAGCTGCTCCAGGGGAGATGGTGTCCGCACCTCTCCTCCCCCCGGAGGAGGACCGGGGGGAGAATGTCAACTCGGCTGGTTCATTACATCTGCCGCTGGCCCTCCGGGGTCCAGCGGTACCCACATTCTCAATAAAAGAGCAGTTTCCTCCCTCCCTGAACTCCGAGAGGGACAGGTTGGCAGTGTGCAACGCCCCCGGGCCTTGCCACTCCTTTCCTCCCCTCTCACCCCTCGCCAGGGGGCAGCAGTATGGGCACCGAGGACGCCCCCGGGCCTCCTCACCCATACTCTGCCCCACCTGGAGTACTCAGACAACACTCCGGGCCGCCTCCGGGCCTCCCGGGTCGGGTCTGAGTACTCCAACCCGCTGCCTCACCCCTGGTACGTCTGTGGTGCCGATGATCCCGCTTGCGCGGTCTCTGGGGGCCTGGCTTGGCCTCCCCAGACCGTCTCGCTGGCTCATCCGTACCATCAGACTCGGCTATGCAATTCAGTTTGCACGCCGGCCGCCCAAGTACAGGGGCATCCTCTTCACCTCAGTGCGGAGTCAGGATGCCCATGTCTTGCGGTCAGAGATCGATGTCCTGCTGGCGAAGGGCGCGGTCGAGCCGGTTCCTCCAGCCGATATGAAGTCGGGGTTCTACAGCCCCTACTTCATTGTACCCAAGAAAGGGGGTGGGTTAAGACCAATCTTGGACCTGCGCATTTTGAATCGGGCCCTGCACAAGCTCCCGTTCAAAATGTTAACGCAGAAGCGCATTTTCCAGTGCATCCGTCCCCGAGATTGGTTCGCAGCAATCGACCTGAAGGACGCGTACTTTCATGTCTCTATCCTTCCTCGACACAGACCGTTCCTGCGCTTTGCGTTCGAGGGGAGGGCATATCAGTACAAAGTCTTGCCCTTCGGGCTGTCCCTGTCGCCTCGCGTCTTCACGAAAGTCGTAGAGGCAGCCATTGTTCCGCTCAGAGAACGCGGCGTTCGCTTACTCAACTATCTCGACGACTGGCTTATTCTCGCCCAGTCTCGGGAGCAGTTGTGCGAACACAGGGACATGGTGCTCAGTCACCTCAGCCTGTTGGGACTTCGGGTCAACCGAGAGAAGAGCAAACTCTGTCCCACGCAGAGGATCTCTTATCTCGGTATGGAGTTGGATTCGGTCAACCGGACGGCGCGCCTCACTCCAGAGCGCGTCCGGTCAGTGTTGAACTGCTTGAATACGTTCAATGGCAGGACAGCGGCCCCACTGAAACTTTTTCAGAGGCTCCTGGGGCATATGGCATCTGCAGCCGCGGTAACGCCGCTCGGATTGCTTCATATGAGGCCGCTTCAACGCTGGTTACACGACCGAGTCCCGAGATGGGCGTGGCACAGCGGTCAGTACCGGGTCCCAGTGACTCCTTACTGTCGCCAGACCTTCAACCCGTGGTCAGACCCCTCGTTTCTCCAGGCCGGTGTGTCCTTAGAACAGGTGTCCAGGCATGCTGTGGTCTTCACGGATGCCTCATCCACGGGTTGGGGGGCCACGTACAACGGGCACGTAGTTTCGGGACTGTGGACGGGACCCCAACTACGTTGGCATATCAATTGCCTAGAGCTTCTGGCGGTACGTCTTGCCCTGGCCCGGTTCAAGAAACCGCTCCAGGGCAAACACGTACTGGTCCGTTCGGACAGCACTGCGGCCGTTGCGTACATCAACCGTCAGGGTGGTCTACGCTCCCGTTGCATGCTCCGGCTCGCCCGCCATCTCCTCCTGTGGAGTCAGAAGTTTGTGAGGTCACTTCGTGCTATTCACATTCCAGGTGCGCTGAACCAGACAGCCGACGAGCTCTCTCGCCAGTCGACACCTCCGGACGAATGGCGACTCCACCCCCGGAGCGTCCAGCTGATATGGGACCACTTTGGGGTGGCGCAGGTAGACCTGTTTGCTTCCCCGGAGTCGACCCATTGCCGGTGGTACTACTCCCTGACCGGAGGTACCTTAGGCTTAGATGCACTGGCGCACAGCTGGCCCCGGGACCTACGCAAATATGCGTTTCCCCCAGTGAGCCTTCTTGCACAGACCCTGTGCAAGGTCAGGGAGGACGAGGAGCAGGTCTTGTTAGTTGCGCCCTATTGGCCCAACCGGACCTGGTTCCCCGAACTCACACTCCTCGCGACAGCCCCTCCCTGGCCGATTCCCCTGAGGAAGGACCTTCTTTCTCAGGGACGGGGCACTCTATGGCACCCGCGTCCAGACCTCTGGAAACTCCATGTCTGGTCCCTGGACGGGACGCGGAGGTTCTAGATGGCCTACCGCAAGCTGTGGTAGACACCATCGCTTCAGCTAGAGCCCCCTCTACGAGGCGCCTCTATGCTCTGAAGTGGAACCTGTTCGTCGTTTGGTGCTCTTCCCGCCAGGAAGACCCCCGGAAGTGTTCGATTAACATCGTGCTTTCCTTCCTGCAGGATGGGTTGGAGCGGCGGCTGTCTCCCTCCACCCTCAAAGTGTACGTCGCCGCAATAGCGGCGTATCACGATGCAGTAGACGGTAAATCCGTAGGTAAGCACGACTTAATCGTCAGGTTCCTCAGAGGTGCGAGGAGACTAAATCCTCCTCGTTCTACCTCGATACCCTCTTGGGACTTAGCCCTGGTGCTTAGAGCACTCCAGGGTCCCCCATTTGAGCCTTTGCAGTCAGTCGAGCTAAAAATCCTGTCCATGAAGACAGTCCTCCTGACCGCATTGGCCTCAATCAAGAGGGTAGGGGACCTGCATGCGCTTTCGGTCGACGAATCGTGCCTAGAATTCGGGCCGGCCAACTCTCACGTTGTCCTGAGACCCCGGCCTGGATATGTGCCCAAGGTTCCTACCACTCCCTTCCGGGACCAGGTAGTGAACCTGCAAGCGCTGCCTTCGGAGGAGGCAGACCCAGCCCTAGCTTTGTTATGTCCCGTCCGCGCTCTTCGCGCTTACGTTGACCGGACACAAAGCTTCAGATCCTCACAGCAGCTCTTCGTCTGTTACGGAGGTCAGCAGAAGGGAAAGGCTGTCTCCAAGCAGAGGTTGGCCCACTGGATAGTGGATGCCATTGTCTTGGCTTACCAGTCCCAAGACGTACCTTGCCCGTTCGGGGTGCGGGCTCACTCAACAAGGAGTGTTGCTTCATCCTGGGCGCTGGCTCAAGGTGCCTCGCTGACAGACATTTGTAGAGCTGCGGGCTGGGCGACACCTAACACGTTCGCTAGATTTTATAGCCTCCGTGTAGAGCCGGTATCTTCCCGCATCCTCGCCCCCCGGGGCCAGTAGCGCTAAGTACCCGTTCTAGTGTCGGCTTGCAACGCCACTCCCGCCTCCGGGCCGGATACGTGCGTCTATTCTTGCTCCAGTTGTGTTCCCCGGAAACGGCTAACCCTGTCGAGTTCCTCCGTCACCCTTGCGGTGTCAGACGTTGCGGACCGTCTGACGCCAGGCCTGCACCCGTATGCTTGTGGAACGTGTGTGTAGGCTGGGTTCCATATGTTGCGGTCCCCTCACGGCTACCCCATATGTGTATTCTCCACGGTATCTGCTACCCTACTCGGTTAGCCCCGTGTCTTTCCCTCGACAGAGCCCGCTCTGTCATCTCTGGGCGTGTTCTTCCCCCCCCTGGGATCAGGTTGGGTCCACCCCAGAGATTTCCATAGTTGCACTACCCTAGGTTAGGTTAGTCCTGATGCGTATTTCCACCTCTCCTTCCATTGAAGGATGTGGCTCCGCAGCGTACCATCTCCCGAGACGGGCACGCTTTCCCAGCGTTATCCAATAGTCACGCTGAGTGGGTCTTGCAGGAACAGCAGTGACTGTCCTTCCCTGCCCGGAGCCCTGACTTCCACTCCAACAGAGGAGTGATTCAGCGAGCTCAGGCAGGGCGCTGGAAGGGCCAGCTCCCTGGCGTTTTGGTAGGGATCCCAATTCGTCGGTCAGTTCCGACGTACGTCGAACGTGACCGACTGAAAGGGAACGTCTCGGTTACGTATGTAACCCTCGTTCCCTGAAGGAGGGAACGGAGACGTACGTCCCGTCGCCAGGGGCTGTGCTTCAGCTGAAGGCCCGAGCCACACTTCTCGGCTCCTCAGTTGAAAACGGTATGCGGCACTTCCACTTCCGTATTTATACCCGCGGACGCGGGGCGGTGCGTGGAATGCGTGATCGCATGCCAATCTTCATTGGCTCGTTTTTAATACACTCGAAGTAGATTGGTCTCTGAGAACAGATCCCAATTCGTCGGTCAGTTCCGACGTACGTCTCCGTTCCCTCCTTCAGGGAACGAGGGTTACATACGTAACCGAGACGTTACTCAACATAGGTCTCCTCAGAAAACATAGGTCTCCTCAGCAAGACCTAATAAAAAAAATAAAAAAAAACTGAACTTGCCTGGAATTCGGGCTGCTGTCCTTGACAAGATCGTCAATAAAATTGTCGATCTTGAGGTTTCATAAAAACTTTGCGTTGCGTGCCATAATCTTCACAGTGTCTGCAATCTTTCCTGTCAAGGAAACGGCGACACGACATTTAAATTTGATCCTGATTGGTCCTCTTCTGTGCATTCTAAGTGCTGATTGGCTCACGCAGATAGAACCTTATAGAGCCAAGTCAGAGTTCGACTTTGTAGATACAACCTTTTTGTTTTTTCAATAAAAAGTCCCAAAATGTACACAACTTTAAAAAAAAAACATCACATCATGTAAATAAGTTGTCACAGAATAAGAATATGTGAATAACTCAATTTTGACAAAAATGTCAGATAGAACCTTATAATTCCAAGATTTTCTTTAAGACCCGATGTTTAGGAATTGGGGGCATGTTGTGGAATACCTCAATATTTATAGCTATTTCACGAGTTTACACTTACATCAAATTAAATAGAGGAAAGATTATGCGTATTTGGCATGCTGTCCGGGGGCGGGCTCCGGGCTCGGAATTTTGGCCCAAACCCAGAGTATTCCCCCACCGATGTGATAGGAATAGTCTAGAACTAGATTGCATTGTATTAAGAATTGTGTTGACGTCCATTTAAAAATTATTAAATCAAAGCAAGGAGATGGGGTGGTGGAGGGATGCTGAGAAGCTGTCATCAAACAGAGGTAAGTCTGCTGTATATATATACCTCTTATCTCGTTGATTAACTGAATGAGCTCCACTCGTGTTTAATTAGGTTTAATTATCTGAACGTGCTCCTCGCGAACTTTGCTAATAAAACATCATTTAGTAGTGACATTGTCAGGCTTTTTATTTATTTTGTTATATTACAATGCCATTTTGTGCAGGGAATTAGCTTATATTGTATGTACCGATAAAGTCTACAGTGGCTTCATAAATTAAAAACATTAAAATGCAAAACACATCTGATGCACGTTCTTCATTTTCTAGAAGTAGATTTCAAAAGGTACACGTGCCTAGCCTGGCTCCGCCCTCCTACGTACTTAAGCTCAATTTTCATTTTCCTTCAGTACTACGTCTGGTACTGCTGTATATGCTTAGGTTCTCTCCAAACAATTTTTTACCGGTCCAATCAGCGAACAGAGGGAGTGGCTGAGAGCGATGACGTTGATGTCGTGCGCTAGTTTGAGTTGTAGTTCAGTAATGGCGGCGGTGAAAGATGCGAGTGTGTGGCACTGGCACCACTGACGAATGTTCAGAAGTTAAAGCCGGAGTGTGGCGTGGTAGACGAGCGAGCGAGATCGGTGTGCGTGATTGAGAATGAGACACACTGGTCTCGAGTCCTCTCATGAGGGAGCACGGAGGCATATAAGGACGAGCGACACCGGTGAAGGACGAGAGAGGACCAGGCCTGGATTTTAAGTTGTGTTTTGTTATGTATGTGCGCGGCAGTCGTCCGTGAGTTGTCCGTTTTACTTTCATTTTGTGTTTATTATTTGATTAAAAGTTGTTAAACGTTCGCCGGTTCCCGCCTCCTTCTTCACAAACGAACTCCGCTACACGGAGCAAGAACAATCAACAATTTTGTTGGTGGCCATGATGTTGTGGTCCGGGAAAAGTCTTTTTCAGCTCGCTCCGTTAGTTGTGAAGGAGTTGGCTGAAGCCGTCCGTCTCGCACCACCCACGAAAAAAACCCAGACTGAATTACCTACTGCTTTTGACAAACAGGTCGTGTGGTAATGTAATTGCTCTCCGAATCCACATCTCTGAGTTTTCAAGAATATATCGCTTCAAAATTCACTGTTTATATCCTTTTTAGACTCCTGCAGATCACCATGCGGTTGCGTGCGCTATAATTTGGATGCATTTCTAGACTTGTATTTCTTTAAATGCTGGCAAGTGTTTACAAGAGCAAAATATTTCATCACCGCTCAAAAAATAAAAGAAGAAAAGCACGTAAACATTTGAATTGGGCTGTTATTTATGGCAGCATTTATTCTTATCATACCTATCATACCTTATCATACATTTTATTTACAGCATATACAATCATGTTATGATTGCACAAGATATGCACCATGAGAGCAGCGTGTTCCGATCACAAAACTCTCCTCTCCACCGTGAATAAATAACAATCCGAATGCACGAGTTTTTATCACTGACACTGAGGTGGTGTGACTGCATAGTTAATGTGAGAGAATCAAAGGCGAACGGCGTGTGACATACGTCACGACCAAACATTAGCGATTGGTTATGGCAGATCCAGAGTGACTCTTGGCAGATCCAATAGTTTTAAACTTCAACAAAGTACCCGCCTTCAAGGAAGTAAACGCTTGTCAATGAAGAGTGGCCAGACTCTATGTACAAATGAAATGTACGAGAGTCTGGTAAGACCAGGCTAACACGTGCCATCTTACTTCGACAAAAGTTACTTGAACGCACCATTAACACGATTTCCCAACTTGTAAATACGAACTTCCCAGGAGGATTTGAACACACCGCTCTATCCCGATAACAGAAACCGGCGCAACTGTCGCCATCTTTTTTGTCAGTTATCAATTATAGTGAAATTCACCTCAGTGGACTTCAGGGTTAATACCGTATTACTGTAATATTGTGTAATGTTTGACTTTTTCTAAACGGAAGCTTTAAGACAATATACAGATAAGACTGCACAATTATTTCAACCAATGTTTCATGTGAACAAATTTATTTGTTTGGTGAGTAGGCCCTGTCCCAAATGGCACACTTCATATGCACTTTTCTTCTGGACTTACAATGGCTGCCGTGTGCGTGTGTCCGTTATGTCCATGAGACTGTAGGGTGTCCCATTTGTCATGTTAGGTTTCAGAAGGGTGCTGATGAGCGGCCCCTTTGTGATCGATATGGGCCCTCGATGCTCACTTTTGCTGAGCTCCGCAGCAGACTTCTTCCCTACAGTCAAAGTGGCATTACGTCACAAAAGTGCAGACTCGTAGAAGACCGCGAGTGTTTAGGGGGCCATTTGGGACAGAGCCCATGTCCAAATATGGCGCTGACATCTTGGAGCCGTAAAAATAGTTGAGGGATGATCTTTTTTTACTTCTAAAGTCAATTACCAAATCTTTTATTTTTTTTATTTTTATTTTTTGTAGATGGTTCACTCCACACCACTTCACAAAGTTATTGACCAGTGCTCTATATTCCATCTCTTGCACGCCCTCAATGCAACCAACCACAGCTGAGTCATCTGAAAACTTCTGGAGGTGACATGAATTTGAGTTGTAATTGAAGTCTGAGATATATAGGGTGAATAGAAACAGAGACAAAATCGTTCCCTGAGGAGCACCCATGTTGCTCACCACCAGCTCCGACACACAGTTCTGCAGTCTCACAAACTGTGGTCTGCCTGTGAGGTAGTCCATGACACAGAAGATTATCGATGAGGCGGTGCTAGAATCCATTTGCTAAAGATTATTAACAGCAGGCTTTAGGGACTGAAATGTCAGGCCAGGCAGAAGGTCAAAACCACAATAACAGTCCAATCTGTTAACATCAACAAGGGTGATCCAAAATGCAGAGATGAATAAGCAGGCAAAAGTTCCAAACACAGTCATAAATCCAAATAAGGTTACCAATGCAAGGGGATAATCCATCAAACATAAATCAGGAAACCAGGCAGAATCGTACACAAGACAGTCAGGCAGAAAACATTGGAAACCGCTTGGTTAGGCAATATCTCACAATGAGCAAACACACAGGCTCTTCCTAAATACTGATCAAACAGGAAATGATAGTAGAAGCAGGGGAAGCACTGTCAGTATTCAGACGAGGGCTCCCTCTGCTGGTGTGGCGTTACACAGTGACTACTTCGCTCAGAGAAGCTGTCAATCACATCTGTCAATCATGACGCCGTTTTTATAGCATCAAATAACTTAGTAAAACCAAACTTGTTTAAAGAAACGAACGCACCACAGCTATAATGATAACGGCACAAATAAACAATATTGTTGGAATCCCTTTCAGAACGATTTTATCCAGCTGATGAACAATAAAAACATTGAGATCCAATCAGAATCCATCCTGCTGTAACGAGCTCGAGCATTTAAAGTGACAGACAAGCACTCGTTTAAAATAAACAGAATGATATCTTCCACTTGTGTGGACGCTAATATAGTTATCTTTATAGTTATCTTTATACTTTATACTTATCGTTGTTGATGTGAACGTGCCTTAAAGGGATAGTTCACCCAAAAACGAAAATTTGATGGTTTTTCTGCTTACCCCCAAGGCATCCAAGATGTAGGTGTCTTCGTTTCTTCAGTAGAACACAAATGAAGATTTTTAACTCCAACCGTTGCCGTCTGTCAGTCGTATAATGCATGTGAATGGGGTCTAATTCTATAAAAAAAAAACATGCACATGCAACTTCAAATGAAACCCTGCGGCTCGTGGCGACACATTGATGTCTTAAGACATGAAACGATCGGTTTCTGAGAGAAACCGAACTATATTTATGCTATTATTTCACCTCATATCAGACGAATGTCATCAGCTCTCCAGACTGCCATAACTTCCTGTGAGTAAGGTCAAAATACTGGCCGGGTCATAGATATATATATACATAAATCCTTATTAGTGCCTGCACGGATCGCTCGAATGAGGAATCTACGTATATATATCTATGACCCGGCCGGCATTTTGACCTTACGTTATGGCGGTCTGGAGAGCTGATGACATTCGTCTGATATGAGGTGAAATAATAGCATAAATACTAGGGGTGTAACGGTACACGTATTCGTACCGAACCGTTTCGGTACAGGGCTTTCGGTACGGTGCGCGTGTGTACCGAACGGTTACGAATGCAATCTTTAACAGTTAACAGTCGGCTTGTTTTAAGCGCGGAACGCACTTCAATCCTAGTTCCCACACTAACATATTAAGTATTCTGTCCATTTTATCACAAAATTAAAGCGATAAATGCTGTTTTGACGCTCTGTAATGTGACGACTGATCACTGTAGACACGTCAGTCCAAGCGGCCACGGCGCACGTGTGTGCGTGTGAACGCAATCATCTCTTCCTATAGAATAAACATGAATTAATATCTTAAGGTATGTTGAGAATACATTAACACTGAAACGTATCATATGTGGTGTAATCAGTGTTTCAACTACGGAAATATGTCAATATTAAAACAGCTTGTAAACAATGTCATGTAGCATCACATTTACCTCAGGCAGTGTTCACAGCTGTTAGTTCACTGGAGAAATCAACTATTTTGCTACATATATGCACTATATTAGCCTATATATTCATTATATATGAACTATCTCTTTAAGACTTCTACTCAAGTGGTATTGGAATTGGTAACTTGTAATGAAGTTATTTTCGCTGTAAGTCATTTTCTACTTACTCTTTACACCTCTGTACACACAGTCACCATCAAGAAGCAAGTTGAAGCAGCCAGATTTTCACATCTCTGGGTTTCTCAGAGCGGAAGTCATCATAGCTGGGTTAAATATTATAGCTGTGAATGAGAGAATACATTAAATATTTTTTGTGTGCTGATTTGCTCAAATGGCAAAAGAAAAACGCCACAATAGGGATTTCACAACTTTCAAAAAGAGGAAAAAAATAGAGTGAGATTGATAACGGCAGTCAAAAAAGAGAAAATTTTAAATTTTGACCATCACTCCCATAGACGCTGTATTAGAAACACCCTCACAGCAGCGGTAACTTGTTTTTGTAAATTGATGCAAAAGTAATAAAATACAACGTATTAGTGTTATAAATAGATATATTTGAACAAAAAAATGAAATTACAAAACACGTTGCAGGATTTACGATATTGATGACCGTTAAAACATTACAGTCTATGAAAAGGGTCTATAGCTTTGTCAGCTAATTCTGAAAACGGCAACATATCAAATAATAAAACAGTAAAAAGCATCTTGTGTTGTTATTATTTGATGTTATAGTCTCCTAGGACAAGATGCTCCAGGTGTAGTCTGTGTTGACACAAGCACTAAGAGAAAAACTTTTTAATTTCTGTACCTGCAATGACAGTTTCTTAGATCTTAAGCCTTTTAAGTCTTATATTAGTATACCTGGCACTATAATCACTGTACTGTCTGTCCAACTGCTATTTCTTTTTCATTCATCAGCTTCATAACAGCAGAGACTGTGCACACACTTAATCCTTGTTATTAATGCAGAGTTGATGATCAGTCCCTTCGATAGATTTAGGGTCTTCTGGCACAATGGTGTATTTTTTCCATCATTAAAAGACGTGTTGGTTCTGTCACTTCATTTGAGAAATATGACTTGGAGTTTGGTATGGCAGCTGGCAGTAGTATTGAGGGATACACAGAATGCAATGTTGTATGGCAGTTGGCAGTAATTTTGAGGGGAAAGATATGACACATTTATATATTGCTTTCCTTTGAGACTATTCTGAGGTGGTGCTGTGTATTTCTTTCAACTGGCAGTGAAAACGCAGTCCTCGGAACATTTGGGAAAATCCAAGCAAGGCACCAGAGCAGGATTTAAAAGCCGCTCATAACTGTTAACAAATGAATACCAGACTCTGCTGTGGTCGCAGGATTTATTGGACATAATAACCCTTGCATCATAGATTATATGAATCATATTTATTTATTATTATTATTTTCTAAAATACTGCAGATGTAAACAAAGCAAAGTCTTGCAGTCAGGACAACTCTTCTATTAGATTTGTGTGCCATATTTGTTTGTATAGCTTTGATTCTGTAATCATTCCAGTGGTAATTCCCACCAGGGAGTGAAATTCAAATATTGCTGTATTTTGGAAATTACACATTTGGGATAGAATGACCCTTTTTTTAAATACAATAACATGCAGCAAACATTTTGGTTGAGACAGAGAAAATAGATAAATAAACTGGTAAACTTGACCACCCGTGTAAATATTGAAAACAGTCTGGAAAAGTTTATTTAGCTAAGAATGCAATTAAGCAAGTTTCAGTATTCTGCATAAGAGGAGAAATTCTCAAATTAGAGCATTTTCGTTATTATAATCATTTAACATTTATTTAGTTTTTATTATTTTAGTATTGTGTGTGTATATAACATGTTTGCATAAACTGTGTATTTACCTTTTGTATACCATGCATTCGACCTTAAATGCCTTGTTAATGAAATACAACAGATTTTTTACTATATTTGCATAATCATTACATGCACATGCTGCTTGAGATAACAATTTCTGTTCATAACCTTCATTGGAGAACTTCATCTTAAAATCTAATGCTCGTTTAATTTAAAATTCATGGATTTCCTAGTTTTGCCCATGCAGAACGCCTAACTGGTTGGTGATGAGTGTGGGCACATGTGTGTTGGTGTAAGTGCACATATATACAGTATGAGTGTGCGCTCACTTTACGCTTTGTTGCATCAGTGATGATAAGCTTTTTCCTCTTGTCTTCTGGCCTGAGCTCTTGTGACATCATCATTCATCACCATCAGAGATCACTGGGGCCAACGTGGGTGGGCCGGACTAGGCCAACATCTGCAGACTGAGAGCTTCCAGGTCTCTTTTCATCTTTCTTCTCTCGGTCTTGTTCTCTCTTTTCTGTCTATTTCTCTTAATTTTCTCTCTTGTTTTATAGTTTCCTTTCTTTAAATTGTAATGTTCATATCATTTGATTGCATTAAAAGGCAAGTTAGGCATTAAAAATCTTCTTGTGACAATGACTGCATTAACATGCACACGTTACGTTATTAAATATGCATTAACATGTTTAAATACAATTAAACATATTAACCTTGCCGTAAGGCAATATTTTCTAGAAATCTGAAAATAAAAATTTGAAATAGTTTCTAGAAATATGAAGACAATTGGTATGTATCCAAATTTACCACTTTATCCACATTATTTAGAATATTCACTGTAACTTAACTGAACTTAATGCATATAGAATTCAGTGAAATAAATGGCAAGAGTGAACATTTCCAGTATTTCCATACATCTTAGTTTATTCTTAATATACTCATTATTACATTAGGAATATTCAATATTCCCTTTCAGAATAAAGACTTAGGATGATGATACATGGGACAACTTTTTTGAGCAATGTTGCTGGGCAATGTTACAAAGTAATGTTGCTGGGCCACTTTCCCATTGGGAATGGGCAACACATTTCTATCTGGGTACTTTAGAACGTTCATGGGCCCTGTGTCTTACCTGGTTGCCCGTTGACGGCAACATTGCCTAGTAACATTGCTCAAAAAGTTGCCCTGTGTATCATCACCATTACAGCATGACAGCATAACAAAGTTGCTGCAGATTTATCGACTTCACATCCATGATGTGAATCTTCCGTTCCGCCACATCCCAAAGGTGCTCTATTAGATTGAGATCTAGTGACTGTGGAGATCTAGTGGCCATTTGAGTATAGTGAACTCATTGTCATGTTCAAGAAACCAGTTTGCGATGATTTGAGCTTTGCGTTATCCTGCTGGAATCAGAAAATGGGTACACTGTGATCATAAAAAGGACGGACATGATCAGCAACAATACTCAGGTCGGCTGTGACATTTAAACAATGCTCAGTTGGTACTTCTTAGTACCCAAAGTGTGCCAAGAAAATATCTTCCACACCATTACACCATCACCAGCAGCCTTAACTGTTGTACAAGGCAGTATGGATCCATGCTTTCATGTTGTTTACGCCAGATTCTGACCCTACCATCTGAATGTCGGAGTAGAAATTGAGACCCATCAGACCAGACATTGCTTTTTCCAATTTTCTCTTGTCAAATTTTGGTGAGCCTGTGTGAATTGTTTCCTGTTCTTAGCTGACAGGAGTGTCACCCAGTGTGATCTTCTATGCTGTAGCCCATCTGCTTTAAGGTTCAACATGCATCTTCAAAGATGCCTCGGTTGTAACGAGTGGTTATTTGAGTTACTGTTGCCTTTCTATCAGCTCGAACCAGTCTGGCCATTATTTTCTGACCTCTGGCATCAACAAGACATTTTCACCCATAGAACTGCCACTCACTGGATATTTTATCTTTTTCTGACAATTCTCTGTAAACCTAGAAATGAATGTGGGTGAAAATCCCAGTAGATCAACAGTTCCCGAAATACTCAGACTAGCCCGTCTGGCACCAACAACCTAGCCTGGCTCCGCCCTCCTACGTACTTCCGCTGAATTTTCATTGTCCTTCAGTACTCCATCTGGGACTGCGGTATATTCTTAGGTTTTCTCCGAACAAATTTTTACCGGTCCAGTCAGCGAACAGAAGGAGTGGCTGAGAACGATGACGTTGATGTTGTGCGCTAGTTTGAGTTGTAGTTCAGTAATGGCGGCGGAAAAATATGCGAGCGCAGCCATTCGTTCCGTTGTGGCACCGCTGCCGAATACCCAGAAGTTAAAGCCAGAGTAAGAACAATCTTTGCTGAGTTTTGTTGATGGCCATGATGTTGTGGCCCTCCTCCCCACAGGGTTCGGGAAAAGTTTGATTTTCCAGCTCGCTCCGTTAGTGGTGAAGGAGTTGGCTGAAGCCCTATTCGGACGGTAATTGTTTCTCGTGGGGTCAGAAGGTATTGTCATCATTTAAAGGGGCTAGTCAGTGATTTTATTGCCGTCCGTCTCCCACCACCCGCGTAAAAATCCCTGGCCGAATTACCTACTGTTTTAGACAAACACCAAGGTCGTGTGGTAATTTAATTGTCCAAATCCACATCTCTGAGTTTTCAAGAATATATCACTTCAATATTCACTGTTTGACCCCTGCAGAGCACCGTGCGGTTACGCTTCGCTGTAATTTGGATGCATTTCTAGACTTGTATTTCTTTAAAGTATTTACAAGAACAATATATTTCATCACCGCTCAAAAAATAAAAAGAAGAAAACACGTAAACATTTGAATTGGGCCGTTATTTACGCCAGCATTTATTCTTATCATACTAAGCATATGACATTTTATTTACAGCATACAATCATGTCACGGACCCCACAAAACTCTCCCCTCCACTGTAAATAAATCACAATGCGAATGCACAAGTTTTAGGTTTTATCACTGAGGTGGCGTGCACAATCTGCACAGTTATTTTTTACGGACTTCCATGTGAGAAACAGAGGCGAACGGCGCATGACATACATCACGACCAAACGTTAGCGATTGGTTATGGCAGATCCAGAGTGGCTCTTGGCAGATCCAATAGTTTTCTTCAAGGAAGTAAACGCTTGTCAATGGAGAGTGGCCAGACTCTCTGTACAAATGAAATGTACGAGAGTCTGGTAAGACCAGGACACAAAAAACTCATTAATATCAAAGCTGAATATTTTTGAAGTGGTTTTTAGTTTTAGCTATTTTAGGGGGATATCTGTGTGTGCAGGTGACTATTACTGTGCATAATTATTAGGCAACTTAACAAAAAACAAATTTATACCCATTTCAATTATTTATTTTTACCAGTGAAACCAATATAACATCTCAACATTCACAAATATACATTTCTGACATTCAAAAACCAAACAAAAACAAATCAGTGACCAATATAGCCACCTTTCTTTGCAAGGACACTCAAAAGCCTGCCATCCATGGATTCTGTCAGTGTTTTGATCTGTTCACCATCAACATTGCGTGCAGCAGCAACCACAGTCTCCCAGACACTGTTCAGAGAGGTGTACTGTTTTCCCTCCTTGTAAATCGCACATTTGATGATGGACCACAGGTTCTCAATGGGGTTCAGATCAGGTGAACAAGGAGGCCATATCATTAGATTTTCTTCTTTTATACCCTTTCTTGCCAGCCACGCTGTGGAGTACTTGGACGCGTGTGATGGAGCATTGTCCTGCATGAAAATCATGTTTTTCTTGAAGGATGCAGACTTCTTCCTGTACCACTGCTTGAAGAAGGTGTCTTCCAGAAACTGGCAGTAGGACTGGGAGTTGAGCTTGACTCCATCCTCAACCCGAAAAGGCCCCACAAGCTCATCTTTGATGATACCAGCCCAAACCAGTACTCCACCTCCACCTTGCTGGCGTCTGAGTCGGACTGGAGCTCTCTGCCCTTTACCAATCCAGCCACGGGCCCATCCATCTGGCCCATCAAGACTCACTCTCATTTCATCAGTCCATAAAACCTTAGAAAAATCAGTCTTGAGATATTTCTTGGCCCAGTCTTGACATTTCAGCTTGTGTGTCTTGTTCAGTGGTGGTCGACTTTCTGCCTTTCTTACCTTGGCCATGTCTCTGAGTATTGCACACCTTGTGCTTTTTGGCACTCCAGTGATGTTGCAGCTCTGAAATATGGCCAAACTAAAAAAAAAATATGGTGGCAAGTGGCATCTTGGCAGCTGCACGCTTGACTTTTCTCAGTTCACGGGCAGTTATTTTGCGCCTTGGTTTTTCCACACGCTTCTTGCGACCCTGTTTACTATTTTGAATGAAACGCTTGATTGTTCGATGATCACGCTTCAGAAGCTTGGCTATTTTAAGACTGCTGCATCCCTCTGCAATATATCTCACTATTTTTGCCTTTTCTGAGCCTGTCAAGTCCTTCTTTTGACCCATTTTGCCAAAGGAAAGGAAGTTGCCTAATAATTATGCACACCTGATATAGGGTGTTGATGTCATTAGACCACACCCCTTCTCATTACAGAGATGCACATCACCTAATATGCTTAATCGGTAGTAGGCTTTCCAGCCTATACAGCTTGGAGTAAGACAACATGCATAACGAGGATGATGTGGTCAAAATACTCATTTGCCTAATAATTCTGCACTCCCTGTAAATATGAGCACAGATGTGATGTAATGGTTTCTCAAAATAAAGTATAAAAAATCCTGAAACCCCTCAAATGATAAATCCTGTAATTTGAGAGATACAGACTTGTCCATTCATTTTTACGCAAAATCGTAAAAGAGGTAGTGAAGGGGGAAAGCTAAAACATAGGCATTATGTAGCAAATCTGTTTGAAAAAATGCACTCTACAGTCACAGTCACAGTGCCCTACAGTCATTGCTGAAGTACATAGGCTGCTTTGTCGGACCGCTTTTAAGTGCTGCGAATCCACTGATCCACTGTATCTTGGGTAATGATGAGACTGCTCATCACGGCAAATACACGAGACTGTTTTTGTTGGTGGGGACATTTGATCCAGAAAGAGAGGAAATGCAGTTAAAAAAACAGCACTATTTGTTCCTCAGTATTATGTGTCAGCGCTGTGTGTATGGAACCACATGATACCACTGTTCCTCGCCCTGTGACCTCATGTTTGGAGCCATGCCTTTCATTAGTTATCTGTATTGCATCACACTCTGAAACCTGCCTGAATGGGATCACGGCACAATGAGACTGTGGATCTTTTCTCTCTCTCTCTCTCTTTCTCTCTCTCTAAAAATGTGTATGTAACTTTGTCACACTTGCTCTGTTGAAGTGTGAGTAGAAATCTATCTCTCTTTCTCCTGTTCGTAAAGACATCTTGACTGTTGTGATTTTAATCTTTGGTAGTCATGGTGACAGGATTTTGCCTGGTGGTGAGTCCCCCCGTTTACACCTGACATTAAGATATGTTTACAGGGTCTAAAATGTTTTGTGATCTGATATCACACTACATTTGGAGATGGTTGAAAACGCACATGACCACATTGCATTGGTACTGTGTACATGCTGTACATGCAGGTTTTGGCGACAGAGTCACTGGATGGAAGTTGAATATCCTTTTACACACAACTGTCAATCTACCATAGGCTACTACTCGGCAAAGCAGATTCAGCTATAATACACAAATGAAATTGGGAGAGACCAGAAAGTATTGGGTTATTTATTTATTTACATTTGAACTATTTAAACTATTTAAAATTTTATTTTGGAGTAGAAAATATATATATTAGCCTGACAAGCAAAACCCACATCAAGATGTTGGGTCTGGGAACACACCATTGGCAGGGCTCAATCCTAGAGGCGATATAAACAGTTGTCTTTCAAATTCCCTCTGCACGCAATAGGAAACCGCTACAACCAACCAGAGCAACGAAGAAGGTGAAGCGGAGGTAGTTGATAGATTAAACTTTTGTCGTATCTGGTTGGCAAACCTCAGAACACATCTTCCTTTTTTAAGAATGACTTCAGTGCCGTTCTTTGTTCTTTTCTCAAAGAAAAGCTTAACTCCAAGTCTTCCAGAGTCGCGGCCAAAGCTTATTCGAAAGACCACTGTTCGCCAGCTGCTTTGTTTATGGGTAGCACGCGGAACCGTCACAACTCTGCCGTCATTATGTTAAGCCCGCCCACCGACTCTATACACGATGTGATTGGCCTGACCAGAGTTTGTTTTTTTCCAGCTCGCAAACCAACGGAGAGTTGCTAGACTACCCTGGCTGCAAATTATATTTGCTGCCGCTAGGGTGCGTCTAAATTTCTAGCCTATATATATTTTTTTTTTATTGAAATATCTTTCAGCCACTAGGGGGAAAGTTCCTGGGAAGGTTAGTTATATTAAAGGGTTAGTTCACCCAAAAATGAGAATAATGTAATTTATTACTCATCATCATGCCATTCCACACCTGTAAGACCTCGTTCATCTTCGGAACACAAATTAAGATTTTTTTGTTGAAATCCGATGGCTCAGTGAGGCTTGCATAGCCAGCAATGACATTTCCTCTCTCAAGATCCATTAAAACATATTTAAATCAGTTCATGTGAGTACAGTGGTTCAATATTAATATTATAAAGCGACGAGAATATTTCCGGTGCGCCAAAAAAACGAAATAACGACTTATATAGTGATGGCCGATTTCAAAACACTGCTTCATGAAGCTTCAGAGCGTTATGAATCAGCATATCGAATCAGCAGTTTGGCCGTTTGACACACAATCCAAATAATGATTCAACATACTGATTCATAACGCTCCGAAGCTTCATGAAGCAGTGTTTTGAAATCGGCCATCACTATATAAGTCGTTATTCCGGGGGTTTTTTGCGCACTAAAAATATTCTTGTCAATATATATCTTAATTTGTGTTCCGAAGATGAACGGAGGTCTTACGGGTGTGGAACGGCATGAGGGTGAGTAATAAATGACATTATTTTCATTTTTGGGTGAACTAACCCTTTAAGTAATACAAACCCGAAACATTCTTTTGAATGTTAGGAATTGTTTTCCCAAAATGACAACATGTAAACTAACATCAGGGGAACATTCTGGATGTCTGTGGCAATACCTAGTGTAACAGGGCACAGATTAAATCAATAAATTCAAAATAAAATATGCAGACTTTATCTGTTTACATATTAGTATTGGAGAAATGTTTATCCAATCTAATTCCTTGATGAATTATATAAATTCATAAACAAATACGTAATTGGAGCATGAACAGCACAAGAGATTTTCTTCATGATCCTGTTTAGGTGAATGTATTAAACACAGAAAAGAGGGCTTTTCTGTAAGTCTTATGATTTGTTGATTGCTTACAGTGGGATTACTTAAGTCTGATTTAAAGGTTAGGATATCGAAATCCTCTGCCATTTCTCTTTAAAAATTCTCGTTTTAGACTCTAATTCATGACCAGTGTTTTGATTTGCTCTGTCCTCTGCGCTTCTGCGTTCGTCAATACGCATGCATCAAGTGTTCAAGGGTCACGGGTTACTCTTTTACCGTAACTGTTTACTCTTTCACTTGCTTACCGTTGACCACCGGAAGCTAGTTTTAGTCTATAAAGTTTTAAATATGGATATTTTTCTTACACAAACGCACCACTTCGCTTCAGAAGACCTTTATTAACCACCCAGAGCTGTGTGGAGCAGTTATATGATGGATAGATGTACTTTTATGGAATTCAAAAATGACCCAACAATTCACTGCCATTATAAAGCTTGGAAGAGCCAGGACATTTTTTAAAGCTGCTGTCCGTAACTTTTTTTGTGTTCAAGATTTGAGAAAAATTATATAATGAGAATGTACAACATGAATGAATCCATTTTCTAAATCGTGTTTTTGTCTTACCCTGAATCATTATGGTACACTTATAATAAGTGTTTATATTGGGACTATTTCAGACCGGTCTGGTAGGAACCGCTGCGGAGGAGCACAGTCCCTGCGTGACTTGCCATAGACATAAACAGAGAGAAGTAGCTCCGGCTGCAATGTTCTTTTGCAAGACACATGCAGTTCTGTTTATTAACTGCTAGAGCGCAAAAAGTTACAGACTGCAGCTTTAATAAAACTCTGATTTTATTCGTCTGAAAGAAGAATGTCATATACACCTAGGATGACTTGAGGGTGAGTAAATCGTTGGCTAATTTTAATTTTTGGGTGAAGTAACCCTTTAAGGCCCGTTCACACCAAGGACGATAAATATAAAGATAACGATAAAGATATAGTTCTAAAAATCATTTTCATTATTAAAGAATAGCAGAGTTCACACCAAAGCTATAACGAGAACGGGTTGGAATCACTTTCAGAACGATGTCATCCAGCTGATGAATGATAAGCCAATCAGAATCCATCCTGCTGTAACAAGCTTGAGCATTTAAAGTGACAGACAAGCAAAAGCTTAGAATAAACAGAACAATATTGTCTGTTGGTGTGGATTTTAATATAGATATATTTATAGTAATCTTTATAGTTATCATTCTTTGTGTGAATGGGAGCCTGTCCACACATAGTGTAAAAATGCACTAAATAGAGAATTAAAATGAACAGACCTACACTAAAAAAATGTGATACTCCATTAAAATACTGTAAATTTGGCACAAGTTATCCATTGTTTTTTTTGTTTTTTGTTTTACTTTAAAGTGCAATAAGCTGTTGCTTATTATCAGAGAGCGTACTCTAGAATTCTGATCACAAGTGGTAACAGGACACTCATTTAAAACGCATGTGACTACCAGGTGTAAACAGTGTTGTGTCTTGACTGACCACAGATCTATGTACCAGGTGTAAACAAGGCCTTTTTGAAGAGTTATTGAACTTGTTGAACCATGAAGTGAAAAACTGTGATGTTTACATGCCCGACACTTCCAGCTGGTCAAGCGGTTAAGATAAAACACATCAAACCTGATATGTTAGAGGAGTCTCTGGTTACAGACGGATCTGAGGTCAACTCACCCAACCTTGCTATCCATAGTGATATTCATGAAAAGACCCAGACAGAGACTAAAGCTGCCCCCGGTGACCTTTTCTGTGGTTTACATATAGCAGTGAACCCTAACACTTCATTAGAGAGTTTTGTACGGGTTAAGAATGGATTTAAAGAATCACAGTATATGTTTTTTGTAGATTTCAAAGCCAAACCCCATGTAGAATCAGACTCGGTCTACACTTTAAAATTTTGAAGTAAAATTTACTTCATTTTTAAGTTTTTGCATGCATATTTTTAAAGTAAATTTCATATGTAGAATTAAGTAAAATCTACTTAACTAAGATGAGTAAAATCAACAAAGAAAATAAGTAACTATTTAACTTTGCCAGTTAAAGTTTGTTAAATAATTTCTACTTGGTTATATACTCTGTTTCAAGTACATTTTACTCAAACAATATAACACTGAATTAAGCCATGCTTTTAATGTGTATGCTTTACATCTAAGTAAATTTGTTGGTAGTTGGATAATTTGAGTATGAATGTCATTTTGAGAAAATGAACTCCAGATGTCACAAAACAGCAAGTTACTAAACCTAACAATAAAAGCAATGATAAAACTGTGAATACAGCTGGAAAAAAAAAAACAGTATATATATATATATATATATTTTTTAATTCAACCTTATTATTCCTGCCTTAGTGCATGACGGGAACACCATCAGAAATATGAGTAGGTTTTACTTAATTTTATAACACTGATATTTACACTTCAATTTCTACAAGCTTAAATTGAGTAGAATTTACTTTAAATTCTTGTCTAAACTAACTTATTCATTCATGTAGAAATTACATTTGTTTTTTGTTTTCTGTAGTATTCACCACAGAATAATTTTTATCTGTGTTCATTATTTAAATTATTTTCAATTAAACATAAAATAATTGAATTGTCACACTGTAGGATGTTTAGATGAAATGTCTTTTTACATTTTCACAGCACATATCATGGGCTGGGAGGCAAAAGATTTCCAAACTTTGCGATTGGGTAAGCATGGGAAAGCATTTCGAATCGTTTTGAAAACAAACCTTTAACTGAAAGGTCTGTAAATATGTGTTTGATTTGGTGTGGATTGTGTTTGTGTGTTCAGTACACACTTTGTGACCACTATGTGATCACCTGGCTTTATCTCGTCTTGTCAAGCGCTGCGGCCACCCACAGAGGTCATGGATAGGATTTCTGTGTCTTGGTCCACTGCTCTCCTGGAAGTAGATGAGAAGAGATTGGCGAGGACACATTGGCTGATCTTTTTTCATTTTATTTTCTTGACGTGTCAATGATCTCATTGATGATTTCTCTTTGAGAACATTAAATCACTTTGCACTAAAAAATGTAAATCATATTGATCATTTTCAAATGTTCATGTCAAAGAGCATTAATTCCAGAAGTGCTCAATAAAGTTTGGCAACCATGCTCTTAGCTGCTCCCACAAAAAGGCACCATTTATTTATTTTTTTCTTTTAAATTTTCATATTTACGAGCTATTGATGTGGAGACCATTACAGAGACCGAGTAAAAAGAAAACGTCCCTTGAATTGTTTTGTTACATTTTCCTGCAATTATAAATGAAAGTGTCCTTTTATTTCAGACAAAATGTTGCACATTTCTTTGTGAAATAAAAATATATTTTATGTCAAACAACAAAACTAAATTGAAATTTTAAATTGAATGAAATAAATTAATGATACAAATAAAAGACAACTCTTCATAACAAACTAAGGCTTTGTCTTTGCTCTTTCCTAGCTTTAAAAAAAAGAAAGAAATATCAGCATATCCACATTTTCTGGCATAAGCTGAGATCTTTGTACATTCACAATGTCCCCTGCTGATGAAAAAACCCTTTCACTAGGGACAGAGGTGGCAGGTGTGGAGAGGTATGCTTTTACTAGACAGGAGAGCAGTGGGTACAGCCTAGCATTCTCTTTCCACCTCTTGAGTGGACAGCTATTGAGGAAAATTGATGTTTCAGCTCTGTACTTATTCATTTCTGCATGAATCTGACTGATGGGCTGTGGAGCTGGTTCATGAAAAGTTCCTCCGAGAGATCCTTCAAAGCTGCTTTCTTGGGAGGAGGTTGATTCAGCTCAGCTCCTGCACAGTTTGTCTGGTCAAGAGGATTCTTTGTGTTGGTCATAGTGAGATGGCATGCCATGTTGTGCTCAGTCATATGCTTTAAGGGCCAGGGGCGGAGGAGACATTTTCATAGTGGGGGGGGGACCAAACTGTAAGCAAAAGCTCAGATACTGTTGTAAGATCAGATGTCCAGATATCGGACCACCACTTCAGGCTCACTGTCGGACCACCATCAAATATTAAACTTGCCTGATCATTAATAGAATAATATTGATTATTATTACAATACGAACTAAGTGAAATAAGAAGTATATATGAATGATCAAAATTTAGGGATGAGCAAAATGCCGGCAGAATGCCAAATCTGTCCCCTGTAGACCAGCCTTTTATGTGGGATGTCTCAACTTTCAACCTTGCACAATTCTACTTTGATTCGGGGTGCGTGATATATTGACAAAAAATGATCTCAATATTTTCTATGATTTTATCGATAACGATAATTAAACGATATTTTGTGTGTTATTGTGCTGGTACCCTGGCAGGTTTAGCACTGCTGTGGACAGCTGACTCCTAAAGGTTTGGATATTTTTCATATTCTGTGTGGTGGTCAGTTCACAGCAGTGACAGAAATGTTTTTTGTTTTTTTTTCCCAATACCATTCAATTGATTATGTGCATTTTTATCTTAATTATATATACATCATCTTTTGTGTCAATTTCACAATTTATTTAAATGTAATAATAATTAAAAAAAGATACAATAGGGCTGTTACCATTCAAATTAAATAACAAAATTCATCTTTACAATGGAGAGGAAACACAGAAGCTGCATCTGAAGTGGCATTTAGATGCATTTAGACTGTTTAATGCAGCTCAGAGGTGACAAAAGAATGATCTGCAGTTACAAATGCATAAATAATGTTTTCGATGTTTTAAACATAAAACATTGAAAATTAAAATTTTAAATGATTTAAAACACAAAACATACTTTTTAATGTGAATTTAAAACCACCAATAGGTAGCAGCAAGTCACTGTTAATGAGTGAGTCATTGTAGCCTAGAAATCAAACTAAGGCTTTGTCTTTGCTCTTTCCTAGCTTTAAAAAAAAGAAGAAAAAAAAAAGAAATATCAGCATATCCACATTTTCTGGCATAAGCTGAGATCTTTGTACATTCACAATGTCCCCTGCTGAATTTAAAACAGCCAATAGGTAGCAGCAAGTCACTGTTAATGAGTGAGCCATTGTAGCTTAGAATTTTGGCGCACCCTAGCGGCAGCAAATATAATTTGCAGCCAGTGTAGTCTAGCAACTCTCCGTTGGCTTGCGAGCTGGAAAAACCAAACTCTGGTCAGGCCAATCACATTGTGTATAGAGTCGGTGGGCGGGCTTAACATAATGATGGCAGAGGTACGGAGGTTCCGTGTGCTACTTGTAAACAAAGCAGCTGGCGAACAGCAGCCTTTCGAATCAGCGTTGGCCGCAACTCTGGAAGACTTGGAGTTAAGCTTTTCTTTAAAAAAAGAACAAAGAACGGCACTGAAGTCATTCTTAAGAAACGAAGATGTATTCGGAGTTTTGCCGACCGGATACGGCGAAAGTTTAATCTATCAAATATCTCCGCTTCACCTTCTTCGTTGCTCTGATTGGTTGTAGCGCTATCCTATTGCGTGCAGAGGGAATTTGAAAGACAACCGTTTATCCCGCCCCTCGAATTGAGCCCTGCCAAAGGTGAGTTCCCAGACCCAACATCTTGATGTGGGTCTGGCTTGTCAGGCTAGAGTCATTGAGGTTCAACCAATTAATTCAAAAGGCTGATTCAATCAGGAACGAAGCATTTGACTATCTTAATTTTTCTTAGTCATCGTCGAATCATTGATTCAATTGATTCGTTCAAAAAGCTGATTAATTCAGTAAGGAAACACCTCCATGTGTTGCTCAGATATACAGTGCTGTGGCTTTGTTTTGAACTATTTTCGTTGGCGATGTATGCGTGCAATCCATGGGTGTTTGTGAGCGATATACTCAATAATGTCAGATCGCACATCGTTAAAACACAATTACGATATTATCGCAGACTATATATACAGTGCCCTCCACAATTATTGGCACCCCTGTTTAAGATGTGGTTGTGGACTTCTAAAAATTCTCCTTTTTTTTTAAACAACATAGAACCCAAATGCAAAAAAAAGAGAAAAAGTACAAGTTACATTAACTACATTACTTTGGTGGTAAAAAAAATCACACATTTAGAAAAAAAAAAAAAACTTGAAATCATGTGTCCCACAATTATTGGCACCCCTAACAATTCCTCTGAACATTTTTATTGATTTTTTTTTAAATATATTTTTCTGTAGTTGCTAAAGTTGGTCAGGGTATCTAGGAACTTTTAATTAGTAATTCATGACTTCCTGTTTCCCTGGGGTATAAATATTACGTGACACAGAGGCCTAATTCTCTTACCCATTTGTCAACATGGCAAAGACAAGAGAACACACCATTCAAGTAAGGCAGATGTGTGTCGACCTTCATAAGTCAGGCAATGGCTACAAGAAAATAGCCACTCGCCTTAACTTACCCGTATCTACAGTCAGAGGAATCATTAAGAAGTTTAAAACAACTGGAACAGTGACAAACAAGGCTGGAAGAGGTCCCAAGTTTATCTTGCCACAACGCACAGTGAGGAGGATGGTAAGAGAAGTAAAAAAATGTCCTAAGCTCACTGTCACAGAATTGCATCAAAGAGTGGCATCTTGGGGTCACAAAGTCTCCAAAACAACCATCAGACGCTCTCTACATGCCAACAAGCTGTTTGGGAGGCATGCAAGAAAAAAGCCTTTTCTCACTAACACTCACAAACGTAAACGTCTGGAGTTTGCTAAGCGGTACTGGGACTTCAACTGGGATCGTGTGCTTTGGTCAGATGAGACTAAGATTGAGCTTTTTGGCAACAAACACTCTAAGTGGGTCTGGCGTAAGACAAAAGATGAGTATGCCGAAAAGCACCTCATGCCCACCGTGAAGTATGGTGGAGGATCTGTGATGCTGTGGGCCTGTTTCTCTTCCAAAGGCCCTGGGAACCTTGTTAGGGTGCATGGCATTCTGAACGCTTTGCACTACCAGGACATTTTAAATAAAAACCTGATGGCCTCTGCCAGAAAGCTGAAGATGGGTCGTCATTGGGTCTTTCAGCAGGATAATGATCCAAAACATGTGGCAAAATCTACACAAAAATGGTTCAGCAGTCACAAACTCAAGGTCCTCCCATGGCCATCTCAGTCCCCAGACCTCAATCCAATTGAAAACCTGTGGGGCGAGCTAAAGAGGAGAGTGCATAAGAGAGGACCCAGGACACTGGATGATCTAGAAAGATTGTGCAAAGAAGAATGGTCAAAGATCCCTCTCTCTGTGTTCTCCAATCTTGTGAAATGTTATAGGAGGAGATTAAGTGCTGTCTTGTTGGCAAAAGGGGGTTGTACAAAGTATTAACATCAGGGGTGCCAATAATTGTGGGACACATGATTTCAAGTTTTTTTTTTTCTAAATGTGTGATTTTTTTTTTTTACCACCAAAGTAATGTAATAAAATGAAAGGTTGGATTTTTGTCTTTTTTTGCATTTGGGTTCTATGTTGTTTAAAAAAAAGGAGAATTTTTAGAAGTCCACGACCACATCTTTAACAGGGGTGCCAATAATTGTGGAGGGCACTGTATATATATATATATATATATCTCGCACACCCCTTGAATTTCTTTCGATGGCGGTTTTTTCAAAATTGACGGGGCCATGACCCCTCCCTGTTCCCCCCCGTGTCAACTGCGCACCTGTTAAGGGCACAATGGGAGACATAGTTGAATTTTTTTTTTCGTCACACAGCACAGTGTTTGCCGTTTTGATTGGCTTGAGAAGCCTCACTATGTCCTCTGCATCACGGATGTCTGAGACATCTAAAGTGTCGATGTCATGGACATTTCGTTGAACGTCGTTACTCAGGAGAGTCACTGTCACAGCTGCTTGCTGTTTGAGATATCTTTCGATCATTTCCAAACTGCTGTTAACTTGTGTGCTGGAAGCTCCAGTAGTATTTGTTTGGCTGTGAGTGTCGCTGTGGCTTTGGAGCTACTGTGAAAGAAGGCAGCAATGCGCCTCACTCTAGCCAACAAACAGCTTACGTGAGACACACTCAAACCCACTTGGCTTAAAGTGTATTTAAAGTAGTTTACAGTGTGGGCAAAACACCTGATATTGGGGGCTAGCCCAGCCTCTCTGACAGCAACATCCATATTTCTCGTGTTGTCCGTGACAACAGCAATTCCACGGTTAGCCTTTTGAAGCCCCCATTCACTCACAGCTGATTTTAAAACTTCAGCAATGTTAGCACTGGTGTGTTTTGAAAAGAGGGCGAGTTTGAAGTATAAAATTAACCATCTCCCACTTGCCGGTTATCACATGAGCTGTGACCATAAGATAACTCTGGAGGTCCAGCTGTCTGTTGCAATTGATATGCAATCTCCTTTTCTTAGGGTCTCAACTACCTTAGATTTTGTTTTTCTGTAAAGCCCTGGCATAACAGTCTTTCATTTTCGACGACAGAGAACGGCCTCATATCTTTCGCCATGAAGAACACAAGCAACCCCAACAGGGGAAGACGATGTAACGCACCTGGTCAGACATTTTCCGGGGCTCGCGCTCCGGGGCAATGGTTGGCTCGGTCCACCTTTCGAGCCTTTGTGTATTTGTTCAGGCTGGTGTAGTAGAAAGTGACAAGGAGAAATCTGGAAAATCTTTTAGGCTTGCCAGTTGGAGAAATCCTCGGGTGTGGTCCTTGAGGCATTGCTGCTCCTGCAGGCAAAGCAGCTGGACTGCCAGTATGTCCATCTTTTAATACTAATAATTTGATGGTATTCTGTATTGTTGTGTGGGTGGTTGTAGCGAAATGACAACATGACGTAAAAGTTTCAATAGAAATTACATTAATATTTTAGCTTACAACATACCATTAATGATTGCCACTGTCAGTACATTTGGCAGTACACTTTAACCATTTTTCAAATACATTCAAATACAAGTAATTCTTGAATTACAGGTAAAGATGTACTTAAGTCCTATTTAAGTAAAAAGCACAGCTAATTGTTCAAACTTAAGCTTATTTAATTTAATATAAATTTAAACTACATTTAATGTACAACAATATATATTTTCATTTAACATTAACATGCAATTAAATGTCCCGAAACATCATATTCAGTATATTCTTTTAAAGTTTATTATTATTTTTGTACTCTTTTAAAAAGTATACTAAAGTATATTCTTTTTCATACGGTCTTTATTTTTTTGTTTATAAGTGTTCAGTTTTATTTATTTAATACAATAATTACAGTAGTCAAACCAGCCTTTTTTCAAATTATTTTTAAAAAATGTATTACTCAGAGCAACCAATCAAATTGACTATAATTACACCTCATAATCAAAACAAGCATATCCGTGTCTTTTCGGATACAGTTAGTGGAAAATAAATAAATCTCTGACATTTAAACCTACCTTTCAGTGCATGTTATAATTATCTGTCTTTTAGATCTCCGTGGTGTGCTTGAAGTTCAAAGCCATTAAATATGCCAGTGCTTTCTGAGCATGCTCAGTCCTGATGCCAGGATAAAGATGGTGATGTGTGTTGTTTGATAATTGCTAGACTTGGTCAGAGCTTGTTGTCGTTTTGTGAGGTCCATTCCTGTATTCATAGCATGGAACATTGTGTGTATGTATTGCTAAATTCTGTTTATCTAATCCAATCAGCTGATTATTGTTGATCGAGCTTTCCATTGTTTTGAAGAAAATAAATGCATATGCTCTCTTTCCAAAATAAATTGTTAAAATGTTGTGGCAAAGTAATACACATACTTGTATTGCACTTTTTGTTCTTATGTACCCAAATGTTGTTTGTTTGGTTGTCCCACTTTGTTTATTCCTCAAGGCGTCTTTCAACAGCCGGGTTAAGGCTGTGCCTTCTCCAAATTCTTTGTAAAGACACAAATACAAAGTATGCCAGCTCTGACCAACCTCAGTGACTAATGTCAGGTCGCGTCAGATGCAGATCCACTTTCAATCCTTATATTGTTAGGCTATATAAAGCGAGAAGGCAATGCTATCATTGCCAGTCAGACTGTATATTTCATGCCCTTAAATCCTTATTATTAGTATCAGTAATACTAATTGTATAATACTAGATAGTACTTAGACCCTGGGGAGTTTTTAGGTTGTTTGAAAGGTCAAAGATGGATCAAAGGCATATAAATACATGCAGTATAGTAAATACACGCAGAACTAAGTCTGCTGGTAAGTTTCCCAGCCATCTGAAATTTGCACATAAATGAAAGCCCAACCTAATTGCTGTACAAATGATATGTTTGATATTTATGTTCGGTGCTGATATGTTCATATGTGCCATCCGTCATATCAAAGCAGAACTGCGGAAAGATTGTTCGTTGCTATGTAATTAATGCAATTAGGTATACATGTCTCCTAGCAACTAAAGACCATTTTGCACAACATTTGGAATAATTTCACTAGTGCAATAACAGGTGAACAGGTTTGTTTTTGCAGTCATTGGATGTTTTAAATTCCCTGGAACAGTGGGTTTGTGGATTTGTTTAATGAGCTAAACAAGTGATGATCTGTAATAACTGAATAATACAATACATTAGTGCAGTGTTTCCTCACAGTCCCATCAATAATGGTCAAGTGATCCTTCATCAACACCAAACTAGAAATGTGTTCATTTGAATTCATATAATCATTCTAAATCATTAATGTTATTAAAGTCACTAATATTATTAACGTTAAAAACAATCAAAACAAAAGCAAAACGGATATTGCACATGACATGAAAACGCTATTTGCATTCTGATTGGTTGTGTCAATGTAACTTCCACAACCAATCGATATCATGTATCCATTACTTCTTTCCTTTATAAGCACAACTATGGCTGGAATTATACGTTGACGTAATCGTTTACGTAAATTAGTTGATTTGCATGGAATGCATTGATTCAATGTGGTTTATGATCATCCCCAATGATGGCGGCGCCGACTCTGTTATTTTAAAAATATCGAGCCTGAACTAAAGTGAGAATTTTTAAAACAGAGACCAAAAAAATGGTGCTCTGCATGCTTTGTAATTATAGTGAAATATGGTTATCAGTCCCATATTTTACTTAATACAGCTGGATTAACCAGAATTTCAGAATTTGTTTTGTTTTTTAGATTATTAGATACAAAAAAATCGATAAATTAATAGATTGAAAATATAATCATTAGTCCCAGCCCTAACCACAACGCATCCACGAATACACTAACTCTGCATGCTATTCTAGCCCTCTACCTCCCCAGCACCACCTGCCTAGATCTCCTATGGGGGTCTCCCCCAAGACCAAACCTATGTACATTCCCTATAAAATGTTTTAGAAACTGTCCGAATAGCTGTCATAACTGAAATTATTTTAATATATATTGCTTTAGGGCCCAAATTAAGTCCTGAAAAGTGGATTGACAGCTTCGCTGAGCGAAGTAGGCACCAACGGACATTTTTCAGGATCTTTGGGAGGAGATTGGAGTTTTAACTTTAATTTCTACATTTCCTTAACTGTTTGTTTCACACTGTACTAACCGATTCTGCGGCTCCACTTCACGCTTGCTACTGCGCAATCAGCGCAAGATGTCAGTGCCATATTGGGACATGGTGGGTGGCTTCGCTTTTCTACAATAGAAAAGGTTGCATCCGAAATGGCATACTCTCTTGGTTAGGTACTTATTTTGAATAAGTAATTACTTCACGACCGATAAAAAAGTATGTTCTATATAGTATGAATGTGTGTAGTATGAATGTAATCTGGAAGTACTACATCCGCCATGTTGTCATTTGAGTGTGACCTACCCAGCCAGTTACATCGCTTCACTGCCATTCATAAATCCTCTCCCGTGGCCTCATGGGATAGTAAAGTGTCCATAGTATGCACACTTCAGAATCCCACCGGAAAAAAGTAGGTCATCCAGGTACTTTTTGCCTTTTCAGACAATTCAGACATACTTCTTTTGACACACACTGTTTTTCGCCTACTATATAGCAGGGAAGTATGCGATTTTTTTGCCCATGTGAATGTACGTCACAGTTTTTTCAGTTTGTGGCCCAAATGCATAATAAGCTCTAGTTGGGAATGTATCAGAGATATTTTGATCCAGTGAATATAAGTTAATTTGTCATTTGAGCCAATCAGTGGCCACAATGTGCTGCACATTAAGGGATTTTAATCAAAAGATTTATAGATGTTGACAGACCGATTTACACTAGTAGGCTACTTCTGGAAAATGCAATGGTGAGAACTTAAACCTTTAGTTCAGTAGGCACAGAGGAAATTACTTTAATTTAAAATAGTTTGAAACTAATATGAGGAAGAGCACGTACTATTGTACAGACTAATCTAATGTTTTATTTTAATTTATTTTATTTACTGGCTTTTTGAATCAGGTCATGTGCAAGCCAGATTCAAACCCATGAGGACAGTTCTAATGTAGCCTACTTCATGATCTACTGCCATAGCTCCAACTAAAGAAGTTTGTCCATATGTTTCTTCATCTCCAATATAATTTTTTGTAAGTTTAGTGTACTGTGTTTTTATGTAAAGTCTGCAAAAGTGGCCCGAGTATGTCAGACATTATCGTAAGGGTGACACCTGGCGTATTACTTAGTTATTGCAATGAATATCAGCCTTGTGCAGTGCACTGTTTAAACAGCAGGTGGCAATCTAAACATACACAATGACTGGTCTACAGTTGAGGTAATTCACATTTATTTATCTGACACATTTCAGTCATAAAAGAAAAACCAAGATCTCAATTGTTTGAAATGGTAAAAATTCCAGTGTTTAAATGGTGTAGTTCATATTGTCAATTCAGACTAAATTACGTTTTTTACTTTGAAATGAATTATGCTAAACAATGTGCTAAACTGTTAATATGTATAAGTATTATGCTCTCATTATGCTCTGCTAACATAATACAGTTTGGTAAATGGCACAACAACTATATTTGCTTTGGCATTCAATGCATTTTATACTAAGTTAAGCATATTTAATATCTGTCTATTTTTTTTTTTTTTTTTTTTTTTGCCAGAGTTGTTTAAGGCATTTTATAAGTGATTTACTTTTTTTCTATTTATTTATTTATTTTTACTTTTACATTTAGCATAAAATCAATCACTGACAATAAAGAGAGATTTTCCTCCTCCAATATGCTGTGGAATTTGAGATGAAATGCACCAAAGCAACTCATAACATTACAACTATCATAACAACTGTCATTTATCATTTAATAAAAATATAGAATCAACCTTATGGCTTTGGAGCAACTATAAAGATAGACTGGCATTCCAACAGCAGATTACAGTGTTAGATGTTTCACTGTCACAGTAGGCTATTATTTAGATATATCTGCTGTAAAACACCTTTATTACATGTTATATCATTTCAGCTGTCCGTGTTCACCTATCTAACCCAATTCACAATGATTCATACTACTAATTATACCCACAAACCTGACCTTGACAAGCTACTCGATTATGATCCACAGTAGGTAATGGATGTCTAACTGCTGGTCCGCAGTGTTGACTAATGGTAGGTTGACCTTGTGGTGCCAATGGGCAACTGGTCAAGGCTGTGTGCTCTACCACAGATGTCTAGAATGGGAAGTGTGCAATAAATCTATGAGGCTCAAATTAGTTCTCATCTACATCACAGAAATGCCAGCCTATGCTTTGTTTGGTAGGGGCATTTTTTTCTGACCGACACTGATGTCATATCCTGGTTTGAGGTACATTTGGATATGAAGTTGGCTTCACTGTGTGTGTGTATGTGTGTGTGTGTGTGTGTGTGTGTGTGTGTGTGTGTGTGTGTGTGTGTGTGTGTGTGTGTGTGTGTGTGTGTGTGTGTGTGTGTGTCTGTGTGTATGGCCAGGTCTAATTACAGACTGGGTAAAGAGGCCCGTTGAGGGACAAAAGTAAGCTTCTAGTAGGCATAAGGTCTCCCAGATTTACCACAGCAAGAAAAGTGAGAAATAGACAGAGAGCGAGGAGCCAAGAAAGCTGTGGAGAGATATAAGGACATATAGACGGAAAGAAGGAGTGTAGCAGTGTGTGTGTGTGTGTGTGTGTGTCTATTCTGATCATGTCACAGGATTCATCATCGAATCAGCACGTCTGCCACTAAACCAAATGGTTTGAATATGAGTATATAAAAGCTATTGCATTTAAACCTTAATCTGTCATTGGGGTCAATATGATTTTTTTTTTTTTTTATGGTTCCCTTCATCTCAGTGGAATAAGATTTTGTGACTTTTCCTACATTATCTATCAATAAACACATAAAAAAACTGGGCTTTATTCGGTTTTTCTGAATGTATTTATTTATATTTTTTTTGGGGGTCAATATAACCCCACATTGAAAATGAATGGGAAATGCGGGGGGGGGGGGGGGGGGGGGGGGAATAATTTGTCAAAAACAATCAATAAATACAGCATAAATCTGAAAATTTCCACACCACAATGAAGGCCTGGTACTAGAGCACAAATCCAATGTGGAACGAGCATGATCACACACACACACACACACACACACACACACACACACACACACACACACACACACACACACACACACACACACACACACACACACACACACACACACACACACACACACACACACACACACACACACACACACACAGAGACACAGACAAACAGGTGTGTTCACTCGTCACTCCTGTTCATATCTGCTTATTGCTGTTTTTTTTTTTTTGTTGGTTTTATTTACTTTTTAAAAATGCATTTCTTATTCTAAAGTTAATTATTTTTATACATGTGGATTATTGAAATAAATAATATCGGATTACAATCAAGTCTTTTCTTTTAGTGGCATTATTGCAAATTTATGTGGCATTATTGCAATAACAAGACACTTCAAAAGAATTCTGAATTCTGCCTTTAACACCTAGGTCAATATCCAGAAACAACTCATATTTAATTTGGACCATTTTTCCTCATAAAAATGTAATATTTCATATGCAGTAAATAGGTAAAGCAGTACTTCATATCCCCCAAATCACAGGGGGAATATATAATTTGTATGATTAAAATATATATTTTTTTGTTCAATCACTGTTTGGGGTCATATTGATATAGAGGGACAAATTCACTAAACATTTGTGCAATTTCACAGGATAGTATTTCAGCACAAAGCCTAGGTCTTATTCACTAACTATCCAAAACCTAGTTTAACCAGATGTTTGTCCGTATTGTTTAAAGTATTAAAGAAGTTCACTTCAAAATGAAAATTTCCTGATAATTTACTCATGCCCATGCCATCCAAGATTTTCATGTCTTTCTTTCTTCAGTGGACAAGAAATTAAGTTTTTTTTTAGGAAAACATTTCAGGATTTTTCTCCACACAATGTTCTTCAATGGCAACCAAAAAGTTGAAGGTCCAAATCAGTGCAGTTTTAAAGCACTTCGAAGGGCTTCAGAGGCTCTGCGCGATCCCGGACGAGGAATAGGGTCTTATCTAGCTAAACGATCGGCCATTTAAAAAACAAAACAAAAACATTTATATGCATTTTAACCTAAATTGCTCATCTTGCGCTGCGACGTGCCAAGGATTGTGTAATCACATCGGAAAGGTCATGCTAGACGTAGGCAGAAGTACCGCCCCCATGTTTACAAAGTGCTCGTGCGAAGACAACATAATTTAGCAAAAAAAAGGTTAAACAACGATGTCGGACGATTTTGAAGTTGGAGATGGAGGTTTTTTGTAAAGGGCGTTTGTATTAATATTCGCACGTTCGCTTGGGGCGGCACTTCTGCCTACGTCTAGCGTGACCTTTCCGATGTGATTACACAATCCTTGGCACGTCGCAGAGCAGTGCAATTTAGCAATTTAGCAATTTAGGTTAAAAAGTATATAAATGTTAATTTTTTTTCTTGAAAATGACCAATGTCCTTCCAGAAAAATGCGGCTTTTTTGTGATTGTTGCGGGCAAAGATCCTTGATTATGCGGCACGTTCTCTTAAAAAATGCGATGGAAAATGCGGGATATTTATACAATTTTATGCGATAAAATTGTGGAAACTTGCAAAAACTGCGGTTTGATGAAAAAGAGAAAAAAAGCACTACATCACAGAAAGTGCTGGGAATCTTGTTTTATTGAAGACCTTAATAAACACATGGCTCAAATTTACAAAACATTGAGTCAAACAAGTTCTGTAGCTTTACAAAAAGGAATATGCTACAACTTATGAAAAAATGAATAAATAACTTCCTGTTTTACAGAGGTAGCTATACAAAACAGACATTTGAGTGCTTCTCTTAAAGGGTTGGTACACCCAAAAATGAAAATTCTGTTATTAATGACTTCACCTCATGCCGTTCGACACCTCCGTTCATCTTCGGAACACAAATGAAGATATTTTAGTTGAAATCCTATGGCTCAGAAAGGCCTCCATTGGCACAATGTACTTTACACTCTCAAGACCCATAAAAGGTACTAAAGACATCGTTACAAAGTCCATCTCACTACAGTGGTTCTACAATAACTTTATGAAGCGACGAGAATAGTTTTTGTGCTAAAACCTAAATAACGACTTATATAGTGATGACCGATTTCAAAAAACAGCATCATGAAGCTTCGAAGCGTTATAAATCAGCGAGTCGATTCATGATTCGGATCGCGTGTCAAACTGCTGAAATACGTGACTTTGGCGATCCAAACCGCTGAATCGACTCACTGATACATAACGCTTCGAAGCTTCATGATGCTGTTTTTTTAAATCGGTCAACACACCGGGAAACTGCTTTGCACAGTCTTTTGCTGTTATTTTTGTTGACAAATGGGAATTTGTGTGCTTCATCATGGTTTCACCGATATCTTTGGTTTCACCACAGGGTTTGCAGCTTTTCGATGACGTTCACGTCGGGTAATTACGTCACTTCAAAACGTTCCCATGGCAATAGGGGGAAATGGCGGCTCTTGTGTGAAGTTAACAAACATTTTTTCAACTTTCTGCTAATATATATGACTTGTTTGCAACGAAAATGCAGGGATTATGAAATCATGCTAGCCCCACATATTTTGCACACGAAAATAGGCAATTTACGTGGCGAAAGTGCGGCGTATTTGAAAAAATGCGCCCCCCGCATATATATGCAGACTTTGGCTGATTATGCATTAAATCATGCGATCGCATAATCGCGTTTTTCTGGAGGGACTGAATGGTTTTGCTTGATAAGACCCGTCTGGGATCACTCAGAGTCTCTGAAGCCTTTCGAAGCGCTTTGAAACTGCATTGATTTTGGCCTTCAACATTTTGGTTGCCATTGAAGACCATTGTGTGGAGAAAAATCCGGGAATGTTTTCCTCAAAAACGTAATTTCTTTTCGACTGAAGAAAGAAAGACATGAACATTCTGGATGAGATGGAGGTGAGTAAATTATCAGGAAATTTTCATTTTAAAGTGAACTAATCCTTTAAGCATGTACTTTTTTCCAGTGCAAAGTGCATACACACTTCCTTTCTGTGCAAATGATTAATTTACAGCACTTTACAGTTGTTATTTCCCCAAACAACTTTTCAGTGATCAGTTCTTAAAATAATCTTTTTTTTTTCTTAGTGTGAAAAACATTTTATAATCTAAAGAAACTTTTCCCCCTATAAAGAACCTTTTGTGGAATATAAAGGTTCCATGGATGTTGAAAGTTCTTCATGGAACCGTCAATGTCAAAAAGGAACCTTTAATTTAAGAGTGAAGAGAAGCACGCGTTAACAAATGTTTGGTGTGTGTGCACCTCTTTTAGCAATTCTTAATTCTTTAAGAGATGATCATATGATGAACACGATTTACAGTAGACAAATATCTAACATGTTATGTAGTCGAGAGCACTCTCAACATTTTGTTCAGCTGTTCAAGTGCCTCAACTGCAGTAAGGGCCCAATACAATTCTTCAGATCTTAGTCTGCTGCATTAACCACTCCAACCGAGCATCCAGAACAGGCCTGCTGAGGAAAGTTACTTTACAGCACATTTGTTTTGCGTGTGGGGTGCGTTGTTGTCTGATTTGCATAATTCCTTCAGTGAATCAGGTGCAAAAACGAAGACAGCACATTCAAATGAATGCCGCTCAGCAGTCAAAATCCACTGCTTTGGCATTGTGTTTGTGCACAGTATGCCAATTAACTTTATGACCAGATAAATGACTGGTTTGTCTATGCTACTTGTTTGGCACGTTCACTCCCATGCAGAGTTTAACATTGCAGTATCTCAGCCGTCTGCTGTTGCTCAGTTTCAGTTCATTAGTTCAGCTTCTTGTTAAATAGCTTTAGGTTACGTTTAGTTTTTACATTTTTAGATTAAATATTTTAGTAAGATTTAGATTCAATGTTTATTTTTTTAAATAATTGCATTCTGTTAATATGCACTACATAATAGTGTAAAAATACATAACAACAAAAGTAGGATTTTGTATAGCATTCTGTCAGTAAAATACTTTTAGGAACGATAAAATAACTACTTAGGCATGTTTTATGTAGGGTGAATTCAAAAACAAAGGAGAGCTGGATCCAAAAGTAGTGAGCTTAATAATAGAATAAACAGGGGACCAGGGGACCAGGGGACCAGGGGACCAGGGGACCAGGGGACCAGGGGACCAGGGGACCAGGGGACCAGGGGACCAGGGGACCAGGGGACCAGGGGACCAGGGGACCAGGGGACCAGGGGACCAGGGGACCAGGGGACCAGGGGACCAGGGGACCGAATGAGTGCACCAACCATATCATCCATGTAGGACAAGACTGGACAAGGAACACAAGAAACACTGGGGTTTAAATACGCAAGGGGTGATTGGCAAACAAGACACACCTGGAAACAATCAATAAGAAAAACTACAAAGGACTACAAAACATGAAGCAGAACAGGAAATAACATAAAAGTCTACACAAGACCAGGTGAACACAGACTGGGATCATACAATTTAATTATAGTATTTTTATTATTATTATTATTTTTATTTTATGTTATATATTAATTTTAGTTTTTGAAATATTTGTTTTCTGCTCGTGTTTTTTTTTTCTAATTAGTTTAAATATTTGTATATGTTCTATATTCAGCAGATCTCTATCTACTAGCCTGGATGCCAGAAAAACTTAGCCCCGCCCACAACATTTTTTGCATGGGCAGTTCGGTCTGGACTTAAACCATAGAGAAGTAATTATGCCCGAACAGAAACTGTTCGGACCAATGAAATTGTCAGGGCGGGCTTAAGACGATGATGGACAGATGATAAACAGTAACGTAATCATCCACGTCATCAAAGGCGCTTGGGTTGAATTTGTTCTAATCCTAAACGGAGAACTTGTTCGTATATGCATTCACCTTTACTATTTCTCTCAGAAATGATGATCGTGTTGGTAAGTACTCTGTGTATCCTTAAATTCTTTTTTATAACACCTGCAAAGATCGTTTACACTCATCTTCTTCTTCTAACGTGACTTATTCCAGCGTGCACAGACAGGGTTGCCAAGTTTTTACAGCAAAACGCGCCCAATTGCTACTCAAAACTAGCCAAAAACAAGCCCAATAGCTTTCCGGGTGGGGGGGTTCTCCGGGAAAAATGGCATTTGGGGGTAAAATATGTGTTATTTTGGCTGGACTGCCTGCTAAATTTCGCATTCCTGGGTCTGTATATCACATAATTGGGGTCGCTTCAACCCACGGACTTGGCAACACAGGGCAGTTGAGTTCTGTTGACATTTGACAACTAACGTTATGCGTCGCTCCGTTGCTCTGATTGGTTGTTTGGTCTATCCAATTGAGGTTTTTCCTGGTTCGGTTGAAACACGCCCCATAATCACAGCCCAACGGAGCAGTATCATACTCAAATTCTGACTAGAATTGAGTATGATGACGTCAGGCTATCTATCTACTGTATCTGTCCATCTATATATCTACTGTATCTATCCATCTATCTATCTACTGTATCCATCCATCCATCCATCCAGATTTTTGGTGGTGTTGTTGTTGTGTAGTATCACTTGTTTAAGGCTTCAGATTGAAGTATTCTTTGTAGTGTTTATTAATCTTAAGTGATTAAACATGTTGTTCAGTCAGAACAGTCCATTGTTTGTTCTTAGATGAGTATACTGACTATGAGGTTTATAGGAGGCAAATAACAGAACTACAGTAGTATGTTGCAAGAGCTGTAATCAAGTGTGTGTGTGTGTGTGTGTGTGTGTGTGTGTGTGTGTGTGTGTGTGTGTGTGTGTGTGTGTGTGTTTCGAACATCCAAAGAGGGATTGTGAGATGGAGTAAGATTGAACTGTGGCTATATCATAGGGCCTGCTGATGTTGATATTTGCTCCAGCTGTAAATGTCAAAAAAGAAGCAGTGCTGATTGTTAGACTAAACCCAAATCCTGCAGCTTTGAGTGTTTTTCATCACATCGCTTATGGGTTTAATTATATCTCTGGAAGGAAATTTAGTGCAAATTGTATATAATTGTTCAACAAATTATATGTTGGTCCTGCATTTGACGGTTTACAAATGGTTTGTTACTGCTCAACAAATACAGATACAAGAAGTACAAAGATTTAGTAGACATGGGCTTAATTATGGGGGAAATCACATTGCTTTGTCCCTGCTCTCCTCATATGTTATCAATGACAAATCGGTTTGTTGTTCTGTGTTTTTATTAAGGCGTCATGTCATTCATGAATTTAATACTTGCACTCTGGGTGCAATTCTATAGAGCTCAAGCAATTCAGAACATTTATAATGTTTTGTATTATAATATTAAAGGAAACCTTATTCATAATTATAAACATATTGTTTGGAATATTTGAGACAGAAAGGCTCAAGACAACTGTATGCACATGAATCAAATGTCTCATTAAATGTGTAATAAAATCTAGCCCTCAGTCTCTGCATGAAAAACATGTTCTGACATGGAGGGGCCAGCAAGGGGTTTCTGAATCATCTGAATTATCCGAATTACAATTTCTGTATTTAGATGCTTGCGCTGTTTCTTTTTCACTGTGAACAACTACAACATAAACATATCAAACATGATATTTGCTTATCTGAAAACCAATATCTGTACGTACTGTATCTGTATTTGTTGCAAATGGCAAAATTCTTTGGAAGGGTTTAAACAACATGAAAAACATCCCTTTTTTGAGGTAACACTATTCAATTTCTTAGTTTCCATATTGCAAAAATGTTTGTATAATTTATAAAACATTTTTTTTCTTTACAGATTATCTGTAAAGTAAAGCTATATACAATAAATGCTTGAGGGGATTTTGATTAATCTCAGTGACTCTTGAATTAATTCAACAAAAAGATATGTTCATATTCATTTACTGACCCTTTTTGCAGATTACATTGTAATGCCAGTAGATATAGTGACAAGTGATGTTTGTCTCAGTTGGCTGCAGCAAGGAAGAGAATTAGAGGCAGGATCTTTTTGCATCAGTCACTTTAATTAACAAGATAAGTAAAGCAAACACGCAGTAGCTCAGGAGGATACAGGATAATGGAGGAAAATAACCAACTTAGATGAGAACGGACAAAGAATGACTCAAACTAAGGTCTATAAATGCCCAATTTGTGTACTTATGCTCTACTCTATGACGTTTTGTAGTATAAATAGTGTGAGTAGTGTGTTCACACTGAAAATTCCAAGAAGAAAATGGACACTTTAAATATCCAGATGATGCACTCAATTAACTGATAAAACGAAGTGTGGAATATTGGAATATATACTTCATGCTCTTGTAAAGTAGGCCAGTAAGAGCTGTGTGTGTATACCTCACTTCCTTGGCCTCAAGAGGCACGCTAGCAACTGATACTAGAGGCTGCGATCTTTAGTGTCCTTGTTGGCACGCACCCCCCCACAAGGGAGACCTCGGTTCGAATCTCATTCGGCGTGGGTCTAGTTGGATCGGTTACATTTGGTGCCGTGACCAAGAAGATTTAGTGGGGTGAGTGTAACGTAGGCCAGTAAGAGCTGTGTGTGTAGACCTCACCCCCCGGCCTCAAGAGTCAACTCTAGCGTCAGCAACTGACGCTAGAGTCTGCAGTCTTTAGCGTCGATGTTAGCACGCACCCCCCATGCCGGAGACGGTCGGTTCAAATCCTGCTCGGAGCGGGTCAAGTAGTATAGGTTATATTTGGTGCCATGACCCGGATGGGAGTGAGGTTTAGGGGGGTGAGTATAAGGTAGGCCAGTAAGAGCTCTGTATGTAAACCTCACTCCCCTGGCCTCAAGAGGCGCTAGCGACTGACGTTAGAGGCTGCGGTCTTTAGCATCCTTGTTAGTACGCCGCCTCCCACGGCGGCGACCCTGGTTTGAATCCCGCTCAGAGCGGGTTGAGTAGGACCGGTTACATTTGCTGCCATGACCCGGATGGGAGTGAGGTTATTGTGGGGTGAGTGTAACGTAGGCCAGTAAGAGCTCTGTATGTAAACTTCACTCCCCTGGCCTCAAGAGGCGTGTTAGCGACTGACGTTAGATGCTGCAGTCTTTAGTGTCCTTGTTAGCACACCTGCCTCCCATGGTGGAGACCCCAGTTCAAATCCCGCTCGGAGTGGGTCGAGTAGGACCAGTTACACACTCAACTATCACAGCTTTAATTATGTAGTAGAGGGGTTATTAGACTCTGATGTTGAATGTCAAAATAACCTTTTTAAATTCATACAGTACGGTTGAAACAATGAGTCACTATGACAAAAAAAGAGAACATTCGAGAAACCCTGGAAGCAGAAAGGAAACACAGGAAACAATGAGTTACAATAAATTAATGCTGCCTCTGAAATCGCATACGGTACTACATTTGGATTAAAACTTACTTTGTTAAATAAGTATGTTCTATATAGTATGAACGTGTGATATGAATGAAATTCAGACGTACTACATCCGCCATGTTGTAAGTGTCATGTGACCTACCAGCATTAGTGGCGTCACTACATTCATAAATCTGCTCGGGTTACGACTGTAACTCTTGTTCCCTGAGTAGGGAACGAGCACTGCGTCTGGTTAAGACACTTTGGGGATACTCCCTAAGCACTAGCGAATCTGAAGTCCGTATAGCCACTAAACCAATCTGATTGGCGTGCGTGATGACGTCATCGTGACGGCGTACCCGGAAGTATAAAGCGGGAGCCGGCGCACAGAAACGGCAGCTATTGCTCTGAAGCATGCGCTCCAGGCGTGCCGAGGTGTGGTGACGAGACGCAGTGCTCGTTCCCTACTCAGGGAACAAGGGTTACAGTCGTAACCCGAGCAGTTCCCTTTCGAGGGAACTCTCACTGCGTCTGGTTAAGACACTTTGGGGAACGAGTACCCACTAGCCCACACCGAGGGTAGCGCCTGCCCTAGTGTGAAACCGGAGACCGGGCACAACTAGGACTTGAGTACCCTAGCGCCAGCACCGTAGGGAGAACTTCTCCACTCCTTTTCCTTCCGTGCCCCAGCCGATGAAGGGAGGCGTCTGTTGAAACGGTTTCCCGGCAACAGGACGCTCCCAACACTGGCCCTTGGGACCTTTACCGAGGGTAGTGCCTGCCCTAGTGTGAAGCCGGAGACCGGGCACAACTAGGACTGGGGAACCCAAGCGCCTTCGGCGCCCCAGCCAATGAGGGAGGCGTCTGTTGAAACGGTTTCCCGGCAACAGGACGCTCCCAACACTGACCCTTGGGACCTTACCGAGGGTAGTGCCTGCCCTAGTGTGAAGCCGGAGACCGGGCACAACTAGGACTGGGAAACCCAAGCGCCTTCTGCGCCCCAGCCAATGAGGGAGACGTCTGTTGAAACGGTTTCCCGGCAACAGGACGCTCCCAACACTGACCCCTGGGACAGAAACCAAGGTTTCTTAAATATAACTAGGGAACGAAGGCATCTGCGCGTTACCCTGATCATACGAAAGAGATTCCCTCTGGGGGAAACCCCTTGGTTTCCAACCACCACTGTCAAGGCCTCACGTGCAGCAGGTCAAAAGGTCTCACCTTGGACGCTGCTGTACTGAGCCCCAGCACTCAAACGTGCTTCACAGTGAAGGTCTCTTACTCCGCCGTCACGTGAGGCGGGGGATGTAATGCCTGAAGAACCAAGGAACTGACCAATCCTAAGTTCCCTGGTTCATCCGACTCCAATGGTCCGAAGGGGGTCTCAGCCAGCCTTCGAGAACCATTGCCAGATCCCAGGTTGGGAGTTCTGGAACGAGCCACAGGCCGCATCCTCCGAGCCCCACAGGGGAACTGCACAACCAGATGGTGTCTACCCAAGCCCATCACCCAAAGGAGTGTGGAAAGCCTTATGGCAGCCACGGACACCCTGAGTGTGGACGGGGTTAGACCCGCAGAGAAACGATCTTGGAGGAACTCCAGCACTGAAGCCACCGGCCAGTTAACTGGGTCCACCTCACGCTCTCTGCACCAAGTGGCTCACCACTTGGGGCTGTACAGTCTCCTGAAAGATGGAGCCCTAGAACTGAGTAAGGTCTCTATCACCTCTGCCGACAGGCCAATATCTAGGTACCTGACCCCCTCAAGGGCCAGACCCAAAGGTTCCAAACCTCCGGCCGGGGGTGAAATATAGTGCCCCCTGCCTGAGATAGGAGATCCCTTCTCAGAGGAATCTGCCATGGAGGACCTGCCAGCAAAGCTATGATATCCGAGAACCAAACTCGCGTCGGCCAACGGGGTGCTACTAAAAGTAGGCTGACCCCCTGTTGGCGGACTCTGTCCAGGACTCCCGGGAGCAGAGCAATCGGGAGAAAAGCATACAGACGCAGCCTCGGCCACATCTGAACCATGGCATCCAACCCCAGCGGGGCTGGATGCGTGATGGAACACCACAGTGGACAGTGGGACGTCCCTCGGGGGGTCGCTACTCCCCGGGCCTCAGCCCCTGCCTCGACAGGATGTCTGCTCTTCTACAGTACGCAGGACCCATGTAGAAATATTTGGAAGGCATTCCATGCGCCGAGATAATCTACTGAGGGAACCAGCCTCTCAAGGCTGGCCTCGGGTGTTACACGAGCCTCCTCCCCAACCCCCTGAAGCGGATGACCGGCAGGAGTGGTTGGGAACGATTCTCTGTGTGCGGACGCGTTAGCCGCCCAGCCGCAAGTCCCTCCGGAGGCGGCTGGAGCAGCATGCGTTCGCGGGAAATCGATGGGGCCCGAAGCGTCATAGACGGCGGGATTACCTCGATTTCCCCGGAGCGCCGCAGAGGAAGCAACTAGGGATGGCGAAAACTAAACATTTTCTTGACCGACCACCGAGCCTCATTAGCCGGTTGAAACCGGTTAACAGATTAGTAAAAAAAATATGCTGCGCTATTTGAAATAACAGCCGCAACTCGCGAGCCGCGCCTGCAATTTCGCAACTCTGTCGCATCTCTGCCTCCCGCTCTCTCACACACACACACACACACACACACACACACACACACACACACACACACACACACACACACACACACACACACACACACACACTGTCCAGGCGCCGCCGCCTGCCTTCCACTCACGTCAATTTTTTAAAATCCCCTACAGCGCGAAACATGAGTCCCGCAAACGCGGCGCTGAGGAGCTTGTTTGTAATCGGAGGACAAATGGCTCCTTAGTTTCGAAATGGTTTGGGCACAAGGTGATCGCGTTGAAAATAAAGGCTATTGTCTAGCGTTAGAAGCTCATTTGAAACATTGCCGGGACTCATTTAAGATAATGACAGCTCCGAAGAGACGCCGCTTTAGTTCGAGGTAGTGCTAACAATAATAAAGAAAGATGATGATCAACACCTTATGTGTTACCACTGAAATGTAGATGTAATATATTTAGATGATGTGCTACTGTATTTAAGCACTGTATCACACAAGTTGCAACTTACATCTGAAGCTGAACAATGAAGCATTTGCTGACGCGTTTCATGCATTATTTATGGTGTGAGCACATTCAAGCGGTTCAGAAAATATTCATCTGTAATATCGGTTATAAATAATAAATACAAATTATAAAGACACATTTTGGCTAAGTTGTTTATTTCCGAGTGTTATGCTGCCTTCACGTGCTCTCTGAATTATTGTAAATAGGAGTTTCCTAGGTAAAAATTGCACGTGAACGCGCTCCACCCCTCGAAATATGAACGAGATGAGTTCATACTTCATAATCACGACTTTAGAAGTGGGAATTGTCAAATTTCCGATAGCACGTGAAGGCAGCATTACTTTCACTTACTTTTGTTATTTCCAAGCTGGTAAACTGAAATATTGCGCATGATTTGAGATATGTTTTCCACGCAGGTTGTAAGAGAGGCTATGACAGCTCATAACACAGCAAGCGTTCACCATTCTAATGTGTTTTTAACTGTATAATACAAGTTTTAAAGTCTACCTCCACTATTACTCATTCTCTAATGTAGTGTCTGTGTCCTAAAGTCCGCGAATGCATTGCGTTGGTGATGTCACGTTCCCATTCTCTATAAATAGCCTAATTTAGAGATCACTTTTTTTTTTTTTTAACCGACAACTTTGATCGGTTAACGTTGATACGGTCAACCATCGGTCAAACGGTCATCGGTTAACATCCCTAGAAGCAACCTCGGTTGCCCCTCTACGGGGGGAACCGCTCTCGGAAGTCCAGCCAAAGCTAGGACTTTCCCCCAAAGCGGCCGTCCATGACCGCGCCCCAGCCAGTGAGGAAGGCATCTGTTGAAGCGGATTCCCGGCAACAGGACGCTCCAACACTGGCCCCTGGGACAGAAACCAAGGTTTCTTCCATGTGACTAGGGAACGAAGGCATCTGTGCGTTACCCTGATCATACGGAAAAGATTCCCTCTGGGGGAAACCCCTTGGTTTCCAGCCACCACTGTAGAGGTCTCATGTACAGCAGGCCAAAGGGTATCCCGTTGGGCGCTGCTGCCCTGAGCCCCAGCACTTCCTGAAAGTGCTCTACAGTGATGCTGTGGCCTAGCCTAATTTCTGAGACCATGCCAGTATGGTCTCGACTCGCGCGGGAGACAATTGTGCCCGCATCGTCGTCGAGTCCCATACGATCCCTAGAACCGTAGTCCTCCGGGATGACCGGCAGGAAGTGGTTGGGAACGATTCTCTATGTGCGGACGCGTTAGCTGCCCAGCCGCAAGTCCTTCCGGAGGCGGCTGGAGCAGCATGCGTTCGCGGGAAATCGATGGGGCCCGAAGCGTCATAGACGGCGGAATTACCTCGATTTCCCCGGAGCGCCGCAGAGGAAGCAACCTCGGTTGCTCCCCCGCGGGGGGGACTGCTCTTGGAAGTCCAGCTGAAGCTAGGACTTCTTCCCAGCAGCCTCCCTCCCTGGAGTACGTTCCTCAGATCGCCTCCAGGAGCGAAAGACCGCTGCTGGGACTACTGGTGAGAACGCCACCTCTGTTGCCAGGCTCCTGGAGGAGGGGCTCTAGAGGCGACGCTCTCCTTCTGCACCTGCCGGTGCGAGGAGCTGGTAGACGGCTGAGGCTGTGGCTTTCCCAGGCTCTGAGTGGCGAGGGAGGCACTGACGGAAGGCCGCTGACTGCATCTTCGCCTCCTGGTACCCGGCGACAACGGTCTCAACCGCGTCACCAAATAGACCAGAAGGCGAAATCGGGGAGTCTAGGAGGAAGGACTTATCCTTCTCCCTCATCCCCGATAGATTCAGCCAGAGATGCCTCTCCACCATCACCACGGAGGCCATGGCCCGGCTGATAGCACGGGCCATCTCCCTGGTGATGCGGAGAGACAAATCTGCAGCCCTCCGTAGCTCCAGCACATCCTCCGAAGAGGGACCGTTGCCCTCATTGAGCTCTTTTAGGAGGTCAGCCTGGTAGGCCTGCAAGACAGATAATGTGTGCAGGGAACTACCAGCCCGCCATATAAGCTTCGCCCACCAACGATGAGGTGTCCCGACAGGGTTTGTTGGGCAGCTCCGGGGTTTTAAGGGACGACACAGAATCGGGGAAACGATAACTCGTGAAAGCCTCTTCCACCCGAGGCATCGTCCCCTAGCCCGCCTCGCGCGCCCCCAGAACATTGGAATAATCCAATACTGGAGGAATACGCGAGGAATATGGCTTCCTCCACGACCTACACACCTCGATGTGTAGGTCCGGGAAGAAAGGTAAACCCCGGCGAGGTGTTTGGACCCGGCGAGAAAGAAACCGGTCGTCCAGCCTACTAGGTGGCTGAATTTCCGGCACTTCCTGTGGCCAATTGATCTTCAATTTGGCCACCGCACGAGTCAAAAACCTCCATTAGCTCCTCTTGGGCGAGTGGATGAAGCGATGAAACACTTCCTGCTTCTCCACCTGCCCTGATGCACCACTCATGCGGCTCCTCGGAACCGGAGAGAATAAGCATCAGATCCTCAACCCCGGGGGAAGAAGCCGCAGCGCGGGCTTCCACACGGGGAGGAAGATCTTTAGAACTGTCAGACAAGGATTGGGAAAGTGCCGCAGCAGTCCCAGATCCCGCTGACAAGTCCTTCTGTGAACCCCATAGTCTGTGACACCGAGACGCCTCAGCGATCGCGGGTCCAGAACCCTGGGGCTCACAAAGCTGGCCGGCCTCATCGAACACGGCCAGCCGAGAGCGGAGCAGTCTGAGTGTGAGCAGCTTTTCCACTGACAGGCAGTTCCCTCGAGAACTGCCCGAGCATGCTCAACACCCAGACACTGCACACAAAGCAGGTGTGCATCTGAGCCCGAATAAAGCAGGGACACAGATGCACACACTGCTTAAACTCTCTCACATTCTTTTCCATTCTTTCTTTTCATTCACACACTTTTGCAACTGTGACAAACAACAGTAAATAGACAGACAATTTCAACAGAGAGCGCTATGCTGAAGAGCAATAACTGCCGTTTCTGTGCGCCGGCTCCCGCTTTATACTTCCGGGTACGCCGTCACGATGACGTCATCACGCACGCCAATCAGATTGGTTTAGTGGCTATACGGACTTCAGATTCGCTAGTGCTTAGGGAGTATCCCCAAAGTGTCTTAACCAGACGCAGTGAGAGTTCCCTCGAAAGGGAACCTCTCCCATGACCTCATGGTATAGTAAAGTGTCCAGTGTGCACTTCAGAATCTCGGCGGAAGTAGTCATCCGGGGTACTTTTTGCCTAGTTTTCGGACATACTACTCTGTTTCCATATTGTTTCCCTACTTTATAGGGAAGTATTCGATTTCAGACACAGCATAAGAGTCCAGGAAAAGAGTCATTGAATCATTCAGTCAACCAATTAGTAAAAAAAAAAAAAAACACTGTTGAATTGTTAATGACTGAAAGAAGTCATGATATTTATTTATTTATCAAGGGAAATCAAAATTTTTTTTTTCATTGATTCATTAATTTAAAATATTTGTCCTAAAACAGTAATTCACATACTGTATGAAACACCTCTCATGCGTGCAGGGTTTGTGGAAGCTTTAAAACATAACAGACATTTAAAAATGAAATAAATAAATAACATGTGTGATATAACGTTATGTACATTTTCTCCTATTGAATGATTGAGATTTATGTCATGTAAACATCATCAGATTTATCCTGTGTAAGTAGGCTATGTGTTTGTGTCTGTAACTGATTGTACTTGAGTTGACAGACTCTTACAAAGAGCGTATGGAGAAGGCATCGGCAGATAGACTGTTTGTATACAGTCTAAAAAAGACAGATAGAGATAGAGTGTGCTACACTTGTGGTTTGCTCTTTCCTCTTTTTTTTTTCTTCCAGATTAATCGGCGCCCAGAAGAGGTCAACCCTTTTCCACGTAAACATGGCATGGTGGTGTGACACGGCTCATTAGCAAAGAAAATGGTGTATTCAGAACAATGTGATTGTGGCTTTCTGTTAAGAGCTCACATATTTACAGGCCCCAGCATCGGTACAGCAGGATGGTGCCAGCCGCAAATAATGTTTACAGTTAATCTTCTAACAGAATTAGCGCTCAGAGGGCTAAAATAGTAAATTACGGCCTGATTACAGAACAACTGAACATGTGGTAACAAAATGCAAGCAGTCATTAGCTGGACGAATGAAGCGTTCAGCCTAAGTTGGTACGCTGTTTGAAAAAGCATGATTTGCCAAACTTTAACGTGTAAACACTTGTTGCTGGATGAGGAAAGCTTCTGTCATTATCTTCTGCTAGTTTTCTTTCACTAGAGATACATGTTCAGTTTGTTGATGTGTCAAATAGATTAGCAATTTTCGTGGAAGATATTTTGTTCTGGTTTTAAACACAGTTTGTTTTAGTTAAATATTTACACAATCATAGTTTGACTAGACGTTTGTTTTGGACTGAAGGATTTTCTAAGGCTGCAAAAGGTCTAAAGACCAAAATGTTTTCCCATTCATTTACATGGTCCACGCTGTTAAAAAAAAAAAAAAAACAAAGAAGAAAAGATAACATTTGAGCTTCCTGGTACCCGAAAAAGGAGGTTCTCTGAGGAACCTGTTAACGGTTCTTCCCTTTGGAAACCCAAAACTTGTATAAAAATACTTTTTATAAAGCAAGGATGCATTAAATTGATCAAAAGTGACAGTAAAGACTTTTACATTGTTACAGAAGATGAATATTTCTTCTTTTTTTTTCTTTTTTTTACCTTCTATTAATTAAAGAATCCTGACTAGTAAACTGTATAATGCTTTCCGCAAAATTATTAAACAAGACTGGATTAAAATTCAGCTGTGACATCACTGAAATACATTTGAAAAATGTATATATTAAAATAGAAAACAGTTATTTTAAACTGTAATAATATTTCACAATAGTACTGTTTTTACTGTATTTTTAATCAATGCATATGAAACATCTTTCAAAAACCTCAAACTTTTAAATATTAGTGTAAATATTATAGCCTTTAAATGCTGTCTAGAAGTTCTCCACTCTGGAAGTCTGAGGGACCTAAAAAGGTGCCTTAAAATATCTTTTCATTTTTACAGTGAATGTCAAATTATGAATATTCATGTCAACCTCAGGCATAATAATCAGCAGTTTGACAGCGTCTGTTCTTCACAGTTAGCAGTGTTTTTTTTTTTTTCATTATTATTCTTATTCTGTTAACCTTTAAGGAAAACTCCTTCATAGACGAGCCATGAGGTAATGTGTCCTTCATGGTTTGGTATGTGAGTCCCGGTGGCTGTATTTTAGTAATGAACAAGAATGATCAAGGCACATAACCTTGAATTGAGATTGATGCCGTGGCAGTCAGAGCAAGGAATGTTCTGAGATTGTCTGTTAAAATCATATGTAGGAAAATCATTAGCATCAGTTCTGTGGCTAAAACGTTTGGAGATGAAAACGAAAAAGGAAAAAAAAAAAAATGTTGTAGTAATACAAAACCCATAGGCAAAGTAAAATAGTTTAAGATCTGGGCCATTGCATGAAGAATTTAATAGGAGAAGGAAAGCCATTAAATCACAAGATGTCATCTTTACTTTTCAGAATTATTTCTAATATTAGAACAACATGTCACACTGGAGGTAGAGAGCAAAGTCGGAATAGCCAGGGAACATTTTCAGTCTCGAACATATGCCAGTATTCCTTTTTTGCGGCCACCAGAAACAAATTTGGTTTTAAAAGGCATTGACGAAGTGTAGGCTCTGCATGGAATACATTAGTCTCAGCTCATGTCATGAGCGCAGGCGGATTGACTCTACAGGCTCAATCAGATCTCTGGCTGAGGAAAGCGCATACCCTCGGTTGTTATGTGCATTTCAGGCTCTTTAAAACACCGTGCTTCATTTTAACTCTGATTACTTACTTTGTGAAAAGGAGTTTTTTATGTTTAAGTTTGTTAACTTAACTAATGATGTGGTGGAAGTATTAGATGGAATATAGTAAGTAAAAATAAAAAAGAATAGATAAGAAATTAAAACACGAACTGTTGCATAGCATAAATGTCAGGGGGGAAAAGTGTGAACAAAAGTAGTGAATCTTACTGATATTTTAAAAGCAAACTTTTTGCTAAGTTTGTTTTTCCCCACTGAAAAGATATTTAAAGAATAATAAAAAAAACTAAAATATCATATAAACGCACAAAAGATATAAATACATTTGACATTTTTCTTTATTTAAAGTATTCAGTTAGTGTGTGTGTGTGTGTGTGTGTGTGTGTGTGTGTGTGTGTGTTTCATTTAAATTAATTATATTAATTCAATAAACTTTAAAAAATATATATTTTCCGTTACATATGTATTTTATATCGGAGAATATGTCATAATTTTTTGGCAATTGATGAATTCTGCGTCTGCGAACGGAATGTTTTTATGTATTTGATTTGAATAATCTTTCTAGATTTAGAAATTAAATTATTGTCATACAAAAATGTTGATTTAAGGGCAACAACAACTTGAAAGAGCATCAAAGTGTTCAAGAATGGATTTTGTCGGATCATATGACAACATTTTGTATTTTTAATAGCTGTATAGTTCCTACACAGTCTCCTATAAATTGACCCAAGCATAGCAGAGATTTCTGAGGACTTTATATTTTCTCAGTCTTTGTGTGTTAATATGAAACGCATCACTTCCTCCTCCTTCGACTCCTTTCATCCTCTCATTACAAAGCAGCGCACATTACACTAAACTCGCTCAGAGTGTCCTATTGGAAATGTCTGTCTGAGGTCTGGCATTAACAGATACCAGAGTTAGTGGTTTCGTCTCTGAGCTCCTTTTCCACTCAGCTAATGAACGTCATGGGGCCTTTTAAAAATAGAATGTGTTTTAATATGAATCGAAACCGAGTGACACTAAAATTACAATGTATAGAATGACAAACTGATACAATCTAAAAAAAAAACTACAAATGACTATATGAAATGCATGACGCTGAATCACTAAAAGTTTCATATTGTCCTTCAAACTCCCAATTATCTTCCAAAACAGCCAAAATAAAATCCCGGAAAGCATCGGTGCTCTATTTTAACCATCATCTGTCTGGTTTTACTCTCGTACATGCCTGATTGACCACGACAGGCTCTTCAAAATCCAACAAAATCTAATAAGCATTAGCCTGTCAGACAAGCTCTACGTTGTGTCACACACACATTGAAAAATTGGCCACCAGGTGAGAGGACTCACCTGCAGAAAATCCCTTTTCCCCAGGGACCTGTCAAATTAGCAGTTGGCTATTACGGAGGCTTAGGCCTTGGACCCGTAGGGAGGGAGAGAATGAGGAAGGAGACTCACATAACCGCTCAGAGGCCTGGGGGCAATGACATGGCGCAGGGTCTGAGGCAAAACCGAAACCATATGAACATTAATACGCACCCGGGGGCTGTTCTCTGAGATTACTTTACATAACGACTAATTGGCCTAATTTGTTAAATAAACACTATATTTTCTTTTGAAGCTTAATACAGGACCACTGGACATAGCAGTCACTCTGAGCCTAGCAGCAACACCCACATCGGATCTTGGTGGTCTGCTAAAGTCATTTCCCCTCGAAATGAACCTAATTTCCTCTCTGGGTTCAGGCTCATGCGTGTTTGGTTCACCACAGTCATCTAAATGCAGAGATAGTGCTGAATGTAAAGGACGTGTGGACAAGACCGACAGCGGTCGATATTTCTGAAATGCACAATGTAAGCTATTGAATCGGGTTCAAAACAGAACTGCTAATTGTGTCAAATAATGTTGAGTAAAATGAAGCTAATGCAGCTCGGTGGAAAGTCCACAACTACGTTTTATTTGATTTATTATTATATTTTTACACCAGCTGAGCTACACCAATCATAAAAGTGCTAAATTACCGGTCCAAGCGTGTTCTGGATTCAATAAAACTGAGATGAAAAAAAAATATTTTTATCCATTGAAGAATTCCAAGGCCTTTTATTTTTTATTAAATGTACTGCTAAGTAATCATGGACAAGAGTTGCACAAAAATACATTCTGAAATGATAAACTATGAAGTTGCCACAAGACTATATTTTAATAACTTTATTAGACATTGAAAGGAGATTAAACACTTTTATTTTCCATTTTGCCAGCTTTTTTGTAATTGCAATGCATTCATGAGCAACACTTTCTTCAGCAAGTTTCCACCACATAAAAAATGAGATCCTTTATGATCTCTGCATTGCTAAGAGCTGTTATTTCATTGTGGTTGAAATCTATAAAGTGAAATTAAAATGGTGAAAAAATTGGTGAAATGAATTGCTCCCCCAACCAATAACATTCATTTGGATTGTTCTGAATTTTTGCAGTATGAAAAGACAATTAAAATTGTTTTTGTTTTCATTAACTTATTCATTAAAATATGTAATTTTCCTGTATTGCATGTCAACTTCGATCATAAAACGAGTTTTCATGCCTTGCTCAAAACCAAAGACATTTTGTGACAAAAAGGGCTCTTTTAAGTTTTCAGTTTCATTGAGCATTCTGGGAGAGAAATATGGTTTTCCATCTGAGAAATACATACGAGAATGAACAGCATCTGTGTTTTTTTTTTGCAAGTGACCAGTGTATCTATTTCTAGACAGATTTATTGAAATCTGCATATTGTTTTACGTCTCCAATAGCATGTACAGCTTGCCATTTGCAGGGTAGACAGACTGTCAGCATTATATTTGATTAGTTCTGTTAATGAATTCAATTTAAAATACAAAGACACTTTTATACAATTGTAGTTTTTATGTGTTAAATATTAGTGACTGGTATCTCATACAGACTGGATATTTATATCAGTTGAGTCAAATATTGTTGTAAATGCTTTTTTAACAGTCCTTTGCAAGATGATGCTGAAAATCTAGATGATTTTGGGTAAACCTACAGACAGATAGACACAAGATAGCACTCCAAAACCCCTCATCCCAATCCTCCGTACCACCCGTTAGACCCCCATAAACCCCTTCGATCCATTCCGCACTCACTATTTGGCAGCTTATGCAACTCATTTCTTAGAAAAAGTGTCCGTGGGATCAGATAGCCCGAGTCCAAAATATCGTCCCCCCGTTTTCATGAGCCCAGAACTAGTTGGCTGGCCTCAGATTTATTATACCTTGTCGTTCTGGAGGAAGATCGTATGCATGTGGTCAGTAGCGAGGAGCCTGCGACCCAACCTCCCTCTCATGTTACGCCCTATATATAACATCCATTCCTCCAGCACCTCCGTTCAACCCCCCCTCCCACGTTCCCTCGCTACAACACCACTTCTCCAGAAGCGCTGTATCCACTCGGGCCCAGACGGCTCTGTCTTTCTCTCTCTCCCTCTCTTTCTCTCTCTCTCCCATCTGTCACCCGAGCTTCCTCTTGCAGGCTGTGTGTGTTTACCCTCTTTTTTGGCCTGGCAACGGGGCTGCATGCTCAGGATTACCGGAGGCCTTGCCTTTCATCGCCGCCCGCTCCCTCTTCCTTTCGCCGTCGACTCCTGGACTACGGTGGCCGCGGGTGCGAGGCTGTGTGTTTTTGGGGCTTTTCGGCTTCCCTGGCTTCTCAGAGTCTGGAGTTAAGTGGAACTTTCAACACTTTCACTTTCAACACAAGAGAACATGGATCACTCTCTGTTCGGATGCCTTCGGAGCCCGCACGCCCCATCCCAAGCCCTGCACCCGGCGTTCACCCAGTCCTCCCTGGCCCTGCATGGTCGCTCCGACCACGTCTCCTACCCCGACCTCCCAGGACCCTCGCCGCCTTGCAGCTACGCGGGGGAGGAGGGCAGCTTCGGAGGACCTCACCTTAGAGTTCACCCCACTCCGCAGCATCCACACCACTCACAGCATCAGTCCTCGTGGCACGTCCCGCAGATGCCGTCGATCGACGGCGAGCGCCACAACCTCTGCCTGCCGCACCCTGACTCTGCTGCTCCAGAACTGTGTGGTGCAGGAGGAGCGGGCTCACAGGGCCTGTGCGCGGGTAACCCAACGCTCGCTGGAAGTGACCTCTCTGGGGTGTCATGTGTGCCTGGAGAATACGGGAGACAGAACATGTCACCTGCTGAACCGGAGCGACGGAACAGCAAAGGAAAGAGTGACAGTTCAGGTATGTTTTCTTCCGTGTTCTTATGCATCCAGTAGAAAAATCATTGTATGTTATTTTTAAATAAATATTTTTCTTTATGTAGATTCTTTTGAATAGTTAAATTAGAAAATATGGATAAAAAAATTTGATTATTATGAATAATTCAAGTGCTTGTCATGGCTGGAGAACTTAATATTGTTTAAGGTCAGAATAGTTTAAGTAAAGGACTTACTGACTTTGGTCAGTACAACAAGATTTCATCATATTTTAGGTATACATTTTTTTGTATTGTCTATTTTCTGTAATCTGGCCTTGGAAATAGAAAATCGGGTGTTTGGATTTAGAATTTGAATCGAGCACCACATTTTTTCAAGGCACTATGAATTTGAAATAAAACTGTCATTTTGTTAATATAACAAATAATTCATTAATACACCAAATTATATTTTTTTAATATAACTTTAGTTTAATACAACTTCACAAAATCTTTTTATTTAGCAATAATTCGTGAGAATTTAAACATTTGGAATTAAAAAATGAGTGTCGGCCTACCTTTTGTATTCTGTCACGTTTATTTAAAATAGGGAAAAAAATGAAAGATATTTATTTTAAAATTCACATTTTTTATTTTATAAAAATTGGCCCATATCTTGACAGTTTAAAAAAAAGGGTGCTATATGTAGTAAATGGATTTAATTTTATTTCTGCAGTATTTAACATGGGATAATTCAATACAACTGCCCTGTGTTAGAAAAGAGATAAGCAGAAAATCAAACTGAAGAAAATGTCAAACTAGTACCAGAGAAAAGAAAAGGCTTTGTGATAATCAAACTCACCATTCTTAGAGAAAATCACACTTTTTACACATTTGACATTGAGATAAGATTCACACACATAAACTGTTCTAATCCACCCATGAACCATATAGAGCTGTTGTATAAAAATGGTCAAAAACAGCTTGATATGTCTAGAGACATGTCTAGTATTTTAGAGAATGAATGAGGTAATTAAACAAAAGAAACAGAATCCAGAACGGGCCGGACACGGCACAGTAGTGTTTTAATGGCAGGGCCTGGTGCTGTGAGGCTGCCCTGTTTCTTTCTCTCATCAGTCTCAGAGGTGTAAGTCACTCTGGCATTTACCCTCAGGTCTTTAATGGACCACAGGTGAAAGCCGCTGTTAAATGCTCACACTGCCCGCAGCTGCGCTTTTGATACCCCCCAAATGCATACGCACCATTTACGGCTGGGGAAAACCGTTAGAGCTGCAGCTGGACAGTTTTTATAAAATGGGACCCTTAAATCTCAAGAACAATAGAAAATGTCACACCTGGTGATCTAAGTGGTTTGACATTGACATATAGTCTTTAAAAACAGAGGTGCAGAAAAAATTGTTGTTCTGCACGAACAATGAGATCTCGTCGTACTGTGTAAAGTGGAATTGTGAATGTCTTCAGAACAATGTCACAACTTTTTGTCACCTTTACAGTTAGTTGAACTGCATTACTCCATCTTATACTGTACATCCATTTTTTGTCATGTCATGATGGACACCTAAATGCTGTAGCTTTTCATTCAGGTGCCTGTAATTTATGGCTTGATGGCATACTGATGGATAGGCCCAATGGTGGTAGAAAGTTCCAGAAGGCTCCTGTTGGCACTTGCTGTGCCTTTATACCAAATCTAATTTCCTCCAGTCTGTTGGCAGTTATCAAAGGCAGTGTGGTTTTCATTTAAAGCCGTGTCACATGTCGAGATGTTGCAGCGATAGGCTGAACAGATTATAGATTATTCAGAAAAGTGATGTTGCATATGAAATACGATTTTCAAAGCTCATAATCGCGTGTACTGTAAAAACCTTGGATTTCTAGAGCAGTTGTATTTCTCTGCCGCTTTCAAGGGAGCCAAAAATTCGACATCTAAATCATACCCGTCCTCGAATGGCAAGCGAAAAGATATTCATTGAAAACATATTTTCCTTTAAAGAAAGCTTTTTTTTTTATAAACTGATTTGTATTGGACGTTTCCAATCTGTTAACTCCGCTTTCAAAAATTATATTTGAAAATTTGTAAAGAAAAATCTGTGATAATCAAACTCGCAGTACATTAGTTTTCGATCATAAATATTTCAAAGAAAATGTACATACAATAAATGCATAATAATGAGAATCATATTAGATGCTTTTCACATGCTGCACTGTGATGGCTTGTGATTGTAACCTTTTAAAAGTTATTTCTACCTTATTGATCCCTTGAATTTGTATTATTATTTTTTTGGAGTGACCTACTGTATTTAGGTTGAGTCAGTGATTTGAAGTAATATTTTTTGAGTCAAATTAAATAATTTAGATGTTACCACATAAAGTACTTTCTTAAGTTGATTTTTTAACAACAGTTGCTTTAGCCAATTATTATTCTATAGCAAATGTAATTCTCGCTAAAATGAAAACCCAAATAATTGTCAGCTCTGGAATTGACATACTTTGCTCACTGATAAACTATTCAGCTCTATTGTGTCTATTGTAAGAACCGGTTCAGGAAGCACCAAGTTAATTTTTTTAAATTGATTATTTAAAATGAAACTAATATGAAGGGATCCAACTCTGTGATTCTAAACCCAATCTGAGATTGGAAATGTTCATATTTTTTACCTTAATAATAAAGACTTTATATATTACTTTAACTATAATATATCATATAACAAGCTTCAATCTACACATACACAGTTACAGTTGAATTTGATCATTTTTGGACCAATCAGATATGTTCCTTGGGAAAGCTTAATGTATTCTGTTAAAAGAGAAGTGTGTGGAAAATAAAGAGTAAATTGATCTGATTGTTGGAGAGTGTGAATGAAGCCCTGTTGATTCAGGCCAGATTTGAGAGCATGTGCTCCGTTCTCTTGCCCTTCTCCGCCTGCTAAAAACACCAGAGCCATATCGCCATAATAAATGGTGATTGGCAGGCCAAATTGTTCTGCTTTCATTTTTATTTTTGTTCGTTTATTTTATTTCAGAGCCCTGCCGTTTATCACACCATCTTATTATTTCACCCTTTTTGCTTTCTCTTATGTTCTTTTTTCTTTCTTTTTCTTTTTCTGTGCATTTACAGCGGCTGGAAAGTGATCTGTTTTTCATTTCAGATTCCCAGGATGGGAGCTATAAGTCAGACGTGAGCAGTAAACCTAGGAAGGAGCGCACAGCGTTCACCAAGGAACAGATTCGAGAACTGGAATCAGAATTCGCTCACCACAACTATCTGACACGGCTTAGACGTTACGAAATCGCTGTCAACCTTGACCTCACAGAGAGACAAGTACGTTCAATGCTGAGTCTGTTTTCACATGTTACCAGGAGACATAACAATGGCACTTCCATTGGCTTTGAAAATATTTCTTAGATTGATGGGTAAAAAAGTCAGACTACATTTAAAGTGATAAGCGTAATGCTAAATGTTAGTATTTCTCAACCAATTCAATTGTATGCCCTCATTTACTGATACAAATCTCAACATATTTCAGTATGAGCTCTCTAAAAATATGTTTTACGTTAGAAATGAGTGACGTGTTTTCCACAGGGTCCTGTGTCAAAGGGTCCAGTTCCCTATGATATAGCCCACTCATTTGGTTTGAGGGAGGGATTCCCACTTTTTCTTGTCTTGTTTTTTTTTTTTTTTTTTAGTGCATCGGATCCTGTGAATAACGCTGACAGTGAAGTCTGACAACCTGTCAAATGTAGCCATGATGTTAAACCTCAAGTTCGATTTTTTTATGCGTAGACACGTTTTGTTTTTAAGAATGTATTTTTTTCTAATGGCTTTTATTAGAAAAGACCAGGGGACCCATATGAGCACATTTCTATTGCAAAATTAAAGCATCCAATTTTCCCATCTGATTATAAACCTTTAAAAAAGTGATATATATATATTACATACCGGTATATACATTTGTATTACCTTGTTGTACCATATACCAGTCAAATGTTTGAAATCATCACTAGTTCTAATGTTTTTGAAAGTCTCTTATGCTAATCAAGTCTGCATTTATTTGATCAAAAATACAGGGAAAAAACTGTAATATTGTGAAATTCTATTTTAATATAATTTATTTCTTAGATGCAAAGCTGAATTTTCATCAGCCATTGCTCCAGTCTTCAGTGTCACATGATCCTTCAGAAATCATTCTAATTTGCTGATTTGATACTCAGCTATTATCAATGTTGCAAGCTGTTATGCTGCTTAATATTTTTTTTTGAACCTGTGCATGATTCATTGATGAATAAAAAGCTAAAAGGAACAACATTTATAAAAATAAAACTTTTCTAACAATATGAATCTTCAATATCACAATTTAACACATCTTTTTTTTTTTTAAAGAAAGAAAAAAAATGACTGACCCCAAACTTTTGAACGGTAGTATATATTGTTACAAAAGGTTTATATTTTAAATAAATGCTGTCTTTTTTTTTTACCTTGTTATTCATCAAAGAATCCTGAAAAAGTAGCACAGGTTATAAAAATATATATTAAGCAGCACAACTGTTTCCAACATTGATAATTAAGCAGCATATTAGAATGATTTCTGAAGGATCATGTGACAATGAAGATATGAAATCTGATGAAAATTCAACTTTGCATCACAGAAATAAATGATATTTTAAAGTATATTAAAATAGAAAACCATCATTTTAAATTGTAATAATATTCACAATATTACTGTTTTGGTCAAATAAATGCAGGTTTGATTAGAGACTTCTTTCAAAAACATGAAAAATAGTCATTTTTAAAGACCTTTTTAAGTCAAAATATACTCAAACTCAAAAATATTCCAACTTTGAGAAATAGTCACTGGAGTGAAAACTAGCGTCGGTCTTGCATATTAATCTTTAAGTGTATTTCAATTTAGGCAGTGGTGAAGTTCACTGTACAAATTCTTCAAAATTTCCCACACACCCACTCCAGAGTTTAGGATCATTCCAGCTGAGTCTTGACCTAAAAGAAAAAAACCTTATAAGCAACTAACCTAGGATTTGCCTTTTTGCGTTTCATTCCCATTTCTCCTTCCTACTCCTCCACACAATTACTTCCTATCCAGTGACTCTCAGCACAGATCCAAGAAATCTGTGGTTGATCTCAGATCTTAAACAACAAAGTCTGAAAATCAGCTCTTTTTGTGCATCTTTGATGTAGGCCTATTGGATTTATACAATTTGTCACACACACACACACACACACACACACACACACACACACACACACACACACACACACACACACACACACACTCTCACACACAAAATAAATAAAATCTGTAGTTCAAAGAATTGCAAAAGAGTTCTCACACTTCAACTTAACGTTTTTGACATGTAAGGAAATCTGCCGACTCATTTAGGAGCTCACTCTAAAATACCTGTGCTGCGCTTCCTAAAATAACCTCCTCAGCCTGAAATAGTCCCCTGTCAAGCCCGAGGTGGGGGGTGAGGCGCCACAACTCGGTCCAGATCTGATCGACCCGTTTTAGGCAGCGGCTTGATCATCACAGTGGAGACGCAAATACAGAGAAAAGTGTCAAGTCAGGACCTGGAACATGGGTCAACGGGCGACCAGGAGTTTTACATCAGCACATAACTGACTAGGTGGAAATAGCCCAGAGAGCCAATGCTAGTCCCCCAGAGAGCCAATCATATCGCTGCTCCACCAACATTCCCAGAAGTCTGTTCTAAAAGAAAAACACAAGAACAGATCCACTGTGAGGAAGTTTAAAGATTAAAAGCAGATATGACGGACCCATCGAATCTATCCGCAACGCACAATGAGGTGTTTTACTTGGTTTATGTATGTGGTCTATACGTGTGGGATCTGAGTGCTGTGTTGGCAGAAAACTTTAAATCTGTCGCTCATCCAATCTGATACACAGGCATACTATGAAGGGGGTTCTGATACAGTGAGCATGATGGTGGTTTTAGAGTGGGGGTCTACATGCCAAAACAACTCTTTCTGGAAAGTGCCATAACACACACCCTAACACACATTCCCACTAAGTGGCGTTGAGTTTCCCTGATGCAGATCTTGGACGCCTGCGTTGCTAAGATACCAATAAAGTCCTATAAACATTGTGTGAAATTGACTACTGTATAATAGCTTTGCCAAAAATGATTCCTAATGAGCAAACAACACTTATTTTATTAATTTGTTTCCCTTAACGGGATAGTTCACCCAAAAAGGAAAATTCTGTCATCATTTACTCACCCTCATATCGAATCTGTAAGACTTTCTTTCATCTTTGGAACACAAATGAAGATCATTTTAATAAAGTCTGAGCCAGTTCTGTAGTCTCCATTGACAGCCACGCAACTGACATGTTGATGCTTCAAAAAGTTCATAAAGAGATTATAAAACGAATCCATATTAATCGAGTGGTTTAGTCCTAATTTTCTGAAGAGACACGATCGTTTTATGATAAACAGATTGAATTTAGGCTTTCATTCACATTGATCAGTGTATATAGTGAAGCTCAATAGAAGCTCAACTGAACATGCTTGACGCGCAATAATAAACCTCTTGCGGAAGATTAAACGTGCTGCATATCACAATTATGAACCTCATTGGTTCTTGAAGAAGCCATATGAAATTCTAAATTTAATTTTGAATCGGCCACAAGACGCTTTACAGGAACTTTACTGAAGTGCAGTTTAAAGTTTCACACAACAGTTTTTGCAATAAAACAAAATTACTAAATTAGTTTTTTCCCTACTCTAAAATATGCAGAATATATATTTTTTTACATACTATTTCTGTTATTTTACTGTTAAAATCAAAACAGATTATTAATTTTGCCATGCTGCATCTAATTATGTCACATTGTTTTCAGATTATTTAAAAGAAACATATTTAATTTTAAATAAAAATAAATAGTGACACAAAATGAACTATGTAAAATGATAAAATTATATGATTATTAAATATATACATGTATGAATCATTAAGATTTTTTAATGGTTTTGAAAGAAGTCTCGTCTGCTCACCAAGGCTGCATTTATTTGATCAAAAATGCAGCAAAAACAGTATTATTATGAAATATTTTTACAATTTAAAATAACTTTTTTCTATTTGAATATATTTTAAAATGCAATTTATTTCTGTGATTCAAAGCTGAATTTTCAGCATTGTTACTTCAGTCTTTAGAGTCACATGATCCTTCAGAAATCATTCTAATATGGCGATTTGCTGCTCAATAAACTTTTATGATTATTATCAATGTTGAAAACAGTTGTGTACAAAGTTTTTCAGGATTATTTAATGAATAGAAAGTTCAAAAGAACAGCATTTATCTGAAGTATAAAGCTTTTGCAACATTATAAATGTCTATACTGTCACTTGATCAATTTAATGCACCCTTGCTGAATAAATATATGAATATATAATTTTTTTTTAATAATTATTACCGATCCAAAACATTTGAACGGTTGAACAATGTTACAAAAGCTTTCTATTTCAGATAAATACTGTTCTTTTGAACTTTCTAGTCATCAAAGAATCCTAAAAAATTTTTTTACACAACTGCTTTCAATATTGATAATAATCATAAATGTTTCTTGAGCAGCAAATCATCATATTAGAATGATTTCTGAAGGATCATGTGACACTGAAGACTGGAGTAATGATGCTGAAAATTCAGCTTTGCATCACAGGAATAACTTAATATATTTTAAGTTATTTACATTTTAATAATATGTCACAATATTACAGCTTTTTTTTTTTTATAACATAAATGCAGCCTTGGTGAGCAGAAGAGATTTCTTTAAAAACAAAAAAAACCTGAAAATATAAACAGAAAAACGAATTAAAAATATAAACAGAAAAACTTTAATAGTATATCAAATAACACTAAAGTAGGATAACATGTTTATGGGCAATTCATATGGAGAAATTAAATGTACTATTATATATAAAAAATGACACTTACAGCAGTGTATTTTTGAAAAAACTTCAAACTAACTTCTTGAACTAAAATTCTGTATTCTGTTTACTTAATATGACTACTTGAACAGCATGTCTCTTTCATGCAGGTAAAGGTGTGGTTCCAGAACCGAAGGATGAAATGGAAGCGGGTGAAGGGAGGTCAGCAAGGGGCCGCTGCGCGCGAGAAAGAACTGGTGAACGTAAAAAAAGGAACTCTCTTGCCTTCCGAGTTTTCCCCAATGGTCGGACTACACCATCCCATCGGTTCTCCTAGCAACGAGGACGACAGTCACGACAGTGACCAGAGCTCCGAGCACGCACATTTATGATGCCCGGACTCCACCCAGTCCCAACCTGGCAATTTCCTCAGGAATCAACTATGTTGGTACTCCGAAGGCTGTTAACAACTAGTACTGGGCCATGCTTTGTTATTTCATTCTGAGTGGTTAGGGTTTGTTCTTGGTCTGTGAAACAGATGCTCACTGGGTTGCAAACCAGAGCTAGGCCTCCGATGGCACCAAACTTTGAAGATTAGTCTAAATAAACGTCAAAGAGGTTTAAAGGTGGCCACACTTGTCAAGAGATGACGCGTTCATTCACGTTTGACTCTTAAGATTGACATTGTAAATAAATGTATACGTTCGAATGTTGTAAACATTCCACACGAGTGCCTTGGAGAGGATTTTTGCACTGTTTTAAGTTTTGGCCTAACTGATTGCTACTGTATTTTTGCAGATTTTGATAAAAAAAATATTGATTACAAAATAGATTAGCATAATCTGTGATGCACAGAATAAGTATTATCTTAGTCCATTTGTAAAGAAACAAAGGACGCCATTAATGACAATTTGCAGCCTATTTGTTGATTAATTGATGAATTTGAATGAAACTCAGAGTTGTTTATAGACAATATATGGGTACTTTTTGGTAATCAAATGGATTGAAACTGACATATGCAGCATATTGATAAACATTTAATTTAGAAGGATACTTAAAGGATCATTTTCACTTGCCTTTCCTGAGGCTTGTGTGCTGAAGGACTGCAAATCATTTTCCATGACCACTGAAGGAGTAAAAAATACACCACAGTTCAAAAGTTTGGGGTTGGTAAGATTTTTTAAATGTTTGTGTTCTCTTATGCTCACCAAGACTGCATTAATTTGATCAAAAACACAGTAAAACATAAATATTGTGAAATATTATTACATAAAATGTAATTTATTCTTGTGATGGCAAAGCTGAACTTTTAGCAGCCATTACTCCAGTCTTCAAGATGCATGTGCTAATTAATATTTTTGTGGAAACCATGAGACCTTTTTTTTTTCAGGTTTCTTTGATGAATAGAAAGTTCAAAAGAACAGCATTTATCTTTTGTAACATCATACAAGTCTTTACTGTCATTTATGTGATTTATTTAATAAAACATTGTTTCTTTCAACAACAAAAAAAGACCCCAAACTTTTGAATGGTAGTGTTCATATTTATGAATGCAACATAAAAAATTGAATATTTTCTTTTTTCTGTTCAGGTTTACAATTTAGTTCATATCTTTTATTTACCTTGTAAATAAACAAATGTTAGGTATTTCGATTTCACCTTTTTTCATGAAAAAAATAATACATTTCACAAAAATAAAAAAAGATTTTTTTTTAAAGGAAATGTTCTTACCAAACGTTGAAGAGGATTATGTGATGTAAATGTTATGGAAAGCCATGTTGAAGAACTAATATTATGGTTTGCCGTTTCTGTGAAGACCACGTGAGTGTGCATTCTAATTTCTGGACTGGCACTTTATCGAGTCGGCCAACTTCTTGAACGTCGTTGCTCATATATGAGAGCAGCTGGTGATTCGATAGCTGCAGAAGTTTGGACTCGTTTGATTTGTGGCTTAGTTGTTCCCCCGACACATAGGCAAAACCCAGGCTAAGTGGATTTGTTTTCAGTTGTGGTCAAAGCCAGCCATGCATTTTCTCTCTGTGGAAGACGTTTTTGATTAGCCGTCCGATTTAGATGTTTGTGTATGATATACTGTGATCAAAGTGAGACGAAGAACGATCCCCTTGGGGAAACAATTCGTGGCTTTACGAAATGAATGGGAAATATATTTATGACCCCTCAAACCCTGCCAAGCACCCAGCTGCACTGATCACAGCCGTGTCTAAACAACACATGATGAATATGGCCCGTCAGAAGCAGTCCCAAACAGACAAATCAATAAAACGCTCGCAAATAAACACAAATCAAGACAAACATGACTTAGGTATGAAAAATACACCGCGGATCACAAACAAAGTCGAGCACATACAAACGTAGGTAAACAAGCAAGACTTTTTTCTGTTCGTCTTTCCAAAGAAAAACCTAACTTTCGTACGATTTTGTTGATTTGCCGTTGGTGTGATGTCTCTTTCTCTGAAAATGCTTTGAAATACTGTGTAAAGAAGTAGGAAGGGATGGTTCACCCAAAAATAATTACCCTCATGTTGTTCCAAACCTGTATGACTTTCATTCTTCTGCTGAACACAAAAGAAGATATTTTGAAGAATGTTTCTGTTCCCACTGACTTCCATTATATTGTTTGACCATACAATGGAAGTCAATGGGAACCGAAACTGTTTGGTTACCAACATTTTTCGCAATAGCCCCTTTCACACACAAGACACATTTCCACCAAAATTACCCGGAACAATTTATCCCAGGAACTTTTTCCCCCCAGGCTGGTTACTGTCTTCGTAGGCAAACTGGATTGCGTCCTCTGCATCGTCCTCCACATATAAGCTTAATAAAGCCTTAACCTTGTCATTGGTCCATTGTCGTGTTTTTAAACTCCATTGTTGATTTGAATAGCAAAGAACTCTTACTGCTAGTCCTTCTGGAATCTATAGCAGCTTTCATTGGTCAAGGACCGCCCAAAGGATGTTTGACTGACATGTAAAGCAACCAATCACAGATCGCTTTATTCCATGTCATGTTTAGGAGCGTGAAAATGTAAAGTCGATGTCCCTGCAATAATAGACCGGCATGCATCTATAAATTATTCATTCAAGAACGTTGTGCAAGTTTACTGTAACAATGGAGCCGTGACCTTTACATACTTTTGAAAATCCAGCCTTTAGTTGATCCTGATAAGCGCTCGTTGTCACAGTTGTAAACACAACGGCATTCTTCTTCCACGAGGGAATAAGGCGTCACTGCATTTGTTTCCAACACACACGGACATCCTGTAGAATTCAACCAATCAGATGATGACTTCGAAACTCCTCAAGTGTTTCCAGATAAGTGTGCCATATGCATCAGACGTTCAGCCAGCGGTCCTTGGGCGTGACGTCTGAGGCTGAGACTCTTACTGCATGCACCACAACAGACTTTTAAAAATGGTGGTTGAAATAAAATGCTGCATGGAGTCAACCAATCAAAATGCTGTGCGAACTCAGCATGTTCACCCGAAAGTTCCTGAACTTTGAAAAAGTACTAGCTTGTGAGCCTGAGACCCTGGTCTCTGCAGTCAAAACACACCGAGTACCATCCCAAAAGTTCCTGGGGAAAGTTCATGCAGCTATACAGTCTTTACTGGTAAATTACCAGTAAATTACCGGTAAGAGATCATGTGTGAACAGGACCTTTGGCAATTTACCAGTAAGGGCAGAATGAAGATTGCACGTGTGAGCACGTCCAAAGTCAGAACGCGCTGACGCAAGTCTACTTTGGGCCAAAATAAAGTTATTATGGAGATGATTACACTGTGCTGTTTACAGTAAGCTTTTTAATAATTTTTTCTATTTAAATGGGTTTGGGCCAAATTCCGAGCTCGAAGCCCCCCCCCCCCCCCCCCCGGACAGCACGCCAAATACACATTTAAATTTACTCTCTATAAATTATATGTAAGTGTGAACTCGTGAAGCCTCTCGAGACCCAGTTTTCTTTTCCATTCATTAACGCTGCGGCTCTGCATTTGAAAACTATTATGCATGTCTCGTGTTTCTGTCAGAACCACTATCATCAAAGATGATTGATTGACTATTAGCATATAGTTTGGATTGGCGGTATGGGTCTGTTCTGGGCAAGAACTCCCTGCGCATCCATGCAGCCTAGCATGGATAAGAGCAGGGAGAGCAGCAATAACCAACCTAATGGTAGACAGAACAGAACCAACCTAATTTATTGCAGATATCATTAATGTTGATCATTAATAATTCAGGAATTTAGTCTGATTCAAGGGGAATCAGAATACCAAATCCTGACTGGACAAGACGAGGAGCTGGGTAAATGAGCTCTGGAGAAATGCAATAGCTGCTGATAGTACTGAAGGAGCTTATATTTGTATGCTTTGATAGATGTCGTTTTCCTATAGACAGTCAGCTGAGGCAAGCTTGACTAATGTTACCTGCCAGAAATGATGCTATATGCTTCTTTTTAAGAGCAAAAGCTCATTCTGTTTGATCATCCCCTTACGCCTGTCACTCAGACGTCAACAGATGAACAGACAGTGAAACTAAAGTGATTCTCCTCATGTGGGCAAATGAAGACAACGGTGCAGCGCAGTTTAAAGATAATTATCGATGACTGACATCACAGAATTTACTGGTATTTTGGTGCTGATGTGTGAATGGTCTCCTACCGGTAAAAAGCAACGTCGTTGCTTGTGTGAACAGCATATTTGTGTATTTACCGGTAAAATCATTCTGGTAATTTAACGACAATTTACCGGGATTGCTGTGTGAAACGGGGGGAAACATTGAAAAAAAAAAAAACACCTGCACATTTTTCAAAATATATTTTATGATATTGAAATGAAATGAGGGTGAGTAAATTATGACCATTTTTATTTTTGGGTGAACTATCCCTTTAATTCAGAGAGTTTTTGTTGTTACTGACAAATGTAACCCAGGGCAATTATCTTGAAGCAATAAGCTTCAGGCACAGTTTTATTTGCACAGAGTGCAAGATAATCTCATTTCTTCCTTGCTTTTAAGTAATTATGTAGGTTTATATTGTTCTCCTGAGCATATAGGAACTTCCCAGTCAGTGCGTGCATTGCATGAGGAAGATTTTTGGTAAATGCAGTTGTTTTGGAATACCTCTGGCCCATGTTACTTTTTGATCCTGAATGAACCTTCTACCTTGACCCTACAGGGAACAACTTTCCTTTAGCAGGAAGGGTAATGTTGTCATTTCTCCATGCCATGCCAAGAACAACATAGCCAACTGAAGAGTTTTCCACACAGGGTCTGAGTGTCTGCTCAGCCTCCTTCCAAAAAGTGATTTAGGATAATTTTCAGTGCAACTGTAGGTGTTGATAGATGATGTTCACTGAGGTGCGATACCCCGTATGCCATGTGACTGTTGTTATTTTCCTTCTGATGGCTGAACGTGCCCAATCTTTTCTTCGTCTTTCATCAAGGAACAAAAGAAATGGTAATTCAGGTAATGAAACTTTGACATTTTATAGAGACTCCGCGTCGGTGAAAGACATGTCTAGAGAGTAAAATGACTATGGATACGCCTGCTCTGAATTTGTCAGTTTCTACAAACCGTTTAGGTCAAGGCCAGGCCATGATGCATCTGGGACACATTAAAAAAGGCCATCTGTGAAAAATCTACTGATACATGTTTATTTAAGTAATTAGAAACAACTTGGAATTAAAATCACTGCACATCTTCTGTATTTGCCACTTTTGAGAATATTAAAAAATGTATTCTACACATTAAAAATAAAGATTATTCATTGGCATTGATGGTTCCAAGAAGAACCATGAACATCCATGGAACCTTTTCATTTCACAAAAGGTTCTTTAGAGTGGAAAAATTTTCTTTAGATTATTTAAATTTTTTCACTGAAAGGTTCTTTGGGTAACCAAAAATGGTACTTCACTGTGAAACCCCCCTTTTGAAGCCTTTATTTTTAAAAGTGTGTACACCTTTTCTTTCACATTATTTTATTCCACTGTATGTTTGAACCTGCTTGAATTATGAGGATTATGCAGTGAGACAGATTTAATAATATAGCAGTTCAGACCAATCCAGTGATGTGGTTTAATCATAATATCGCATACCAGTATTCTGTATTCGGCTAGGGCTCAGGAAACTCTTCTGAATCTTAAGAATATGGCCGGAGAATACAGGATGACGAAATGCAGGAAACCACAAACCCTCCAATAAACTGGCAGGGGACCATGACTGACGGCTGTTTTAGCCATTTAGAATCTTATTTATTGGCACAACAGTCACTTTTACTACAGAAGATCTGGGCCAGGAACTGAAACTAACAGCGTAAAATGTGACTTCACACCTGGAGCATTAAAACCACAAGTCACAAAAAATAATCCTCAGAACAGACAGGAGAAGAACTCCAATAATTATGGAATTATGAATAAAAGAAAGTAAACATTATAATAGAAAAGTTATAGCCTATGTTTACTTTTTTTTCTGTAACACACTTTAATTGACAACTGCCGTTTAGGTCAAAATTATTTTTTGATGGGGTCTGGAGTAAAAAAAACCTCAACAAGACCAAACCACATACATTGAATTCGTTTTTAATTAATTAAAATTCATTAAGTTAATATAACAACATTTAAAAAAAAATGCAATAAATACAAATTATAACTACAAGCAACATTCTTGCATGCAAAATATTATGGTTGCATTTAAGTGTGTTTCCCTACTACATAGCAAGCGAAAAAAAGGTTGTGACAAAATAATTATGTCACAATCCTATTAAAAGAGTATAGAGGGGAAAAAAACATATGCATACGATGGACACTTTACTATTCCATGAGGCCACAGGAGAGGATTTGTGAATGGCAGTGAAGCGACGGTAGGCTACATGATAATGATAGCATGGCGGATGTAGTACGTCCAGATTACATGCATACTACACACATTCTTACTATATAGAACCACTTTTTTAGTGATTGTGAAGTAATTACTTATTCAAAATAAATACCTAAGACAGTATGCAATTTCGGATGCAGCCTAAGGTTATATATAAGATGTACTAAAACAGATGATCCCTGTCAACACGGATCTGCGAAAATAACTAAAAAGGCTGTATTATGCATGCCAGGCCAGTAGTTGGCGATGTCACCTTGTCAAGAACCACCCCGCCAACACATAATGCGCATGTGTGAGCATGTAATACGCATGCACATGACGTCACCGCTTTCACAAATTCGCATTTTTGTTTTGTACATGGAGACAGTAAAGGCATCGTTTTCAAAACCTTGCACTTTGAAACCAAGCGGCAACCTCCCCCAGTTTCTCTTGAAGCCAATACGGAAGTGACTTAAACTGCAATTCATCGACTGGCCGACTGGCCGCAAGGGACAGGCTCCAATGAGCCCCATGTTAAAATGCCCAACTTTACAGCAGAAAAAAAAAAAACATATTTACAGCCTGGTATAAATTGTGGTCATTTATATATAAATCGTGGCCATTTTGAGTGACAGGTGGATTGTCATTTGTCTGCTGTCTGTTAGTCATCACGTCACCTCAGCTCCAGCGACGTCCCGGCTCTTCGCCCATTTTCTGTTCATTTTCTGTTATCAGGGTGTGACGCGCAGTGATGTGCTGCTAAGATGGCAACGGCCAGCTCGACCCTACTTTATGCTTCAAAACTGATCTTCAGAATCCTATGGGTGACATCACGGACACTATGTCCATATTTTTTTACAGTCTACGTATGAAACCCTTATAAAAAAGCTTGCGTTTTCAGGCCCCCAAAAATGAATGTAAATTAATGCCCAAAATGCATTAAAAGTTTTCTGTTTTCAGTTGAAAACGTCTCGGTTACGTATGTAACCCTCGTTCCCTGAGGAGGGAACGGAGACGTAACGTTAGTGACTAACGAATGGGGGTTTCGCTTAGAAGCCAATCATCTTCGAGAATTTAACAACGCCCAATGGCAGTGCCAATGCCATGGGCATGCGGAATTTGCATGCGTAACTCCGCCCCACCGTGTGGGTATATAAGGAAGTACGCTGGCAACATCGCATTATGTTATCTGCTGCGGAGCCAAGACTGAACTCCCGGCCATTCCAGCAGTACATCAGATGTGGCAAAGGGACGTTACGTCTCCGTTCCCTCCTCAGGGAACGAGGGTTACATACTTAACCGAGACGTTCCCTTTTGTTCAGTCACTATGACGTAACGTTAGTGACTAACGAATGGAGGTCCCAATACAATGACACCACTCAGCTGTTTTCCAGTGCCCTGCGTAAGTGCGAGTACCCTGTCGTAAGACTAGTACAGACGAAGGACTCCCACTTATCACAGGAATACCAAGGTACACTGGGAAGCATATTCCAGGTGGTGATATGCCAAAATGCCTACCTGTAGGGATGACTTAGAGAATACACATATGGGTATTCTCTAAGGGCTGCATATGGAGAACTCTGGGGTACCAGCCAAAGGTGGATTTTTAACCCCAGGGGTGGCAGGGACTTGCCAAGGGAAAGACACCTGCTCACTAAGGAGGCTTACGGTGGAAATACACGTGTGGGGGTCGCCGGAGGGGAACCATGCACACGGGGCACCTGGCCGGATACGAGGGTCTGGGCTCGAGAGGGCATACCACTGGTGTCAGCATCAACAGTGCTGGAGGAACTCAGGGCTTCCGGGAAACTCAGCTGAGGAGAATATTGCACGTATCCAGTCCGTGGAGTGGAATGGCGAGCAAGCGAAGACACCTGAGCCTAGTCTATACCGGCCACTAGTGGAGGCGAGTACATAGTCGGACACAGGCTCCACTCGGAAATTGTAGAATCTTGCGAATGTGTTAGGTGTCGCCCAGCCTGCAGCTCTGCAGATGTCTGTTAGCGAGGCGCCATGCGCTAGAGCCCAAGAGGAGGCCACACTCCGAGTGGAGTGGGCCCTAACCCCGAGGGGGCATGGTCGACCCTGCTGCTGGTAAGCCAAAACAATGGTGTCTACTATCCAGTGAGACAGCCTTTGCTTTGAGAGAGCTCTTCCCTTCTGCTCTCCACCATAACAGACAAAGAGCTGGTCTGAGGTCCGGAACACTGTGTCCTGTCTACGTAAGCGCGTAGGGCGTGTACTGGACAGAGCAATGTCAAGGCTGGGTCTTCCCCCTCTAAGGGCAGCGCTTGCAGGTTCACCACCTGGTCTCTGAACGGAGTGGTGGGAACCTTGGGCACATATCCGTAGAAGAATATAGAAGAATAGTATATCCACATATGAGAGTTGGCCGGCCCGAACTCCAGGCATGCTTCGTCAACCGAAAATGCCTGCAGGTCCCCTTCCCTCTTGATGGAGGCCAATGCGGTCAGGATCTTCATCTTCATTGACAGGAACTGACCGCAAATGCTCAAAGGGAGACCTCTGCAGAGCATCTAAGACTACTGAGAGGTCCCAAGAGGGTACGAGGGGAGGGCGAGGAGGATTCAGTCTCCTTGCTCCCCTCAGGAACCTGATGACCAGGTTGTGCTGACTTACCTGTTTGTTCTCAACAAGGTCGTGGTAGGCTGATATAGCGGCCACGTACACCTTGAGGGTGGAAGGAGACGTTCGTTCCAACCCTTCTTGGAGAAACGAGAGCACGGACCCGATTGGGCATTTCCAGGGGTCTTCTTGGCGGGAAGAACACCAGGTGACGAAGAGGTTCCACTTCAACGCATAGGCGTGTCGTGTAGACTCGGCCCTAGTGGAAGTGATGGTAGCCACCACCGGAGGTGGTAGGGTACTCAAACCTGGCCGTGCCAATATGGGGCGACCAACATGACCTGCTCCTTGTCCTCCCTGATCTTGCACAGGACTCGTGCGAGAAGGCTCACTGGGGGGAACGCATATTTGCGCAGGCCCCGTGGCCAACTGTGCACCAGTGCATCCGTGCCGAGCGTGCCATCGGTCAGGGAATAGAACAGGCTGCAATGGGAAGAGTCGTGGGAGGCAAACAGATCTACCTGTGCGTCGCTGAACCGTTCCCAAATCAGCTGGACCGTCTGGGGATGGAGTCTCCATTCTCCGGGGAGGGGCCGAGACTGTGAGAGTTCGACGGCTGCATGGTTCAGTTCTCCCGGGATATGGACAGGATGAAGGGACCTCAGACGCTTCTGACTCCATAGAACGAGATGGCGGGCGAGTTGAGACATACGGCGGGAGCGTAGACGTACGCTACTGCGGCCGTGTTGTCTGACCGGACTAGTACGTGTTGACCCTTCAGCAACGCCCGGAAGCGATGCAGGGCGAACCGTACTGCCGGCAACTCGAGGCAATTGACATGCGGCGCTGGGGTCCTATCCAGGAGCCCGCGGCAGCATGTCTATTGCACATGGCACCCCAGCCCGTGGCAGAGGCATCTGTTGATACAACAACATTCATGGAAACTCGTTCTAAGGGCACATCTGCCCGTAGAAAGCCGAGGTTCGACCAAGGGGTGAGCGTCTGAAGGCAGGCCCGAGTTACTAGGACCTGGAGCGTGCCAGACCGCCATGCCCATCTCGGGACTTGATCGCGAAGCCAATTCTGAAGCGGTCTCATATGAAGCAATCCGAGCAGCGTCACAGCGGCTGCAGATGCCATATGCCCCAGGAGCCTCTGAAATAGTTTCAGTGGAACCGCACTCTTTCTCTCGATTTGACAGAGGCAAGTCAGCAGAGACTGCGTGCGCTCGCTCGTAAGCTGCGCGCACATGGCGACCGAGACAATATCCATACAGAGAAAAGAGATCCTCTGCACGGGGCAAAGTTTGCTCTTCTCCCAGTTGACCCGAAGGCCCAGACGGGCTAAGTGCTGGAGCACTAGGTCTCTGTGTTCGCACACCTGCGCTCGAGAGTGACTCATTATGAGCCAGTCATTGAGGTAGTTCAGGATGCGAACCCCGTGCTGCCTGAGTGGCGCAAGGGCTGCCTCAACAATCTTCGTAAAGACGTGAGGGGACAGAGCTAGCCTGAATGGGAGGACCGCGTACTGATATCCTTCAGGTCGACCGCTGCAAATCAATCTACTGGACGAACGCATTCCAGAAGTGGGGAGGAGCCTGAGCAAACTGAATCGCGTAGCCGAGCCTGATGGTCTTCGCGACCCAGCGGACAGTCCCGGAAGCTGTAGCCAGGCTCCCAGTAACTGACCAGCGGGGTCACTCGAACCACAGACGTACCCCGGGTGGGGCAGCGAGGCAGCGTGACTGGCCCAGACGTGGGAGGCGTAGCGTCCTGGTGTGGGGGCACAGTCAGCAGCTGCGTCCTGACAGAGGAGACCAGGGAAGGATGCACGTTCCACTGGGGTCTGCTCTGAGAGGAGGCTGAGAGGAGGCTCTGAGAGGAAGCTAGCCCGGGGGCCAGCAGCGGAAGGATTTCCCCCCGGCCCTCCACCTGGGGAAGGAGAGGCCCTGCTACCATCCCCTGGAAAGAACTGGAACCCATCTCTGAGTTGTCCACCTCCAGCCTGGCGTTTAGTCAGGCTGTGGAGCGGACTGGGCGTCATCCTGCAACCACCTCCACGGTGCGGCCCAGGTGAAGGCTGCTGCTGGGGCCGGGCGGGAGGGGGGAGGGCGCCCTCGGTGGTGAGCGGGCTGAGGCAACTGAGCCAGCGGCTGGGTGCAGCAGCTGGTCGCCGGGGCAGTACGTGTTACAGCCTCAGTCTGCTTTCGGGAGACCGAGAACCGTTGGGCGCAGTTCTCACTTAGGATAGCCATGCCACGTTGAAGCCCTCCGTGGACACCGTAGTACACAACAGAGTGTTCAACACTGGGGAGGACCCCAGTTTACCCTTGGCCGCGGCCCCATCGAGGGCAGAGGAGGCGGAGGAGGCCACCGAACGGTCACGGGAAGCACGGGGACTTCCAGGACCGCGTGATCTCCTCATGCATCTCTGGAACGAAAGGCATTGGGTGCAGGGCCCAACAGCTGTCAGGTGCCGCCCCCAAAAACCAATCGCGCAACCACGAGCCCTTGTGACAGGGCAGAGTTTCACACCAGCCCGAGGCTCGCGGCCCCGAGATAACATGGCTGTCAACTCTAGGTCGGATCCGTCAGCCCTGACACACCCGAAGGCGGAGCACAGCCTAATCGTCATCCCCAAAGGACTCTAGCCCACCTTTAGATGTGGCGACCGACATCTCGCTGCTATCTGGAGTGTGAATGATCGTCGGGGTTCTTAATACCATGGCACCGCCCTTAGGTCACCCTGGCCACCAGCCAAAGTACCACCTCTCTCGGAGACGGTAGATTGGGGTGTGGCAGAGGGGACTCTCTCTCCTCACGGAGATCACTGAGTCTCGACAGCGACATTGCGATGGTCACGTTCCCGCAGTGGGAACATGACACATCCACAAACTCTGCCCGAACGTGCTGAAGCCCAAACACGTCGAGCAGTGAATGTGCCCATAGACAGCAACGGAGATCGTCTTGAAAATGACGGGCCACACGCAAGCTCTTTTTTTGAGAGGAAAGCTCTGCAGAGTGGGATAGAATGAGTTAACTCGATGATGTCTACTCCCCTAAAATAATGCCCAATATGAGGGTATAGGGGACGGTTTCAGATTCAGCAACTGTCTTTGTACACTAACCAGTGACTATTAGGTACACCTATTCAACTGTTCGTTAACAAAAATATCTAATCAGCCAATAACATGGCAGCAACTCAATGCATTAAGGCATGTAGACATGGTCAAGACAATCTGCAGAAGTTCAAACTGAGCATCCGAGTCATTTACATGACTTTGAATGTGCCATGGCTGTTGGTGCCAGACGGGCTGGTCTTAGTATTTCAGGAAATGCTGATCTACTGACTTTCATGCACAACCATCTCTAGGGTTTACAGAGAATGTTCCAGCAGTTCTGAGGCTACAAATTACACAGGTTCACCAAAAATTGGACAATAGAAGAAAAAATGGAAAGATCTGATGGGTCTCGATTTCTACTGCAATATTCAGATGGTAAAGTCAAAATTTTGCATAAACACGTGAAAGTGTAAGTATGGATCCATCCTGCTTTGTATCAACGGTTCAGGCTGCTGGTGGTGTAATGGTTTTGAGGGTATTTTCTTGGCACACTTTGTGCCCCTAAGTACCAATTGAGTATTTTTTAAATGCCACAGCCAACCTGAGTATTGTCGCTACTTCCAGCAAGATAACGTGCCATGTCACAAAGCTCACATCTGCAAAAACTGTGTGATGCTTTCAATATGGACCATATAACCCAACACAGCTGGGTCAAATTAACTGGGTTGCCAAAATGACCCACAATGGGTTGTTTTTAACTGTAAATGTTTTAAAATCAAGTTAACATGCAAAGAAATATGAATTATATTTTTATGAGGATTTAATTTTATTTAATTGAATATTTTTCACGCTCAAAAAAACTATTCTCACATCATGCTCAAAGTTGGCAGAAAGTTCCCTTTGACTGAAAACACAAACATGTGTACCACAAATGCGATTTTTCCATTCAGGACCACAATCCAAGACTTGCAAGTGAGAAGTGATAGCGCATTAGTTTAACAATTTGGCAACAGCTGAGTGTTTAATGTTTGGGATTCAAGAGGACAGCTTATCATAATTTTATTGATTTTTCTTGAGAGGACTACATCATGTATTTGTGGCGAAGCACGCTCATTAATCTTTAGAAGTGTAGAAAGCAACCTCCAGAAATGTTCCTTGGCAGCAGGTTTGCAGTAGAACACTGAGCGGGGGGAAATGATTGTTATCAAGTTTGTCCAAATGGTGGCGATACACAGACCCAGGCAGATTATTTCCAGAACCTTCCACTGCCTGTTCTCACTGATTGAGCCTTAGTGCAGAATGCAAAGTGCAGCTGTTGGTTTACTGTCAGGGACTTGGTTTCCCAATTAACTGTCTGATCCAATCTCTCCTTGTATCCCAGCCCACCTGTATATACACACTCCATGACATTCCAGTCATTCCAAGGCACTCCCAAACACTCCCTGCCTCCACTGGAGGACCACCTGCACTACTCCACACTCTAGAGTCAAGCTCGGCAGCATATCTGCTATTCAGTTCATTTAGGAATTAATTTATTCATTCTCTACTTCATAAAAACATATACTGTAGATAGTACACATAGACATGTGTAGTCTGAAATATTTCTTGTCCATGACATGACAACAATTTAGGAGTCTATCTTAACTATCGTAACAGACAAAAATATTGTGTGGTCTGAACCCGGCATTAGCCTCTCAGCGGATACTTGTGCCGCTACATTAGGAAAGAACAAAACACTAAACTTGGTTAAATGGATAGTTCACCCAAACATGAAAATTTTGTCATTAATTACTCACCCTCATGTCGTTCCATACCCATAAGACTTGCGTTCATCTTCAGAACACAAATGAAGATATTTTTGATGAAATCTGAGAGTTTTCCATGTACACTATATTGCCAAAAGTTTTGGGACGCGTGCCTTTATATGCACATGAACTTTAACAACATCCCATTCTTAATCCGTAGGGTTTAATGTGAAGTTGGCCCACCCTTTGCAGCTATAACAGCTTCAGCTCTTCTGGGAAGGCTTTCCACAAGGTTTAGGAGTGTGTTTATGGTAATTTATGACTATTCTTCTAGAAGCACATTTGTGAGGTCAGGCACTGATGCTGGACGAGAAGGCCTGGCTCACAGTCTCTGCTCTAATTCATCCCAAAGGTGTTCTATTGAGTTGAGGTCAGGACTCTGTGCAGGCCAGTCAAGTCCTCCACACCAAATTCACTCATCCATGTCTTTATGGACCTTGCTTTGTGCACTGGTGCGCAGTCATGTTGGAACAGGAAGGGGCCATCCCCAAACTGTTCCCACAAAGTTGGGAGCATGAAATTGTCCAAAATGTCTTGGTATGCTGAAGCATTAATAGTTCCTTTCATTGGAATTAAGGGACCAAGCCCAACCCCTGAAATACAACCCCACACAATAATCCCCCCTCCACCAAACTTTACTCTTGACACAATGCAGCCAGACAAGTACCGTTCTACTGGCAACCGCCCAACCCAGACTCATCAGACTAGAGTCCAGTGGGGGTGTGCTTTACACCACTGCATCCGACACTTTGCATTGCACATGGTGATGTAAGGCTTGGATGCAGCTGCTCGGCCATGGAAACCCATTCCATTAAAGGTCCCATGGCATGAAATTTTCATTTTATGAGGTATTTCAACATTAATATGAGTTCCCCTAGCCTGAATATTGTCCCCAAGTGGATAGAAATGTTGATCGGTGTAAACCCGAGTTCTGGCTGTCTCTCTCTGCCTTTGAGAAAATGACAGGCCAGACGAGCCAATCCTGAAGTCTCCTGTTTTGACGTCCAAGCAGGAACGGTTACCTCCCTTTCCTCCGCCCAGAGAATCTGGCACGCCCATGTAAACATTCGAGATCATTAACGTTACTTGTGAACGAGTGAACGCTGGCAGTTTCTCAGTTTTTGGATGTACAAATGAAAACAGAAGTCTTTTTTCAGTTCCTTCTGATCTGTGATCAGTAATTTCTGATGTGTAGCTAATTATTTATTATTCGTGCACACAATGCGGCTTCTCTCTCTCCCGACAGAACGGTGTTTTCGTGTTTTCTTCTATCTTGTGAGTCAGTGTTTTTGTACGTCCTTGTCGCGTCTATCGGTTCTAAAATGTGCATACAGTCTTTTCTGTTTAACATCAGCAGTCACATCTTTAGAGATAAACTTCACACACGCCGAAGCTCGGCCTCCAACATCCCCGACCCCCAGTACTGGATCTGGCCCACAGCGGAGGCACCAAACGCGGCGTGAGATTAAGCAGAAGGAGGGTAAGCGTGAGAATATCTGGGCTAGGCTAGCCAGCTTTCCCCACAATAAACTGGATTACATTCGATTACTGTTGTGTCTTTGTTTGTGCTGTGTAACGTTACTCAATGCGCGTCACTGATGCTATTCATATGATTGGAACATATCTAGAAATACTGCTATACTCAACACTTACTAACTCGTTCATCTCGCTGTAATGGTACATTGCATGTGTTACAAAGTTGGTAATAATGATGAAGACGGACTCGGCGTGACTGGGACTCGTGTTTATTCAGAACTCTCAGATACAAACACAATAAACTCGCGCTGACTGACAGCGCTCTCATAAATCAGTAGTTACTATAAATAACTTTGTTAGCAATCGCTTCGTCTCCATGATGTCCGGTTCGCGAACGAATCATTCTTTTGAATCGGTTCTTTTTAGTGAACCGAACCAGTTCACCAAATCGGACTGAATCGTTCTAAACGGTTCGCGTCTCGAGTCAGCGCTGATCCATAATTTACTAAAGTTACTAACTTTCTGACATGAGTGACAGTCCCTCCGACTAGAAATAAACTAATAACCTGAAGTATATTCTAGTAACTACAACAGTTCACCCTGAACTGAGACATGCTGAGAACTGATGAGAAGTGAACTCAGGTCCATCCGTCTCTCTGGCAGACTCGTGCCTGCTCGTGCCTCGTTAAACCACGCCCCGTCCGCTCATTTAAAATGCAAAGATGTCAGCCAATCACAACAGTGGGCGTTTTTACTGAAGTCTCACAGCAGACACGCCTCTTGAAGCAGGGCATTCAGCCACAGGGCAAACATTAGTATTGAAAAAATGCCTTTTATTTCTAAATTATGACATTTTACGATGTAAAATCATACTAACAATATAAGTACACCTCAGAAAACACTATAAAATAATAGAAAAATGCAATGCCATGGGACCTTTAAGCTCTCTACACACTGTTCTTGAGCTAATCTGAAGTCCACATGAAGTTTGGAGGTCTGTAGCTATTGACTGCGACTTCTGCACACTGTGCGCCTCAGCATGCACTGACCCCGCTCTGTGATTTTATGTGGCCTACCACTTTGTGGCTGAGTTGCTGTTGTTCCCATTCGCTTCCACTTTGTTATAATACCACTAACAGCTGACCGAATATTTAGTAGTGAGGAAATTTCACAAATGGACTTATTGCACAGGTGGCAACCTATCACGGTACCGCGCTTGAATTCACTGAGCTCCTGAGAGCGACCCATTCTTTCACAAATGTTTGTAGAAGCAGTCTCCATGCCTAAGTGCTTGATTTTATACACCTGTGGACATGGAAGTGATTGGAACACCTAAATCCAATGATTTGGAGCGGTGTCCCAATACTTTTTGCAATGTAGTGTATATTGATAGCCTGACGTCGTCATACTCAGATTCTAGTCAGAATATGAGTCTGATACTGCTTCATTGGTCTGTGATTATAGGGCGTGTTTCAACCGAACCAGGAAAGAAAATGCCTCTGCACTCAATTGGATAGACCTACAATCAATCAGAGCAACGGAGTAAGTGACGTATGTTGAGCGACACATAGTTGTCAACAGAACTCAACTCTACTGGAAGGAGTAGAAGAAGAAGATGAGTGTAAACGATCTTTGCCGGTGTTGAAAAAAAGAATTTAAGGATACACAGAGTACGTACCTACCCGATCATCATTTTTGAGAGAAATAGTGAAGATGAATGCATATACGAACAAGTTCTCCGTTTGGGATTAGAACGAATTCAACCCAAGCGCTCTTTGGTGACGTGGATGATTACGTTACTGTTATAAGGCCCGCCCTGACAATTTGATTGGTCCGAACAGCTCTGGTTCGAGCATAGTTGCTCCACAACGGATCAAGTCAAGATGAGTCATGAGTCAAGATGGCGCCGAGGATGGCCGCAACGTTGCGAGCTCTGCTGAAACATTGTAGTTTTTTGTTTGTTCTGTTTATAGTTTTTGTGTTTTTTGTCTTGGATGTTGTCTGCTTTACTACGTACGACAGACAGACACTTTTGGACATTGGTTCGGCAATCGCACACCGAAAACCAGACTTTAAATTCTTCAGTGACGAACCGCCGTTTACAAACACGGCAGAGGAACCCTTTGTCTGGGCGGCCCGACCACGGAAACGCGGCCGGAGAAGAGGGAAGAGAGCCGGCGTACTCATCAGAGTAAGACGCCGCGCAAACCGACCCCCGCTTCCCAGTATTTTACTGGCTAATGTTCAGTCTCTGGACAATAAACTCTGCGAGCTGAGAGCACGGATCTCTTTCCAGCGAGACACGAGGGACTGCTGCATTATCTGCCTTACAGAAACTTGGATGTCTGCTGAGATTCCAGATTCGGCCATCGAAACCGCGGGGTTCTCCGTGCACCGAATGGACAGAGAAAAAGATCTCTCAGGGAAAAGCAAAGGCGGGGGTGTATGTTTTATGATCAACAGATCCTGGTGTGATCAGAGGAACGTACATTCTATCAAGTCTTTCTGTTCTCCTGATCTGGAATTTCTCACGATTCTGTGTCGACCATTCTGGCTACCGAGGGAATTCACCGCGGTCATCATCACAGCTGTGTATATTCCCCCACAAGCCGACACAGACCGGGCACTAAAGGAACTGTATAGGACAGTGAGTGAGCAGGAAACCGCGCATCCTGAGGCTGCGTTTATTGTGACTGGGGACTTTAACAAAGCCAACTTCAAGCGCATTGCACCCAAATACCACCAACATGTTAACTTCAACACGCGAGGGAACCGCGTCTTAGACCACTGCTACTCTCCCTTCAAGGATTGTTACAAGTCCCTCCCGCGCCCACCATTCGGCAAATCAGATCACGCTTCCATATTACTTTTGCCCGCATACAGGCAAAGACTCAAACAGGAAGCACCCGCCCTCAGAACCATCCAGTGCTGGTCGGACCAATCAGATTCTATGCTCCAAGACTGTTTTGATCACGCGGACTGGGAGATGTTCCGGTCGGCCTCTGATGACGACATCGAGGTTTACGCTGATAGCGTAACGTGTTTCATCAGGAAGTGCGTAGAAGACGTTGTTCCGACCAGAACAATACGGCTGTACCCAAACCAGAAGCCGTGGTTAAATGGGGATGTTCGCGCGGCACTCAATGCGCGGACCTCCACTTTTAACTCCGGTAATGCGGAGGAGCATAAACAAGCAAGTTATGCCCTCCGGAAAACCATCAGAGCAGCAAAACGCCAGTACAGGGACAAGATTGAAGGACAGTTCAACACCACCGACTCTAGAAACATGTGGCGGGGAATTAACACCATCACGGACTACAAAGGGAACACAAACTCCACCGTGAACACCGCTGCCTCTCTCCCGGACGAGCTCAACACCTTCTATGCTCGCTTTGAGGGAACTAACACCGCCCTCGCGGAGAGAGAGTTCGCGGCTGAAGATACAGAGGTTAGTGCACTCTCTGTATCTTTAGCGGATGTAACCGATCCTTCCGGCGGGTGAACGTCCGTAAAGCAGCGGGTCCAGACGGCATTCCCGGCCGCGTGATCAGAGCGTGCGCGCACCAACTGGCTGGAGTTTTCACGGACATTTTTAACCTGTCCCTCTCCCTGTCTGTGGTCCACACATGCTTCAAAACGTCCACCATTGTTCCTGTACCTAAGCAGTCAAAAACCACCTGCTTAAACGACTGGCGTCCTGTTGCTCTGACCCCCATCATCAGTAAATGCTTTGAGAGACTAGTCAGAAACCACATCTGCTCTGTTCTCCCCCCCTCACTGGACCCACTGCAGTTTGCATACCGCACAAACCGCTCCACTGATGATGCCATTTCATCTACAATTCACACTGCTCTCTCCCACCTGGAAAAGAGGAACACATATGTGAGAATGCTGTTTGTGGACTACAGCTCAGCATTCAACACCATTGTGCCCTCCATACTTGACATTAAACTCCGGGCTCTAGGCTTAAACAGCCTTTTATGCAGCTGGATCCTGGACTTCCTGTCAAACAGACGCCAGGTGGTCAGAATTGGCAGTAACATCTCATCATCACTGACTCTCAACACTGGAGCCCCTCAGGGCTGTGTTCTCAGCCCACTCCTGCACTCCCTGTACACACATGACTGTGTGGCAACCCACAGCTCCAACACCATCATCAAGTTTGCAGACGATACGACGGTGGTAGGTCTTATCACCGACAATGATGAAACGGCCTACAGAGAGGAGGTGCACACTCTGACACGGTGGTGTCAGGAGCACAACCTCTCCCTCAACGTCAGCAAGACCAAGGAGCTGGTGGTCGACTTCAGGAGGAATGAGAGAGAACACCGCCCCATCACCATCAATGGAGCACCGGTGGAGAGAGTCAGCAGCTTCAAGTTCCTCGGTGTCCACATCACAGAGGAACTCTCATGGTCCGTCCACACTCATCAGCGCCTTTTCTTCCTGCGACGGCTGAGGAGGTTTGGAATGAACCGCCACATCCTCACACGCTTATACAGCAACACCATAGAGAGCCTGCTGACTGGCTGCATCACCACCTGGTACGGCAACAGTACCGCCCGCAGCCGCAAGGCCCTGCAAAGGGTAGTGCGCACGGCCAGCTGCATCATCGGAGGTGAGCTTCCCTCCCTCCAGGACATTTATGCCAGGCGGTGTGTGAAGAGAGCTCAGAGGATCATCAGAGACTCTAGCCACCCGAACCATGGGCTGCTCTCACTGCTGCCATCAGGCAGACGGTACCGCAGCATCAGAACACGCACCAGCCGACTCCAGAACAGCTTCTTCCCACAAGCAATCAGACTACTTAACTCTTGATCCATCAGGATCATAACACACACTGGACAGAATATCACTCAGCACAACCCACTGTAGATACACACACATTATATACACATTTATTTATCATACAGCATCTATTGCACTTTGGATTTCAGTTTGTGAACATATTGTATACTGTACATTGTATATTATTACTATAGCTTAATGTATACTGTTATTGTTTAATGTATGTTTAGTGTATATTGTTTAAAGTATATGTATATTGTAAGTATGTGTATATTGTTTAAAGCTGTGAGAACTACACTCACATTGTGTAAATTATTTATTGTTTATTGTAGTGTATACTGTGCTGTGAGTAATTGTGTGCGCATCAGATGTGTAAGCTGTTGTTGCTTAAATGTTGTACATGTCATGTCATGACTGCTATGTTTCTCGGAACTGCACCTAAGAATTTCACCTACTGTTGCACTTGTGCATATGGTAGAGTGACAATAAAGTGATTTGATTTGAAGTCCAGACCGAACTTCCCGACCTCAAATGTTGTGGGCGGGGCTAAGTTCAGCTGCCATCCAGGCTATAGTATATTGAGTTGTTTAGTCCAAATTTTCTGAAGAGACACGGTTGCTTCATATGATGAACAGATTTAATTTATAGGCTTTTATTCACATATAAACATTCATCAACTTACACATCAGTTGTGGTAAACGGAGCACAAGCATGCTCGCTTGACATGTGAGAACCAATGAGGTTCATTCTCCTGTGTTATGCTGCGCATTTGAGCTTCCCCAAGAACCAATGAGTTTTGTGAGATTTGTTCTTGCAGGTTTGGTTGAGCTTTTTGTTCACTGATCAATGTTTATATGTGAATAAAATCCTAAATTCAATCTGTCTCTTCAAAAAATTTGAAATTATTAAAAATAACATTTTATGTTCGACACTATGCTTCACCATCAATATACTATAAGCATCAAACTGTTGGCAGTTTTCACATAATTGCCCTGATTTATGATGAAGCAAATGGTTATTTAAGGTCAATATTAAGAGTTTGGATCAGAGTGTTGAATCAGTCATCGTGTGGCAGAGATCCCATGCACAGTGATGACAGGTCGGTCCACCCTGCGTTTCCTCACATGAGACCGGCACAGGGGAACCTGATACATCTTCACTTATTCTGAACCCTGTTCATTTAACCTGCCGTCTGAGTCCAAATCAAACAGCTGTGGCTACTGTGAACACTACAGCAAAGATAAGTTACCACGCAATGAGAAAAAACAACAGGCCCAACTCCCATCGCTCCGCAGGCGAGGAAATTTGTGTGGATAGGGAAAATCTGGTTTAAGTTGTGCGTGGACAGTCATCAATCCAAAACACTCCCCCCTCTCCCAAAAGACAAAAACATCCACATGCTGGATGCACCGATGCAGTAATAAGACCCATGGCTGCAGATTTTCCAAATTGGAGATCAACTGGGCAATGACACTCCTTCTTGGTCCAAGAGTTAAAGGAGTGCCCAGATATTTCTATGGACTTGAATCAAGGAACATCACAGCTTATCCCATCTAGGTCCTTGTCCGGAAGGATCCATGGGTAAATGCTTGGTTTCTGGGCTTTGTGCCGAGAGGAACACCTGCAGTGGAGAATTGGGAGAAATCTTGAGACTCTGGGAGAGAGCAGAGCTGTGATGTGCTGCTTAATAAGGCTTTCGTGTAAGATCCATTTCCCTCCATCCTTACAAGCATCTGGCTCCAACAGTAAGAGCGAGATATATATCCTATTTTATCTATTGTAGAGTGCGGGTCAGATATGCTTAACTTTGAGAATAAAGTACATGTACCAGACCACAGTTTTTGTGTGTGATGTCCCTGCTGTGTTACAATGGAATTTAAGGCAATCTATAAATGACCTAATATGACAACTATGTGTGTCCTTTTTTGGACCTTGTAGACAACTAGTGTCCTCTAATGAAGTTTATGATACTGCAGCAGTATCTGGAATAATCAAAGAGGTTTTACTGAATAAACTTTTACAGGATTAGGTCAGCTAAATCAGGAAATTCAGTCATTATTTACTCACCCTAGTTGTTCAAAAAGTTTATTTTGTCTGTAGAACACAACAGGATACATTTTGAACAATGTACTAGATTATCTTTTCAATGCAGCTACAATAGTGACTAAAAATGAACACAAAGCAACATAAAAGTTTCACTGCAAACTAAATAAAACGTACATGTCTAAGTAATGATTGCAATCAGAATTGCCATTTGTTTTAATTCTGTAAAGTTTCACTCTTAGAAGAAAAGGTTCTATATAGAAATGTAAAGGGTTATTTTAGGAGCTTCATACTGTATTTACTTTTTGAGTTCCCACCATGAGATCATTTTATGGATTTTATGGATCTTTAATTTTGTTTTATCAATTTGGTTCATTTAACAGCTCATAAACACATTTTATCACCAGAAATTACTCATATGGAAGTAATACATGGAAGTATTATGCAATCATTTAAGACATTTCTCCTCATATTGAACATTTTTGGCATAAAGCGTTCTTTAAAACTGAATCAAGAACCTTAAAGCCTGTTCACACTGGGACGATTTTTTGCGCGCGTTTATCGCCGACGTTTAACGCCTCGTGACTAAACAAAGGGCGCCAATGTGAGTGTGCACACCGACGCGCAAAACGCCAGGCGTAAAAGCGTCATTTAAATAAAAAAAACGGCTCGGTTCGTTTTTTTTATTTTGATGCGGCGCGTTAAAAACTGGCCGACCAATGAGATCAGCGCTTTTGTTCAGCTGCTGAAGTGACAGTAAAACACGACTTGGTGGCGCTCAAGCACAAAACGGTCTTGCCAAGCACACATTAATACAACGAAGAAGAAGTAAGTAGACAAAGAAGAAGATGAGCTGCTAATGCTGCCTGCCAGTTAGCAAAAAGTGTGTGAATGGTTTTGGCAATAGACATAATATAGCTGTGGTTTTGGCAAGCATGCAAATACTGTCTTTCTTCTTCTTCTGTGTGACAAGCAAGTGTCAGAAGCATAAAGTGCCGCAGCTCCACCTTGTGTACCGGGAGCGCATCTACTGAATGTGCACGTTCACTCGGCACATCACCAATGAAAATCGCTTGGGTGTGAACACTCAAGACGTGCAAAACGTCACGAAAAATGTTGGCGATAAGCATGCGCGATATTCGTCCCGATGTGTACAGGCCTTTAGGCTTGAACCTTTTTTTTATATGATAGGCTTGGGTAAAGTGATGAGCACTTGAAATATTGAACATATTTAAATAATATAATTGATAAATACAATGAAATAAACCTATTATTTTGGATAAACTATCTCTTTAATTGTTGTTCAGCACAGAAATGCCTGAGAAAGTGTCTGCACAATAAGCTACCAGTTTTGAAAAAGTTTCTTACTGTGGCCTTAGTATTTCATACAGTAAAAATCTATGCCAAAAGAAACACTGTTGACTTCTATTAGTTTCTTGGGGGCTACAGTTTTGGATGTACAGTAGGGGCCAATTTGGCTGCAAACCCCCATTTTTTCTCTCTCGCAAAGAAAGAAGCTAAAGACATACTTCTTACAGCATGGATGAAGATAAGTTACAATAACACTCAAAGAACTGAAGTGAACTCCAAGTTATGTTTCTTCATGTTTATATAGTCTACCTTAGACAGGTCTTATTGTCAATTTTATAAGAAGACCATTACTCCTTTATAGATTCAATTACAGTTCAATTTGTTTTGTAGAGTGATATAATTTTAACACCATCAGGGTTGTGCATCACACTTAGTGAGAGGGCTGGTGACAAAAACTCCTTTTGCCTTTAGAGTGAACAAATGCTTTACAGCAGCCTAAATAATATAATTATGCACACAAGCATGTACAGTGTAAAATGAACCAGTCAAACTATGATAATTATTTTACAATAATGACCACTTAAGGTGCGGTTGTCACATATTCCCTGTGTGTTTGTGGACACGTTTTGTTTTTTCCTGTCCTGTGCCATGTGTTGTAGTCCTTTGTAGTTTTTCATGTTGTATTAGTTCTCCCAGGTGTTTCCCATTTAGCCACTCCCTCTTGTGTACTTTACCTTGTGTATTTATACCCCACTGCTTCAGTTGTTGTTTGTCAGTCGTTACTCCCGCATGTGCTCCTGTATGTGTTCCTGTCGTTGTGCTCGTGCCTGTTTGCCTTCTTAGACTTTCTTTGTTTATGTCTTCAATAAATGTTCAAAGCTGCATTTGGATTCTCATCCCTGCCCCAACATTACAGAACGACTGACCAAAAAGATTGATCCAGCAGCAAGAATAGACCACAGGATGAACTCCGCTGGTTGTATTAGGGACCCGTTGAGCAAACTTTGTTCAATTTTTCAAGATGGCCGTAGGATTGAGAGTTATGTGGAGGAGTTCCTTTCCTACAGCCACCTTGTGCCTGGTGACGACACTTTGCTAACAGACTGTTTCTGGAGTGGACTAGATCAGGACAATTTGCCAAGGGAAGACACTAGCTGGACCCTGGCACAGTTTATTGACTTTGTCCTGCAGTTTTGTGGATCCCCCTTCACTGTATGGGAGGTGGAGGAAGATTTCAACATGGCTGCCATTCCAGAAGCTCACCCCGCTCTGCTCCACCAAGGGCCCTCTCCGGTCCTCCAAGAGCACGCTCCGGTTCCCCAAGAGCCCGCTCCAGTCTGCCAAGAGCCCGCTCCAGTCTGCCCAGAGACCCTTGAACTGCCGTTACCACCATGGCCCCTTGAACTGCCGTTACCGCCATGGCCGTCCACGGCCCCCGATCCGCCATGGTCTCCCGAGGCCCCCGATCCGCCATGCCATGGACCCCCGAGGCCCCCGATCCGCCATGGCTCCAAATCCGCCATGGACTCCTGAGGCTCCCAGGCCCATCTATGCCAGTCTTGGCTCTATGTCCTGTTCCCCTGCACGGTTGGAAAGTCTAGAAGGCGCTCTGACACAGAGCCAGATTTCCCGCCACTTACGTATTATACAGTTAAGACACGGGAAGAAACTGGCTCCACACCTGGAGTTTAAAGAATCTCGCAAAGGTATGAGGTGTCGCCAAGCCCACAGCTCCACAGATGTCTGCTAAAGAGGTGTCATGCACTTATGCCCTGGAGGAGGCTACACTCCTTGTAGAGTGAGTTCTAATTCTAAAGGAGCACGGCATGCCTTGAGTTTGGTACGCCAAGGCAAAGGCATCCACTATCAAGTGGGCCAACCTCTGTTTGAAGACAGCCTTTCCTTTCTGCTTGTCTGAAAACAGACAAAGAACTGCTCTGAGCTCCTAAAGCTCTGCGTCCGTTCCACGTAGATTCGCAGGGTGCGAACGGGACACAGCAATGTGAGGGCTGGGTCTGCCTCCTCCAGGGGAAGCCCTTGCAAGTTCACCACCTGGTCCTGAAAAGGAGTGGTGGAAACTTTGGGCACATATCCAGGCTGGGGTCTCAAGATTATGTGAGAGTCAGCCGGCCCAAATTTCAGGCACATTTCTCACCCTCCTGATGGATGTAAGCGCAGGTGTATAAAATCAAGCACCTAGGCATGCAGACTGCTTCTACAAACATTTGTGAAAGAATGGGTCGCTCCAGGAGCTCAGTAAATTCAAGCGTGGTACCGTGATAGGTTGCCACCTGTGCAATAACGAATCACGCTTCTCTGTCTGGCAATCCTATGGACAGTCAGACCTCAACCTGAAAGAACACCTTTGGGATGAATTAGAGCGGAGACTGCGAGACAGGCCTTCTCGTCCAACATCATTGCCACTTCTAGAAGAATGGTCAAAAATTCCCATAAACACACCTTGTGGAAAGCCTTCCCAGAAGAGTTGAAGCTGTTATAGCTGCAAAGGGTGGGCCAACTCCATATTACAGATTACTACAGATTAAGAATGGGATGTCATTAAAGTTCATGTGATGTGCATGTAAAGGCAGACGTCCCAAAACGTTTGGCAATATAGTGTATTTCATAACCTTACCTGTATAGAGTGCTGCAGCGATTGTTGTTGTTGTTTGTAGACCAACCCGGAAGTTAGCATGGTTCCCTCGGCAAAAACCCAATAGGATTTTTTTCCTGCAGAAAATAAGATACACTGTAAAAAAAATCCCCATAAAAAAACGGAATTATTCCGGCAACTGGGGCGCCAGAAAAAAACTGTAAAATAACAGAATGGTTATGCACATTTACATGTTTTTCATGTCATTTTACACCAGACATGTAAATTTGCAGTCTATTTCAGTCATTACATTTTTTTTTTGACCATATATCAAAAGTACGTGAAAAAACTGTAAAATAAAACAGTAAAATATTGTAAAATTACAGGGTTTTTTTACAGTGTATGTGACCAACACAAGTTTATGATTATTATGTTTTGTTCATCATGCTAATCTTCACAAAAGAACAGATCTCTTCACAAATCTTCACAAGTCTCAGATTTTCTCTTTGAAAGCCTTCAAAAAATATGAATATAATTCAGTCTTTCTTATGTTTAATGTGAAATGTCTTTCTTTTTTCTTTTCCTTTTTTTCAAGAGCTTTGAGCTAAAATGATTTGCACCAAATTCTGACATAAAGTGACATGAAAACATATCTAAATCAAATTCATGGATTCTCCAGGTTATTTCTCTCTCTTTGGCAGTCTTTGTTTCTGTTTCCAGCTCAGCGTTTCAGTCATCAATACATTATGCCCTGTTCATTTCCTTCATGCTGACTGACATTGTGTCCTTGGCCATCTGGCTTTTTCCGAGCTTTAGACTCTGACTGTACGTCAGTAAAGGTCACAAGGGCCTTTTTCTACCAGCAAATAGGAAAAGGTAATGGGTGCTCCTTGTTCTCTGGTTTCCTTTTAATGATAGTCTTAATTTAGGAATTGTGGAAATTAGGTGATTCACCACAAACCTACACTTACATAATTTCATCAACAGACTGAAAGCATGAATTAACACACAAATATTACTTCAAGTATACTACTTCAAGAAATAGATATCTTTCTAGTAACGGTAATGAGACTTTTCAGGAGGTTCAGCTGAGGAACCAAACTCAACAACCTGGAAACAGATATTTAAACTGAAGTGGACTGATGGAAGAAGACTAGAAAGCTAGGAGGGGAACATTTTTAAAGCTGACTGCAGGTGTGGTCACAAATGCACAAATACAACAAACAGAGGATTAGAGCAGTGGTTCTGGATCCAGATTTTACATTTGGCCTTAAGTGGCAACTCAATACAGTACCAAAATTGTTTACTGTATAAAATTAAATTTCAATGGTTTCATGCTCTCAGCAGCCAATAATGCACCCCTGAAAACACATTGTGGTCGGCACAAACCATGTTTATCCTCAGTGCAAATGAACCCATATTATATGCAGTCTGAGGCATATTTTCTTTTACTTGTGTAGTTTTGTTGATGGGTTTTGAGGATGAGGGCATGTCACGCAAACTAGTTGAACTACTGGTTGTGACCCACCAAAACTACACTCTCAGAAAAGATTAAAAATGGTACAAAATCTGTCACTGGGGTGGTACCCTTTCAAAAGGTACTACCTTTAAGGTACTAATATATGCACCCTTTAGGGGTAAATAATGTACAGAGGTGTACATTTGAAAGGGTTCCGCCCCAGTAACAGCTTTTATAAATTTTTTCCCCTGAAGTGAAGCTATAAAAAAGTCCATGGAAGATATAAAATAAGTGACCACCTCTTTCATCATGCTGTTTCACCTGAATCTCCTAATTGCCCACCAGAGAGAAAGAACGGCTGTTGAACCTCCACATTTATCATCCATTGTGAGAAGAGCCCTTAAGGTGAAGACAATACAGTCCTCCAGGCCAGTGTGTGTTTAAATAAAAAACAAGCGCTTTGACTATTTATCAGTTTAATGCATTTTAGTCAGCGGATAAACTGTGTTGAGACACAAATGACCTGTAGAAAACAAGCAAACCCATGCTAGCCTCTGGCCTCCATAGAGTTCACACAAAGGTGTCTCACTTTTCCTCTCCACTGAGAACACTTGACACTTTGTCCTTGCAAAAGTGGCGATAAAGCAAGCACGAGGGAGTTTTGGCCCCATAAGTGTAAGGTCAGACAGTGTCTCATACAGTGCTCTCATTCACTCTTGTAATAATCCTGTAACACGTCTTCCTGTGTGAAAGGACAAGTGACCCTTAACCCCACGACCTAAGGTTTGTGGAAACAAATCATACCGTCATCCGAAAAACCCTCCAAAGCATCTCAGCGTGGGCCCTCGCACCTGGGCCTCCTTCAGTGTTGATCCTTTTCATTATAAATTATCACACCAATGAATACAGCTCATCCACCTTTATTGCCCGCAAAGGCGTCCACTGGCGTTATTAGATTCATGCGAAAGCCACATGTGCTAATGGCAGTTCCTCACACGCGTTTTGACTGGTCTTTCATCACTCTCGCTTCCCCCACACGTTTCTGCCGAAGTCTGGCATGTGTTAAACTGTCCGGAAAGTAAGAGAAAGAAATTGGGAGAAGGAGACTAACAACGGCCCAGGAAGAGTGGGAGGTGAGAAGAGGGTCTGAGTGAGAAATAAGGAAACCAGCTTTACTTGCATCATCCATAACTCGAAATTGATTGGAAACAGTTTAGGGAAGTAACTGAAGGTATAGCGATTGAATCAATAAAAATGATTACTGCTATACACTGCATTTTAGACCTTCTTAATGAAATATGTTTTATAAAAAATATGACATAATATGCTATTAATTAATTCATCGTAAATGAAAATGTGATAATATTTAATAAAAGCCCTCAAATGAAGATAATTTAAAGACATTAAATTATTGTGGCAGTGTTGTTATTGTTAACTGAAACAAAAAAATGATGAAAAATGAGATGTCTGAAATACAGTAAATAAGTTGAAGAACTTCAAAATTACTAAAGCTAAAACTGAAATAAAAAATAAATCAGAGATCAATGTTTTATATATATATATATATATATATATATATATATATATATATATATATATATATATATATATATATATATATATATATAAAAGTTCATGTTCAAGTTTAATACTTCCCTGCACTGTAAAAAAAAAAAGTTGAGAAAACTTAAAAGTTAAATACGGAGCCCCGCACATGACATACAAGAAAAAAAAAAGTAAAGCATGCAAGGCAAGGCAAGGCAAGTTTATTTGTATAGCACATTTCATACACAGGGGCAATTCAAAGTGCTTTACACAGAAATGAAGTTAAAATATTCATAAGTGAATACAATAAAAATATACATAGTATAATAGTTATAGTGGGAATTAAAAGAAAATATAAAATAAAGATGAAATCCCCTATCTGGGGTGGATGAAAATGGAGAGTCAGGTTTACTTTAAAAATATTTGTCAGGTAACTGTGCGTTTAGACAGTACCCTTACAGACAAATCTTCTTGGCCTAACTTGAGGGCGTTCTCTAGATGTTTTACCCGTCAGAGCAGATCTAAACGGGTCTTCCTCGCACCGGAGCGAGTACTCAAAAAATATTTGTCAGGTAACTGTGCATTTAAACATTACCCTTACAGACAAAACTTCCCGGACAGGAACACCGGGGCTATCTCTACTTTGTTCGACCGTCAGAGCGGATCTACACGGTCCTTCCTCGTACTACCAAGGCTATACAGATCTATATCCGTCAGAGCGGATCTAAACGGATCATCCTCACACCTGAGGGATTTCGATTTAGCGCTCCCCCGTCTCTCAACCTCTTCCACCCAGTCAGCCTTAAACAAAATAAAAAATAAGTGAATAAAAAGTATAATTAAAACAGAAATAAAGTTAAAATATTCATAGAATAAAAAGTAAAATTAACACAGTAAAAGCATAGGATAAGGTGCAATCAGTCGGACATACAGTAGCAAAGCTCATTCATTAAATGTATAGCTAAACAGATGTGTTTTGAGTCTGGATTTGAAAGTGGCTACTGTTGGAGCACATCTGATCTGTTCAGGAAGCTGGTTCCAGCTGTGGCTGGCATAACAGCTAAAAGCAGACTCTCCTTGCTTTGAGTGAACCCTTGGTATTTCTAATTGACTTGATCCTGATGATCTGAGTGATCTGTTGGGTTTGTATTTAATCAGCATATCTGCAATGTATTGAGGCCCTAGGTCATTGAGTGACTTATATACAAGTAATAGTACTTTAAAATCGATCCTAAATGTAACTGGAAGCCAGTGTAAAGACCTGAGGACTGGTGTGATATGGTCATATTTTCTGGTTCTGCTCAGGATCCTGGCAGCAGCGTTCTGTATGAGCTGCAGCTGTCTAATGGTCTTTTTGGGAAGGCCGGTGAGAAGACCATTACAATAGTCCACCCTGCTGGTGATAAAAGCATGAACGAGTTTCTCTAAGTCTTGCCTGGAAACAAAGCATCTAATTCTTGCAATATTTTTGAGATGATAGTAGGCTGATTTAGTTATTGCTTTGACATGACGACTGAAACTCAGGTCTGACTCCAAAATCACACCCAGATTCCTGACTTGATTTTTTGGTTTTAGACCTTTAGCCTCAAGATATGCGTTCACCTTGAGAATTTCATCTTTGTTTCCAAATGTAGTGATTTCAGTTTTGTCTTTGTTTAACTGAAGAAAGTTTTGGCACATCCAACTGTTAACTTCTTCAATGCATTTACACAGAGAGTCAATGGGGCTGTAGTCATTAGGCGATAGGGCTAAGTAGATCTGGGTGTCGTCAGCATAGCTGTGGTAAGCCATTTTGTTATTTTTCATTATTTGGCTCAGAGGGAGCATGTACAGGTTGAATAGTAGTGGTGCAAGAATTGACCCTTGTGGAACTCCGCATGTCATGGATGTCCACTCAGACTTATGGTCACCTATACTCACATAGTAACCTCTCCCTTCTAAGTATGACCTGAACCATTTGAGGACCATTCCGGAAAGCCCAACCCAATTTTCTAGCCTGTCAAGAAGTATGTTGTGGTCAACAGTGTCGAATGCAGCACTGAGGTCGAGTAGTACCAGAATTGATGTTTTGCCTGTATCTGTATTGAGGCGAATATCGTTTATTATCTTTATGAGTGCTGTCTCTGTGCTGTGATGCGGTCGGAAACCAGATTGAAAATTGTCAAAGGATCCGTTTGAGTTCAAGAATTTGTTCAGCTGACTGAAAACAACTCTTTCAATGATCTTGCCTATGAAGGGGAGATTCGCACAAGTTACTAATTCGTTCCCTCGATTTATAATGATTTATAATTTATAATATGACTGAAATAACCACTCGTTCCAACCGAAGTATGCAGCAAAGCATTTGTGAAGCCAAAACACACACAACCTTGAGGCGGATGGGCTACAACAGCAGAAGACCCCACCGGGTACCACTCATCTCCACTACAAATAGGAAAAAGAGGCTACAATTTGCACAAGCTCACCAAATTTGGACAGTTGAAGACTGGAAAAATGTTGCCTGGTCTGATGAGTCTCGATTTCTGTTGAGACATTCAGATGGTAGAGTCAGAATTTGACGTAAACAGAATGAGAACATGGATCCATCATGTCTTGTTACCACTGTGCAGGCTGGTGGTGGTGGTGTAATGGTGTGGGGATGTTTTCTTGGCACACTTTAGGCCCCTTAGTGCCAATTGGGCATCGTTTAAATGCCACGGCCTACTTCTGACCATGTCCATCCCTTTATGACCACCATGTACCAATCCTCTGATGGATACTTCCAGCAGGATAATGCACCATGTCACAAAGCTCGAATAATTTCAAATTGGTTTCTTGAACATGACAATGAGTTCACTGTACTAAAATGGCCCCCACAATCACCAGATCTCAACCCAATAGAGCATCTTTGGGATGTGGTGGAACGGGAGCTTCGTGCCCTGGATGTGCATCCCACAAATCTCCATCAACTGCCAGATGCTATCCTATCAATATGGGCCAACATTTCTAAAGAATGCTTTCAGCACCTTGTTGAATCAATGCCATGTAGAATTAAGGCAGTTCTGAAGGTGAAAGGGGGTCAAACACAGTATTAGTATGGTGTTCCTAATAATCCTTTAGGTGAGTGTATATAGAGCAGATTTATCTCTGTCCCACACCATTTTTACAGCATTCCTCCTCCACCCCATCTCCTCACTCCTAACTATTCCTATCCCAGCCTGGGAGGGGGAGCACTCTGGCACTCTGGGCTCGAAATTTAGCCCGGAGCCCTCCCCTCAGACAGCACGCCAAATACGCATAACCTTTACTTTATTTAATTATATGTAAGTGTGAGCTTGTGAATCATTTTATTTCCGTAACAACCATCACTGAATACATTTGCACACAGAATAAACTAATGGCATTAGTAACCGAAAACTTTTATGTGATGCTTCATCCACACCATTAGGTGTCCCATTTCCTGGGAATCAAACCCACGACCATGGCATTGCTTGTGCCATGTTCTACTGAGCTATAGGCTGTGTTTAACTCCACTTTTAGACATACATATGCACATTTTCCCAAGCACTTCCCCTCGGGAGAATCCTCACCGCCATTTTGATGTGCATTCAACTTCATCAAGTGAGCGAGGGAAGTTTATTTGGACAGACCTTCAACCCCTCGATTTTGACCAATTTTGCAATGTAAGTAATGAATGACGAACATCCAAGTTAACTAGATGGAAGATAGTGAGGGAAGGGCATAAAAAAGTGGTCACAAGTTAGGCCATAGAATGCAACAGTCAGGTTCTGGAAGTAAAAACTCCACAGGGAAACCTACTGTGAGTTAAAAGGTTGTTAATTGATGGCAAATGCTTTTGTTAAAACCATCAATTTGCATTATTTTTTAAATAATTGTTTAACACTGAATGTGTGGTGAAAAACATTACCCATGATGCTGTACAGACAATTCCACCAATCAGAGTGGCAGTGAGCAAATCCCAAGCGCTTTGACGCCCACCCCCATGAAGCACCGCAAATGATGTAATCCAGTCGGCCTCACTATGCTGTCAAAATAAAATTAAAGGTACAGTGTGTAGTATTTATGAGGATCTATTGACAGAAATGCAATATAATATACATAACTATGTTTTCAGTGGTGTATAAAGACCTTACATAATAAACCGTTTTGTGTTTATTACCTTAGAATGAGCCATTTCTATCTGCATACACCGCGGGTCCCCTTACAGTGAAATCGCCATTTTGCACCGTCATGTTTCTACAGTAGCCCTAAATGGACAAACTTCATTACAGAGCACTAGTCACTCTCTGCTCTCTCCGACGACATCATTTTTGTCCTGTGTTGGCCACCCAGTAGCTTCGAGGGAGGGGGAATTGGTATTGCAATTCACAACCTCACCACTAGATGCCGCATACATTTACACAGTGTAAAACCACTTTAAATGAATAATTTAAAAATTCTCCTTATTTAATGATTAATTCTCAACGCTTAATGGTATTGTATTTTTTTTCTTTCTCTAAGTACACAGTCTTTGTCTTTTTGTCCGTTTCTTCAAATATTGTAGTTTTTTTCTTTCTCTAAGTACACAGTCTTTGTCTTTTTGTCCGTTTCTTCAAATATTTTAAATTATTTTTTTTGTTTCAAATAAACGTTTGTAATATTGTACTTGACCTTGTAGCTGGTTGGCTTGGTTAGTGGCTCATAATACTTTAATGAAGATTTTTTTTAAATCCCTATGGGGGAAATTAATGTGAAAAATACTTCTGGATCTGATGTTGCTAAAGAAGTGGGCAGGTACTACTGAGCTTTATTTTACTCACAGTAGACAGTCAAAAGAGAAGAAAAAAAGGCAATTGAAAAAAACATTTGTGCTCAAGTTATCGCAGAACATACAAGACATAAAGGCCGCAAGAGTTTTTACTTACATTTATTTAGAATTAGATGGCAAAGATCATCCCACTTACCATTAAAATAGGCAAAATAATGAAGATAAGAAAGAAAGAGTGAAAAGGGAAAGTGCACTGGCTTTCCCGCGCAGTGGGATGTTATTGTTTGAAGAACAAGCCTGTTGCTGCTGTAGTGGGGTGAGTCCCCAGTAGAGAAGGGCCTCATAAATCTGGACCCTGACTGGAAGTCCCTAGCTGTGCAGGTTGGATGGAGGACAAAAGTAGCCGAATGCTCAGGATGTGAAGAGACTTCTCTACAGTCAAGCCTGAGGGGCCGTGAAATAACATCAACAGTGAACCAGACCCTGTGCACGGAATAAGATCATAGGGGTCAGTCGACGTCTGCGTATGTGTTTGTGTGTGTTATAATATTTTACTGGATTTACATGGAATTTTACATGGTAGAACATGTAAAATTCCTAAAATCCCTATGTAAAATCTGCTTCAAGCAGATTAAGACAGTAGTTTAATTATTTAGATATGCCATTATGGATTCTACAGTTTTAAAAGAAATAAAACTTTATTTAAAGACATAAAACTGCTCTGCTTGTAATGTATTGTTGGCTCTCAGATTGATAACAGATTGCAGGCTCTAGCTTTGGCAAGGTGCGCTATAGTTGTTCTTCATGTACTGCCTCAGTCTAACACTCTTCCAGATCACTTATCAAAATCTCATCACTGTGGATCGGTGGTTCTGTACTGTATTTGATTCAGGACCCACATTTTACTTTAGACATTAGTGGCGACCCAACACAACCAAAATGGCTTATCGTACATAAGAAACCAAAAAAACCTCCTTACAGTCAAACATTAACACTGAACCACACAGGTCCAACAATATGCAAAAATAGATACATAAAAATCTGATCATTTTGTTAATGCATAAACAACAACAGAAGTGTGATTTACAGCCTTTGACATAAATAACAAAAATGTGCCAAGCATCACTTTTAAAAGTTGATGACCATATCATATTAGTTTGCAGTAATAACTATGCAAAATGAAACACTTAGTTGCATTTATTATTACAATTTTGTATTTTTCCCTATGTTCAATAAGAACAGACCTGAAGTACAATTTTAGTACTGCCAAGGCAACATTTCTAAGTTTTGTTGTTTAAAACTGCAGTCTGTAAGTTTTGCCTCTTTGTCGCCATCTCTGTTTGAAACCTGGAATTGCAGTTAGTTGTGGAACGATTATCTTTATGTGGGTTGTGCGTCATCACGTCTCCTCAGCAGGGATGAATCTAATGTTTTGAGGGGTATGTGCGGCGCACCGGTGTGGATCAGAGTCCTGCACGGGTGCGGGTACCCGACGGGTGACCCGCGAATATTGCTGAAACGGGTGAAAAACATCCTACTGTGTCGGATACAGGTGCGGGTCGAGTCGGGTCGGGTCAGACAAGGGAGAACACGGGTCTAAACACGGGTTTTAAATAGTCATATGCAAACGAATATAGGTCTATATATAAAATATATGCATGTATATTGTAGATGTGTTCCTAAAATACGCATATACAAAAATATGCCTTGCCGTGCGCGCCCTCCCAGAAGAATCACAACCGCGCGGGCGCGATCTGCCGATCTGCCTGCACTGCAGACGTCAAGATGGATCATGAGGAGTTGAAGAAAAGATAGCCGCAAATGTGGAACTTCATCGCTGAGGAAGCACGCAGATAGCTCTGGTAACAAACCAAGCACAAGCAGTTCTATCGAACAGTATTTTTGTTATGTTTCCTGAGTTTGGTCTCTTAACTACACTGTCTTAGTACATTAAGCCACGTTAAGCGTTTTCTTATAATGGTTTTCTATGGGAGGAAAACGCTTAACGTGTAATTAAACGCGTTGCTTTCATATTCTGGGCTCATTGGATTTTTTTGAACATAGAATCTGATATTATCGCGGGTGCGGGTCGGGTGTCGGTTCTATTTTAAGCGGGTCGGGTGCAGATTTTATTTAGTGCTGTTGTCGGAAAACGGGTCGGATGCGATTTTAAGCACTGCGGGTACGGGCAGGTGCAGGTTTACAAAATCGGACCCATGCAGGACTCTGGTGTGGATACTGTACTTCAACCCATTCTCACTCCCAAGGCGTCAAAATCCGAAGCATGGTCAAGTGCCTTCCGCGTCACAACGAAAACACTAAAGGCACCACTAGGCATCACTATATCGACGTGCTGGGTGCTCCATTCTTTTCAGTTGTTTACCCAATGCGTCAGATCAAGACACATTTTATTCTTTGCATTTGTAAAAGCAGACATGATTTTATTAATATTTAAAGGATACTTTTATATTTTGGAGCAGCTAACCCAACTCCTACCCTAAACCTACCCACTTCTAAACAATATAATACACGTAACAGGCAAATACAAGTAGAGTCACAGGTATTTATTGCAAAAACTGACCAAAAACAGTATTAACTCATGTTGCATTCCAAGTTTTCTGAAGTGATACGATGTCTTCATGTAAAGAACAGAGTTGATCTTAATGTTTTAATCGCTGAGATGATGATCCCGCCGCTCCATGAACGCACTCTCCATATTTCATTCAAATACAACTCTTTAGCATGACGCAATCGGTCACAAGACACACGAGAGCCAATTACATTTTACAATCAAAGCTGACGTAATGACGCAATTGGCCATGAGACATATGAGAGCCAATGCAATTTCACTATGAAAACTAACGTAACGGGCGGCAATATTTGAAATTTAATATGTTCATGATCTTCTGCGGATGGAGACGCTGATCGCTTTTGGGGATTTCCTTCACACAAATCAATCGCTTGGCCTCGGAACACTTGGAATATTTGTACTTTTTGAATAAATTGTGCATGCAGTCGTATCTATCTGCCTGTTATATAAATGTTTTATATCATATTACACACAAATGGGTAGGTTTAGGGATGGAATGGGGTTGGGTTACATGTTAAAACGTGTCTAGATATGTAAATTATTAGTACTGTTATACTTTTTTCTCAAATTGTTAATGTTAACAGCATCAGCATTGCGTGACTACCTGTATTAGCGCTACCTGTAGATTTTAATTTCTGTACAGTCTAATCTTTTGCTTTTGACTACGGATGAATCTCCAGGTGTCACTGATGATTGCCATTTGGACCTTTATGGATTACAATCCGCCATCAAAATAATACATTTAAGTATTCCAGCTGCTGTGAGGAATATGCGATCCGCTCCTCACATGTGATACTACCACTAGCCGGACTTCTTCTTTATGTATACAGACATGACGTAATGACGCAAAGACATGCTCGAATTTCCTGCGGAAATCCACCAATACCACTCAAATTATAACACATTATTACAAGCTTACCGTTGTGAATCGGGCTAAGGTAAGGGGATGGTTTTGAACACTGGCTGGTTATGTACTTGCTCAAAATTTGATTCTGGATCATTTTTAACCAAAAAAAGTTACGGACTGCAGCTTTAAGTTTTTTATCTAATATTCATATTTTTTGTTTCAGCTTTAAAGGCACAATATGTAGTTCCCTTTCGAAAGGGAACTCGTGCTGCGTCAGCTCGACGCTACGGGGAACGCCTCCGGCGTGACAGGTGCGTGAAATCACAATCAAAAAACGTCAATCCTATTGACCGGCGACAGCCTCTGACGTCATCAAGGTGCAACTAGGAAGTATAAAAGGGCGCCTTGCCAACATGACAGCATCTCTTCGTCTTCAGTGACTGTTTTGCCTGTTATCCAAACGAAGCGTCAAGGAAACAAGAATGAAGTGTGCCAAGAAACTTCGCCGAACAGACGACGATCCAGATCGTGAGAGGCAGACCTCGGAGGAGGAGCGGGATCTGGGCTCCTCCTCCTCGTCTGCTGCTCTTCGGTTTGAGCAGAGGATGGTTGAGGAGGCGGATGATGGTTGAGGAGGCGGATGAGGCTTTTCAACCATTCTGTCCCATGTACGGGGAGCTGTTCTGCCCTGGCAGCGCATTAGGAGAGATGCCGTTCGTCCGAATAGGTTGAACGACCGGTATCTTTCCGCTCATGACCAACCAGCTCCCGGGAGTCTTCCATTTTTTCCGGATCTCCACCAGGAGATCTCGAAGGGATGGAAGAAACCCTATTCAGCCCGTATCCATCGACATCAGCGGGCTAATTTCGCTGACGTCGAGGGATTGGCCGAGGCTGGATATGTGTCGTGCCGCCCGTAGACGAGACGTTCGCGAACTACCTCGCTTCCGGACGGCTATCGACACTAAGGGCTCCCACCCTGCCGACGGATCCTCTCAGAACGACCTCGTGTCTGAACGGCAGGGCGTACATGTCGGCGGGTCATGCCGGGGCGGCTTTACACATTATGGCGGTGTTACAAGCCTACCAGGCAGACCTGCTGAGTGACCTCGATCAGGGGGAGGGACTAACCCCTGATGCGGTGGCCGAGTTGCGCCGACCACAGATTTAGCTCTCCGGGCCACCAAGCAAACTGCATTCGCCATCGGTCGCTCGATGGCGGCGATGGTGGCCACGGAGAGGCATCTGTGGTTGAACCTGGCGGACATCGGGGGGAAAGAGAAATCCTTTCTCCTCGATGCCCCGGTTTCGCCCTCTGAACTTTTCGGCACCTCCGTAGAGGCGGTGGTGGGAAAGTTCAGAGAGGCGAAGGCGCGCTCGGCGGCATTCAGAACATGCTGAGGTCACCGCTGAGGTCACCGCTGAGGTCCACCGCTGAGGTCCACCGCTGAGGTCCGGGACCGCGCCCAGGCAGTCGGGTGTCCCTGGTCTGTCCCAGTCTGAGGGCTGGAGACGGGAACAGCGAGCCAGCGTCGCCTCTCGAGCGCCCCCGCCACGGAGGACTGGGGCGCAGGGGAGGCGGGACACCCGCAACAGGAAGAGGAAGGAAGCCGGGGCTGGTAACCGGAACCAGCGCAGGCAGCGGACTCCGCCCCCGAGGATGAGGAGATGAACGCTGCCTTTTTCCCTTCCTCTGGCTTTCCCCCGGGCGCTTTACATCAGGCCGGTGGGCCTATGATGAGCAGAAAATGTAAGATTCTGACGGCCCGCCTGGTTTGTTTGGTGAAAGCGCCCCCCTCAGGATGGTGGGCGGATACTAGCTCGATGGCTGGTTTGAAGCGCCGCGAGGAGCGATTGGTGAGCTCCCCTCGATGAGGGTGAAACATTTTCAAAACTATGTTTTTCAGGACTTCTGTACCTTCGCTCTCCTGAGAGGTTATTTGTGGAAATTTGGAACGTCGCTGGACTTCGCAGGGCCTGCAGCTCCCCGTGAGTAAGCTAAGAACGATCTTCTTTGCAACGTTATATGGTTGTGTGTGAGTGTCTCACTTTTGCTAGTAGAGATGTGCTGCCTCTCCGTGTTATTTTTCCCACTAATGTGGGTAGCTGAATCGCGCTCTCGCCCGAGGGCTTGTAGTGTCGGGGGCGAGCTGTGTTTTCCTAGCGTAAAAGTGTGAAGTAGCTGAAGACCGAATATGCGTTTATGCATGAGCTGTAGTGAGATCTGCACCCGGCTCTGCGGGGCTTTGGGGAAGGGTTTTTTTCAGGGGCCTCACTGTGTAATGTTAGAGGTGATAATATTTCTTTCCTGAGCCCTGAGTAGATCTAGTGCTGACTTAATGTAGCGCCACTTGGCCTAGGCTCCATCAAGGATGGGGGCGTTCCCTTTTAAGAAAGGTTGTTCGTCCCTGGCCTGTCCTTAAGTATAAGAACAGGGCTTTGTTTATGCATCCTTGATTCAGCCTCCTCTTATTACAGAGTCGTCCGGCCAAGGCCATCCCCCTTCTCTGCGTTCTGGGGTTACGAGTAATGCAGTCAAGGTGTTGCAGGAGACAGCGACTTTGCCAGTGGTCGTGGGGCGGAATTAAGCGTATTTCGCCGGTTTGCGATTAGACTTTATCTGCTGTTTCCGCCTTTCAGAGCTTGGTGGCCGCCATCTTTTGGCGGCCCCCGGCCTCTTCCTGGAGGATGGTACGGCCGGTGGGTTGCATATTTATGTGATATTTCACCCTTGCTCTATGTCTCTGCTCCACCTTCTTTAGGGCTCGGGTTGAGCTGAACATCGGATACCTTCTGTTTGCGGTGTTGGTCGGATGCTCCCCTGAGGCCCGAGCATTGCCAATGGCTGACGCCCTCACATTTACGGCAGGCCGCTGCATGGAAAGTAAGACAGCCGCCCCGAAGCAGGTGACGTAAGTTGTACTCCCCTCGCTTTAGAGGGTTTTGTTGAGTACTTCTTCTGAGTACACTGCTGTTGGCAATGTGATTAGGTTCATGTCTGTAGCCACTGCCCGAGAGACTGCACCGTCATGGAGGCCTTCTAGCCTCTGGGATGGAGCCAGCCCCAGGTGCGGGCGTAAGAGCCAGCTGGTTGTGAGTAGCCAGCTTGGGCGGTCTGGGCAGCAAGACTTCAGGACAGGTAGTAGGCGTCAACCGGCCTTCTTGCAAGAAAGTCTCGACGCCACGGCCCACGAGTTTCCCCCGAGGGGGTATTACTGGGCATTAGCCCCTCGACGGCTGGTACGAGCTGCTAGTAGGTGGTAGGCGCTACCAGGCCTCCCTAAGGACCTGCTGTGGGGTAAGCAGGCTCACTTGACCTCCTCTGTGGGGGCGTTCCTGAGCTCCAGTCACTGGATGGCTAGCATGAGTGCTAGTAGGTAGTAGGCCTTACCCGGCCTCCCTGAGCGGGTTCCGGCTCCCCAGTCGCTGTGGCGGTGAGCACGAAGTGCTATGAGTAGCACGTTCTGCTATCAGGTGGTAGGCACTGGGCCTCCCTGAAGGCGAGCTCCCGGTTCCCAGTCTCTGTGGCGGTGAGCATGAAGTGCTATGAGTAGCACGTTCTGCTATCAGGTGGTAGGCACTGTGCCTCCCTGAGGGCGAGCTCCTGATTCCCAGTCGCTGAGACGGTAACCGAAGTGAAGCACTATGGGCGGCATGTTCTGCTATCAGGTGGAGGCATTGCGCCTCCCTGAGATCGTTCCCCGGTCCCCAGTTTCGATAACGGATCGTGGCATGGGTTGCTATCAGGCAAGCTGCACGGGGCTTCCCTGTGGGATTCGCTGTGGAGTAGTAGGCCCCACGTGGCCTCCTCTGAGGGCACGCTCTTGTTTCGCGGGTTCTGGATGAGTCACTGAGCGGACGGCTGTGATGGAGGAATGCCCGAACTTCTGTAGGTGGTAGGCCTCGCTAGGCCTCCCTGATGAAGCGAGTCCCTGGTCTTCCCAGCTACCTCGAGGGCTAGCACGACTGCGATCAGGTATTAGGCCCGTATGGCCTTCCTGAGGGCAAGCTCCACTGTTGGACACGCGAGCAGTCGACACAGGTTACCAGGTGGAGGCCCCTCTCGGCCTCCCTGGGGAATGAGTTCCCTGGGCGGCAACGCATAACTGGCTTTACGCTGACAGCTAGTGGTCACCTGCTATCAGGCGCCGGTCTCTGGCCGTTCGCGAGACCTGGAGGCGGTGTTCTTACCCTAGCACGACGAGTCGTTGCTGCTGCTATGCTGTCCCTACAGGAGGGGACTTTCATAGACTGCCAACGGCATGGTTACCTACCGGGCAGGCTTATGAGCTCCTCTCAAATGAGAGTCTGCTATGAGCTTACGCCGCCTGGCGCTGATTCATTGGTTGTAGGCCCCTCGGGGCCTCCCTGGTACGATCAGCCTGTAAGGCCTTTGGCCTCCTAAGCACGTTTTAAAGTAAGTGCTTGGTAGATCCGAGGATTGAGCGGCTAAACTCCCCTCGCTAGCAAGGGTTAGAAAGCACTTCGCTGAGTGCTGCTCTCCGGGATGACCCGTCTCTGAGGTCCGGCTAGCGGAGTACACTGCCTTTCTTGCAGCACCCTAGCGGGATGTCTCTTCGGAGGCGAGTACCAGAGGCTCTGTACTTTACAGACAGGGTTGGCTGTACTGACGTGCCCCATATGGGGTCACTAGGTCAAGTCTCCCTGGTGGCATTCGGTGAAAACCTCCCGAATAGTGACCGGCATGGGTTCCCTCGGGTTCCCTTGCCACGTTCCCTTAAAGGAACCCCTTCTGTCGAATGGGCTGGTTCCAGGCCTTCGAGCAGGCCTGGGTAGGGCCTCATGTGTGCGAAGGTTCCTTCTCAGGCTATAGCTTGGGCTTTGACCGTAGGGAGCGCTGTCACTGACAGCCTAATGTGACCAGAAGGGGAGTGGTTCAGGCATTTCAGTTGAATTTGCTTGTCCTGACAGTTGTCACTGCCAGTGGGCATGCACTCCCTTAGGCATGGCGGCGTGGGTATATCGTTCCCCGTAGCGTCGAGATGACGCAGCGCAAGTTCCCTTTCGAAAGGGAATGTCTCAGGTTACGAATGTAACCATTGTTCCCTGAGAACAGGGAACGAGACGCTGCGTCACTTTGCCATGCCTCAGGGCTTGCCTGCCGAAACAGTCCCTTCAGACGATTGGATGCTGTCATGTTGGCAAGGCGCCCTTTTATACTTCCTGGTTGCTCCTTGATGACGTCAGAGGCTGTCGCCGGTCAATAGGATTGACGTTTTTTTATTGTGATTTCAGGCACATGTCACGCCGGAGGCGTTCCCCGTAGCGTTGAGCTGACGCAGCGTCTCGTTCCCTGTTCTCAGGGAACAATGGTTACATTCGTAACCTGAGACGTTTTCCGCCGCTAGAGGTTGCCTATTCAAAACAAAGGCATACCTTGATGATCTTGAGAGTTGTCGACTTCACCTCAAAGCCTGTGGAAAAGAATCGGGACAGGACTCGGGCAGAAATCATGTTCATGTATGAGATTATTAACATTATGTAACTGTAGTATGAAGAAAGGTATTAGTAAAAAGTAACTTTTTCTGCCATAGAAAGATATGATAAAGATAGTAGTATGAGGTTCCGAATTCAGTGACTGATTCGTTCAGGAATTAAATGAGTCTTTGTCAGTGATTCATTCACTGATTCATTCAGGAATGCCATAATGTATATGGCAAGGGGACGCAACGTTGAATTCTACGGTGGCTCCAAGTGGATTTTGTTTGTGGAGAATAAAAGACAAGGAGGCCGAGAATAGTTTGTCTAAAATGTAAATCACTTCATATTTACTTTATGTTAAGCTTTTGGTTTAAACATCGTTCTTGCCCGTGAATATTGATTAGTCCTAAAATTTTTATTGTTGTACAAAACAATTATAGGAATTGTTAACACCGCCGTGCTTTCGTTTGCTCACACAAAACAAGAATAGCAACCTTATATCCAAATGCTGTCCTTTGCTTATTTTCAAATCTCTGTATTATGATGAGCACCGTGGTGTTATTATACGTATTAATAAAGTAAATCTCCCCTGCAACATTTTGATCCAAAACACAGTTTTGGAGTGTGTCTTTGTACCATTCAGACTTCCCTAGAAAATGCTCATTTTGAAGTTTTGGCAGCGAAGTAGTGGAGACAGCGTGAAGTATTGCGATGACAGAGAATGGTTTGTCCTGCGTCGTGGGGCTTAAACTGCTGTTTAAGTTGGCACCCAGCGTGAGGAGGCTTATGTGCCAAATACCAAAAGCCTTTACACCCCATTGATAACCTGACTGACAGGGCGTCCTGTTACTCAGCAGATTGCAAATCAATGCCTCATTTCACACCACTGGTGACTACACAGGGACTACTTTCTTTACATGCTTCAGTACTCCACCATTTCCCCTTTTTTGGCCTGCAGTGTTGATTTGAGACACTTCTATTTAGTATAATTACTGATAAAACCCACTTCTTTTGACCTCCCCTTTGTTTGATGTGGCCTTTTCCCAGCATCCCCGAATGGGTAATATAGATCTGCAGGCCTCAGCATACCGCATTCGGTGGGATGGTTTCTGCAGCGTTCCCCGAGATCCCTCCATGACTGCACGCAGGACCGCTGGCCGCCAGACTATGCAGCTGCCTGCTGCGCTGGAGAGCAGGGACATGCGGTACACTGAAGCCTGACCACTCCTATTTCCCTCCAGTGACATCTCGCATCAATCTTCCACCACAAAGCCTTGCAGAGAGGAGGGGGAACGCAGTAGAGCATCAACAATAGGCTCAGCTGTCTGTCATGGATGTTTGCAGCTCAGAGGCTGTGTTATTTATAAGTGCTGGCTAACTTAGGGAACTGTTTGAAAACACTGATTTCTGAGGCCCAGATGATGGATTAGACCATCCATGATGCCCCAACTACTAAAAAAGTGCAATAGATCAATGAGGGAATATAATAACAGCGCCTGGGGTTTTGGCCTCTGGCACTTTCTGTGCCTGCCAGCAGATGTAAACACATTGGGGGGTTGTTTATCTCTCACAATGTTGATCCCTTTCATGAAATGTTCTGATATTCTTGTTTTTCCTTTCAGTTTTTGAGAGTATGTTATTTGGCTTATGTTTGGGAGCTGGCAAAAATTGTGAAATATTCTGTTTCAGAACTTAAATTATTGTTATATCCATAGCATAAGCTATATTTTATTTTGCAGAGTATTAAGCAATGCTAAGCCTATTTGGATCTCCAAAAGCAGCCGTCCGTGGGCACATTTGTTTGGTTTTTTGATTCAGATTACCGAGTATGTGGTAGTGGATGAAATTGTAGACCTGCTTCGTGGTGGCCGGTGTAGGTCAGTGGGCCACAGCTCCTAGGCTTAAGAGGATGGGTGGTCCGCCATTAGGTCTGCAGCCCACTGAACCTAACAGGCATGTAATTAGTCCCAAGAACATAATGAGATGCCAAGGTAATGCATCTTTCACAGCATGTGAGGAGAGAGGAAGTTAACCTTGTGCCATGGACTGTCTGTGGCCCAGCTGTAGGCGTAACGCTCGCTCTACAATAATCCCATTATTCTAAAAAGGCCGTAAAACTCAGTCCAAATAAGAAACAGTCTATAAAACCAGCCACTTTATACAAGCGTAGCTTCACCTTCACTAGACTGTGCAAATATACATATGTTACTCCTCAGCACAGCTAATGAGATGGAATAACCCAATATTGCACAAGGAGATTACGCAAAGAAAGTTGGTTGATGATAGAGAAATCTAAATTAATATAGGATTCATATTATGTAAAACGGTTGGCTAAAATTGCAATATTATACTTTTGCGTGACTGACTAACAACCATAGTGTTGCAGTGTTAAAAGTACAAAAAAAACTTTTCTTAATCAGTATCTTTGTCCTTTTTTTACTGTATACATATCATGCATCATATAAATATAAAATATCTAAACATCCTATTAGGATATTAAGATTTGCTTGTTGTGAAGGTGAATGTTTTTCATCTTTTCCCACATTAGTTTAATCAGTTTGGGGCAGGACTATCTGTTGGTTTCTCAATGGAAAATTAAGGTGTGTTCAGGAATCCTGTCTGAATAAAGTTGTGAGGTGAGTCTCATTTCACACTCTCTCTTCTACACTATTCTGTGCAGTAAAGCGAGTAGTGTGTTCACATTGACAAATGCAGCAAGGTGTAGTGCACTACGAGTACCCGAGTGATGTAGTTCATCAACTGAAAAAAACGAAGTGTGGAATGTTAGACTTGATGTGCTGAAGCTAGAGGCAATATTTCTTTTAAATGTAAAATGGCAAATGCTTCTGTGTAGTAAGATAATATTAAGTGTCCCATCTGAGACAATATTACTCTATTACTCATAGACCCTATGGCACAGTAATATGCATAATGTAAATGCACAGTGTACAATATTTGCAATGTAAGTATCATTTATGCAATTCCTTTGGTGCCACTAGATTGGTCCTGGCACTAAAGCGCTCCTACGCTGTATTTTTCTGTCTTTTTCTCCTTTTTGAAAATTCTCTCAGATCTGTTTTACCTCCATTGCTGCTTAGACAAGTGTATCCCACAACTGACTAGAGTCTGCAAATTAAGCTTTAGATATGTTAAAGGGTTACTTCAGCGATTAGCATTAAGCTTTGTATCAGAAACCCGGTAGTATATTCAAATTATAGTACTTTCCCTCCTCATGTCCTCCTGAGATGAGAGAATTATGCATTTTATTTCTGGAAAAAATCCTCTGATGATGCAGATATCATCATTTTGCTTCATCTGAGGATTTTTTTGCCAGGTGTTTTTTTTGGATGTTTTAAACCTGCCCACAGGGGGTGGGATCTGTATGTTAAATAATGTTTTATCAACAAAGCTCGGGAGGAGCACGTTCAGATAATTGACAAGAGTGGAGAGTAACGTTAGCATAACACGACAAGTAAATTAGCTCATTACTTTGCTAACTTTGCTGTTTTACTGCTAACAACTATCACTATGTATAGGCTACTGTGTGATCAGAAATCGTGTCGCGTATTAGCGAGAGTCTTACCCCTAGGCGAATGCGTTTAGTACCAGATGGCCCAGGCTGTTCGTCATCTGGGAAGGTGAATGTCGAAGAAATCGCTGTGTCTTTCAGAGTGGCTCTCTTCATTCCAAGCACATTCGGTTCGTAGTCTTCCTGCTTCAAATGGCGACTGCACACCCTCCGTATTTTCACGTTTTCCATATTAGTGTCCTCTCCAAAATTCGGTGGTTGAAAGCCTGCAGCCACTGTTTGCACCGCTCCAAAATTGATACCGCAAATTATGAAAACTTACTGCTTTTCTAGTTTTGGCTGTACATCCCGGTACAAAGCAACATAGCACCATTTGGGTGGAATATACACAGAGACTCACAATATAACAGCGTCTTTTTAGTTTCTAGTCAACTAACAGAACCGGTAGGCGAGTGGCCTCGTAGGGCAGCAAAGCAAAGTCTTTCATCCACATGAGCCAAAAACACATTATCTGGCTTTTCTCAGTCTAGAAGGCACCAAATTCAAAAATAATTTCACATTTCTACTACATAAATTACCCAGTTTAAATACAGATTCATCTTCCCAGCTGTGAAGTACCCCTTTAATATTTACATCATGTTGGAAAATACTCTTATCAGAATAAGTGTGTATTTTTAGTTAAAGCTGTTAAGTTATTAACGCACATCTCATGTAGGTTTTTTCCTTTGTGTTTTATATAATGACCAATAGGAGGTGCTTTAGGCATATGTCTTCCTTGATTGGTTTTCCCTGAAGAGATACAGGTTGTCGTTGAAAATGAAAGTAAAAGAGTGAGGCATGTTTGTTGAGTTGAGTTTTACTGTGAAATGAGAAATCTGTATCTTTATTAAATCAACATAGGCTACTAATGATTTAGCCTCTCTCATCCACCCGCGAAACCACCCACAATTAACTGGAATGTTATTTTTACTTGGCCCACTCAACCTGTGGATTATCCGCAGTGTCCACTGGTATAACCACGATCCGTGCAACACTAATGTGTTTACAAGTGCTGAGTAAGCCTCTCGAGTTTTCTCAATTATCTCAAGTTTAGATACAGTAATGGGCTATTTGTTTCTGCCACATGCAATCAGTAGACCAATCACAACAGCCGACATCTGACCAATCAGAGCAGAGTAGGATCTCGGAATGGAGGGATTTAGAGAGAGCAAACTTGATCAAACCGTTTCAGACACTATGGCCCTGTTTACACCTGGTATTAAGATGTATTTTGGTTGATTGGATCACAAGTGAACAATGCTAGAAACAGGTGTAAATGGGGTTGTGGCAAGCAGCGAGGCGAGGGACCGTGAGAGCGGGCCGGTGGCGAGTGATAATGAGCGCCAGCTGATTGCCACACCGGTCTCATCTCACGGAGGAGTGACGGGAGCATAAAAGGAGGAGCGACAGTGCAAGACAAGACAGGACCAGGCCTGGAATCTACGTTGTGTTTATGTGTATGTTTTGTTGTGTGTGTGCGGCAGACGTCTGTCTGTAGGGAGTAGGGAGCGCGGGACTCGCTGCCGGCTCCCTCAGTAGGAGGAGTCACCACCGGCTGCCAGGGGGCGAAGGAGGATTGAGCCGTCCACCAAGTGTCCAGTGCCATCGCATGGTACCGCGAGGAAGAGCCTCTCAGCTGGCTGAGGACCGAGTGGCAGTGTGTCCGGGAACCAGACCATCATTTTTTTCCCTCTCTTTTCTTTTCTCTTCTTTCCCCTCTCTCGTTCTGTCACTCCTCATGCTCCTGGCTTCGTTTCTCTCGGCTCTCTGTCCTTACCCCCAGGTACCGCAGCCGCCGTGATCGCCCTCGGAGGAGGGGGGAGGGGGTAGAGTGCAGTCTCGGGAGTTTATGTGGCAAGCAGCAAGGCGAGGGACCGTGAGAGCGGGCCGGTGGAGAGTGATAATGAGTGCCAACTGCGTGCCACACCAGTCTCGTCTCACGGTTGAGTGATGGGAGTATAAAAGGAGGAGCGACAGTGCAAGACGAGACAGGACCAGGCCTGGATTTTACGTTGTTTTTTGTTTACGTTTTGTTAAGTGTGTGCGCGGCAGTCGTCCGTGAGTCTTTCAATGTTCGCCTGCTTCCGTCTCCTTCGTCCCCTACAAACGAACTTCACTACAAGGGTCTAAAAGGTTTTGAGCTTGTCCACTTTCAACCACTTCCAGAGGTAGTTGAAAACGCATTTGACTGGATTGCTTTCGTAGTGTAAACGCTCACGTGGTTGAACAGCCGCAAAAGACCGCATTAATGCGTAAACATTATGGGAAGCGCACTATCCAGACTATCCAGGATTTGAACTTTGTTGACTGAAGACCCAAGTTTTGTTTGAAGACGAAAAACGTGCCAAGCACAATGTTCTCTCACCATTCCTGATTTCTAAAACACACTCACAGTTTTTGGTGCGATATTGTGACTGTCAGAGCAGAAACGAAAGCTGTTTACTCCGGTTGTGTTCCTATGTAAATTGTGTTAGCTTATTTCATCCATTACATCCAGAAAGATCTGTCCATGCATTTATCCACCCATAGACCCTCCCCTCGAAGAAATCAGGACAGAAGTGGTTGAAAGTGGACAAAAGCGATGGATTAAAATAAGTGTAAACGAGTATGTATTTGCCTCGTCTACTTGTGATCCGATTGACCAAAATGCATTTTAATAGCAGGTGTAAACAAGACCAATGAGATAAGAGTTATAAGATAATCCTCTTGTAGGAGACCTCCAAAGCAATTAGTAATTTTTAACATGGCATAATAGGAGCACTTTAATAATGAACCGAGGACTTTTATTTTCACATATGTTAGCTTTCAATGTTCTGTGTGAATGCATTAAACCCTCCTTACATGTATTTTTATTTTTATTTTTATTTTTTACACATTTTTATAGTGCAGGTGTCTGTCAGCTTTGTCAGTGCAAATGATTATGCTACACTCTCAAACACAAAAGAATTATCTTTTTGCTCCCAAATATATATTTTAAAAATAAAAACATGACCCCAACCTCCCAGATGATTTTTAGTGTCAAGCAATATATTTAGAAGATAATTATTGCTTTGGGTTGAAAATCCCTTCCAAGCCGTTATAAATGTCCAGCAGACATTCTGCCCTCAGCAAGACAGGACTTAAATTTTGTAGAGAGGAGCTGAGATCCCTATTATGAGCTCTGAAGGAGTCTTAATGACCACAGGGATACAGTCAGACCTGTGTCTGCTCTTCAAACCCAGACAATAAGCCTTTATTGTTGCTGGGGGTTGCATAAGTGTACTCTTTCACTTAAAGTGGGTGTGTGTGTGTTCTAAGCGTCTGCTTTTGCCGTTTACTTCGGGGCCCAGGGAATGAGTTAAAATTTACAGCCTCAGGGTTTATCACGCAGGATATTTTTCATCAAAATAATAATAACTGCTGGTGCCAAGCGGGTTGGTTACATTTAATTTATGACTTCCCGTTGATTTGGAAGCAGAGCTGTTTAGTTGTAATGTTATCAATAAGAGTAGACCATCCCTAGTTCTTTGGTTTAGCTGATCTCCTGAGTCTGAGGAAGTCAAACTTTTTCTCATTTTGTGCAACGTTTGAAAAGAGAAATAACAAGGCAATTTACATTAAGTATTTTGGAACGCCTGCTAATTGAAATTCTAAATGGAACTCTTTGGGTTTGGGTTTGAAATTCCTAATTATGGGTCGTTTTGGAGCCTTGTGTGGCTATTTTTGGAGTACTGTTGAAGAAGTCTTGTAACAGTATGGCCCCATTGCTTTTATGTTGGATTGATGTTTTGTCTTTTAAGTTTCCTTTGTGTGGTTTCACTCTAAAAATTGCTGGGTTAAAAATAACCCAAGTTGGGTTGAAAATGGACTAACCCAGCAATCGGGTTGTTTTAACCCAGCGGTTGGGTTAAATGTTTGCTTAAAACAACCCAATTGCTGGGTTAGTCCATTTTCAACCCAACTTGAGCTATTTTTAAACCAGCACTTTTTAGAGTGTTCTAAGAAAAGTCACATCTTTTGTATTTTGCCATGTTGTTGACACTGCAATGCAAGTATTGCTTCTTTTCTCTTGCGTCTTGCTTTCTCTCTCTCTCCAAGGATTCTAATTGGAGCCTCTTGGGAGTGTATGTCGGTGGTCTGTGGAAAATATTTTGTGCGGTAGCATTGCCTATTTCCTGTCTGATTTAGAAATTCATCAATCACTGGGGCTTTCCAGTCAGAATGGATCTAGGTTTCGGATGCATAACTATTGCATATGCTTAAAGGGGGTTATGGCTTTTTGGTGGTCTTGGACATAAATAATACATTCCTAAAGTTTTGTGGCAGCATGCTATGAAAAGATACATATGTAAAGTAAATGCGCCTATATTATTTACGTGACATCATAGCAGCAGTTCTCCGCTGTCACAGTATCAAGGTAATTGAAAAAGAGGCACTGCCTTTTTGAAAGAGCTGAAGTGATTTTCCAGTCTAATCCTCTTCAAATGAAACGGTCTCATATTTGGCATTGAATGACGTTTGAGCTCATTTCAACTGTCACATTTATTTTGACTAAACTTAACGAGGGATCGTTTTATTGGTCACAAACATGGCTGACAGGTATGCATTTTCTTATCCCAACACAGACATTTGTCACTAATGAAAATGGATTTGAAGTGAAATGGAGAGCGCGTTTGGTATTGCTCAATCCTGGACATAGGCCAGTAGGATCCGGTAGGGGAGTACAGCAAAGCCATTTTATGTAAATGTATCTGTTGCAATGATAAAATTATGTTTCTGTATATGTATTCAGATAGAATAAGTTATAGCCATGACTTACACCAGAAGTGTACTAAATGAAAACTCTATTTAATTTATATTCATAAGCAAATATGTTTGAAAAAAAAGTCTCACATGCTCAACAAGGCTGCATTTATTTTATACAAAATGGTAAAATCAGTAATATTGTGAAACATTATAATTTAAAATAACTTTTCTTTCAGAATATATTTTAAAATGTAATCTATTCCTGTGATGGCAAAGCTGAATTTTCAGCAGTCCTTACTCCAGTCTTCAGTGTCACATGATTCTTCAGAAACTAAATTAATTTAAAAATAACTTATTGACTTCAAAACTTTTGACAAGTAGTATATGTAAATTAACATTTGTTTCCTCAGTTTTTGTTCAAGGTTCATTTACTTTAAAAAGTTGTTCTAAGTTGTTCAACACCTCTACCGCGTACAGCATGCTTGAGACACAGAAACATGTAATATGTCAATCGGAAGGTTTAAAATGTTAACATAGACATCCTAAGATGTAAAAAAAGAAAAATGTATGTATGATAAAATATCATTTAATGTTAATCCTGACAAGTCTGGAACTCTGAGACATTAAAACTGCAGCATGGTCATCTAATGTCATCTTTAAATCATCATCATGCATTTACACCCAAATGAATATATATACATCCCTATTAAGCAGTGTTTCTCACCAGAGCAGCAGAATATAGAGTAAAATAATGCAGAAGAGGGAATACTTGTTTTCCATACCATTTGAGATGTCCTGCAAACTGCAAACAGCTCAGACCTTAAAGGGATAGTTCACCCAAAAATGAAAATTAGCCCATGATTTACTCACCCTCAAGTCATCCTATAGGTGTATATGACTTTCTTCTTTCAGACTAATAAAATCGGAGTTATATTTTAAAAGTCCTGGCTAATCCAAGCTTTATAATGGCAGTAATTGTTGCTCTTTTTTTGAAGTCCATAAAAAAATGCATCTGTCTGTCAAATAACGTGCTCCACGCGGCTCTGGGGGGTTAATAAAGGCCTTCTGAAGTGAATTGATGCGTTTGTGTAAGAAAAATATCCATATTTAAAACGTTATAAAGTTCCGGCCGACCGCCATCAGTGGAAAAAGTGTTGAAAGTGCCTCTCGCAGTTCAAAATGCTTACGCTATGTCTGACGAGCGTAACTATTAGAATAAGCATTTTGAACTGCAGAGGCACTTTCAACACATTTTCCACTGAAGGCGATCGGCCGGAACTTTACTTTATAAAGTTTTGAATATGGATATTTTTCTTACACAAACGCATTCATTCGCTTCAGAAGGCCTTTATGAACAATGAGAGCACTGTTTCCAGACAGTAATTTGTTCGCTTTAAGACTCACTTTTGAAAGGAGTGTGGTGTGACTTTCTTTGGCAAAACTAAAGAATAGAACAGCTGCATCTGAGATGACAAGACACTTCTTCTCAGGAAAGAGGTATTTAATTTGAGGTAAATAGTGAACCTTGTATTGCACTTGATGCCTTTCTGCAAGTCTGTAAAATCCGCCCGAGTTTCACATGTTCTCTCTGCATGTGAAGTTTCCCTCCAGCTGAAGGGTCCAATTGACCATAAAATTGCAGTCCGTCACTGAGGATGTGTGGCAGCGGCGGGCCAGGCGGCTGATCGCAGGCGACCCTTCATTACTCGACTTCCTCTCCTGTCAACCTACATCTGGAATCAATTAGACATGTCTGGTGCTAACGAGAGAGAGTGTGCTGATGTGATTCACACGTGAGTCTGTGATGCGTCTTTTATTGTTACGGCCCATCTGTTGCTCGCTATGACCGAGGTGGTAAATCCCACTGGGGACTCCCTTTCGAGTGTTTGTGTGACAGCGATGCCCATATTTTCATTAGGCAATCTTTCATTTAGACCATCAGCACAAATAAAAGTTGCTAACACATGTAAGGCAAAAATTTGGAAAATTAGTACTTGAAATAATGATAATACATAGCAATTATTCCAATCCATTGTGTCCCATTAAGTCCCATGCACGCATATGTAAAATGCAGTGGTGGACAATATACATAATTTGTAGAAGAAAAGTAGGTAGGCCTATAAGTCAAAAAGTTTTTCCTTTTGAATGTACTTAATTATCAAAAGTAAATGTACTAATTTATAAGGAGAATATTGTTCATTATTATTATTTTTTTTATCTTTACAATGAACTATGTGACATCCTACTGCTCCTATTTGTGGAGAATGGTCTAATATCCTTGACACACAGATAGAATTGAGCTTGCACCAACTGGATCAGTCCAGTACGTGAATGAATCAGTGTCATTTGTGATCTAGTTAACTGAAAAGAATCAGCTCAAAAGAATGATTAATAATGGACAAACAAATGAATCATTCAGAGCAATTTATGCACCACTTTAACAGATTTATTTAAATGAATCAGTTCAAATTAATGATTCATCACAAATCAGATATCACTTTTACATTTTTCAAATGAATTGTTTAATGCAAACAGGTTTGTTGAAAAGAATCATGAATTGGATATTACTGTAGTTTAGAGTGAATCATTTTATGCAATTCCAGAATGGGTTTAACATGGGTTATTGAAAAGAATCAGCTAAAAAACGTCAAGATATTGTTATTCCTCTGACCTGATTTTGAGTTCTTCAGTTCAGGAAAAAAAGAACGATATGTTTTTATGAAATGTAGTGGAGCAAAAAGAATAAAATAATACTGTTCAATAATAAAAATACTGTTTGTTACTGTCCACCACTAGTGAAACATGAAAACTTACTGTATCCAGGTGGCTTTGGCATTTATTTGTCACTATCCATGAGCTTCTATGAGGTAATGCTTTTATTAGTATGAGTTTGTCTTTCAGTGTATAGAATCCGCTACACGTTTAGTGTAAGTCAGTACATGATACATGGATGGTCCATATGGTGTTTCTATAGTTGGGCTTAGGCAACATCATTTATGTTCTCCTTCAATCAAGAGTACTTTGCCTGTTAGGTACGTCAGTGACTTGTCTCGAACGCACCTCCTCCATGGCAGTAATGATTTTTAGCCGACAGCAGTGGGAACCCATTATTTAGACTGAAATAATATGTTAACAATATAATAGTAGGTCTCTTGATGTGAATGGCCAAGGCTCGACTCTCAAGGATTCTGTTTTGAAGTCGTGCCAGTCGATTAACTGTGGCTAAGACCAAGGACTCGGAGTGCCGGAGTGGGACAGCATTTAATTGCACTGGTTTTGAAGGAGTGTAAGTTAAAGAGTGTATGGAAACGGCAGTGTGTTAAAGCCAGACCTGTATGATATACGACTGTGGTGTCGCTATAGGCAGACTTGGGAGTTTTTTTTTTCTTTTTTCTAAAATACCACCAGGCCTGGACCATAAACTTAGGTGACGGTCATCTGCTCTGCTATACTCTGGTTTTACCTTCACATGAGCATGAGAGAGGGGGAATGCATGTCTGTGTGTGTGTGTGTGTGTGTGTGTGTGTGTGCACTCTCATGATGTAACACTTGGCCCTGGCTGGGTGGTTTTGAAGGCAGTTCATGGTATTTCCCTCAGTAATTACCTATTCAACATTAGCACTGATGGAGGCTGGCCCTGACCCACCAGTGAAGTCATTTAAAGCCTTTTCAGACAAAAGCCAATAAAAACCCACCTGCCTGGCAGTCCTCAGTCTGACTGGGATACTGAACTGCTTCATAATTGTGAGGAAACTGGTTCTGATTTTCAAACCCGCCCTCTCTGGCTACAGCAGTCTGCTCTATTCACGGCTGCACAGTTTTGATCAGAGGGTGTAATTTAACTCGCTAAAACTTGAAATGGCCTCTAAGCCTGTTTGAAGATGAAGTGCACTTTGACAGCACTACATGTATGAAAAATATGCTACTTTAATCATTAAGTAGGGTTTTAAATTTTCTGAAGAAAATATGACTGCAAGACTTATTGCCTTAGTGTTAGGATGTTTGATATGCTGTGGCTAAAATGTCTCTTCAGTGTTGTTCTTCTTAACTAAAACTTTTTTTTTTTTTTTTTTTAAAGGTGCACTATGTAATTTTTTTTGAGTAAAATATACAAAAAACACTTGGCCAGTGTTGTATATTTTGTTCAGTTGAGTACTTACAATATCCCAAATGTTTCCAACTATTTGTGAATTGTGAGAAATTGCTATTTTAACCAAGGAACCCGGGAAGTGTGAGGGAGTCGCCTGTCGTTATCTGTGTTACCCTCGTTTTCCGGTTTTATTCTGCAGAAACGCTTTACTCTCACTGCAGTGTGAACAAGTGTCATAGCAGCCGCAGAGAGAACGCACAGAGTAACGGCATAACATCATTAACACATGAATAAACAGAGCTGCGTTACCTCATGACCGGATAAGTGTTTTTTTCTGCTAACCAAATCTAAACCTGATGCTAATGGCTCGGAGCGGTACGGTTCAGTACAGTACTGTTCAGTACGATTCGGGACCTTAAACCCTGATCCGGCTTACGTTTCCACTGCCAACAGTAGCCTCATTTGATACAGACGTGGTGTAGCGATTCTCGCGCGAAGAAGAAAGCGACATAGTAAACAACAGTGGAGGACATTCAGCAGATCTTGTTCTTGCTTCTCAGCATGTGGCTGTTGTCAAGAAGAAGACACGCTTTGTTTGAGCCAAAGCTGCAAGGAAAAACACAGCCGAAAAGGAAGTGACTCTGTCAACCAATCAACATTCTGCAGTGAGTCTAGCTCCACCCTTTAGTACTGGACTACTGTGCTAGGTTCCCCAAGGGTGCCAAAAAAGTGGTACGGTATGGTTCGGAATTAGGGTACCATTCACAACTTCTGACAATGGAAACGGCAAAAATTGCGTACCGTACCGAACTGTACTGAACCGTACTGCTCGGTGGAAACGAGCCCATAAGATACATATTGATTGGTGAATTATAAGAGGGTCAATGACAAATAAGAGGGTCCATGATAAAGAAAAATACAAATTTTGCAAAGTGTTGCAAAGGGGCCGGAAATGTCCAATACATTTCCAGAAACGTTTCAAAAGTTTCCAAAAAAATCCTGAAGAGTTTACAAAAATTCTGGAAAGTTTCTGGGAACTTTGCAACCCTACTTTGTATTCATGTTGGTTTGAAATACTTTAGAAAAAGCTTTAATTTAACTATAAAAGTGTCATGTAAACCAAATAAAAAGAAATCATAGAAAATTAGCATTGTGTTTCTGGGGAGTTACACCACATGACCTGAACTACCTGAACTAACCTTGTCATAAATTATCTGATATTTTAAGGGACCTATTGATCATAAAACATGAGGGTCTGCAGGGGTCCTCGCTATGATATAATTTCCTGCTTTATTAAAAATTAACTTTTATTAAAATAAATAAAGAAATGTTTATGCAAAACTGCTTACTTTTCTTTTCAAGAATTGCATGAAATTAAATGTTTTCATCAGGAAGGTTTTTTTAATTTTTTAATTCAGACATCTTGACTGTATGCCCCTAGAAAATATCAAAAATGTATTTGAATTCAGAAGTTAAAAACTTATTTTTCATAGTAGAGATACAGGGAGTGCAGAATTATTAGGCAAATGAGTATTTTGACCACATCATCCTCGTTATGCATGTTGTCTTACTCCAAGCTGTATAAGCTGGAAAGCCTACTACCAATTAAGCATATTAGGTGATGTGCATCTCTGTAATGAGAAGGGGTGTGGTCTAATGACATCAACACCCTATATCAGGTGTGCAGAATTATTAGGCAACTTCCTTTCCTTTGGCAAAATGGGTCAAAAGAAGGACTTGACAGGCTCAGAAAAGTCAAAAATAGTGAGATATATTGCAGAGGGATGCAGCAGTCTTAAAATAGCCAAGCTTCTGAAGCGTGATCATCGAACAATCAAGCGTTTCATTCAAAATAGTCAACAGGGTCGCAAGAAGCGTGTGGAAAAACCAAGGCGCAAAATAACTGCCCGTGAACTGAGAAAAGTCAAGCGTGCAGCTGCCAAGATGCCACTTGCCACCAGTTTGGCCATATTTCAGAGCTGCAACATCACTGGAGTGCCCAAAAGCACAAGGTGTGCAATACTCAGAGACATGGCCAAGGTAAGAAATGCAGAAAGTCGACCACCACTGAACAAGACACACAAGCTGAAACGTCTAGACTGGGCCAAGAAATATCTCAAGACTGATTTTTCTAAGGTTTTATGGACTGATGAAATGAGAGTGAGTCTTGATGGGCCAGATGGATGGGCCCGTGGCTGGATTGGTAAAGGGCAGAGAGCTCCAGTCCGACTCAGACGCCAGCAAGGTGGAGGTGGAGTACTGGTTTGGGCTGGTATCATCAAAGATGAGCTTGTGGGGCCTTTTCGGGTTGAGGATGGAGTCAAGCTCAACTCCCAGTCCTACTGCCAGTTTCTGGAAGACACCTTCTTCAAGCAGTGGTACAGGAAGAAGTCTGCATCCTTCAAGAAAAACATGATTTTCATGCAGGACAATGCTCCATCACACGCGTGCGTCCAAGTACTCCACAGCGTGGCTGGCAAGAAAGGGTATAAAAGAAGAAAATCTAATGATATGGCCTCCTTGTTCACCTGATCTGAACCCCATTGAGAACCTGTGGTCCATCATCAAATGTGCGATTTACAAGGAGGGAAAACAGTACACCTCTCTGAACAGTGTCTGGGAGGCTGTGGTTGCTGCTGCACGCAATGTTGATGGTGAACAGATCAAAACACTGACAGAATCCATGGATGGCAGGCTTTTGAGTGTCCTTGCAAAGAAAGGTGGCTATATTGGTCACTGATTTGTTTTTGTTTGGTTTTTGAATGTCAGAAATGTATATTTGTGAATGTTGAGATGTTATATTGGTTTCACTGGTAAAAATAAATAATTGAAATGGGTATAAATTAGTTTTTTGTTAAGTTGCCTAATAATTATGCACAGTAATAGTCACCTGCACACACAGATATCCCCCTAAAATAGCTAAAACTAAAAACTACTTCCAAAAATATTCAGCTTTGATATTAATGAGTTTTTTGTGTTCATTGAGAACATGGTTGTTGTTTAATTATTAATGTTGTAAAATTAATCCTCAAAAATACAACTTGTCTAATAATTCTGCACTCCCTGTATAGTCAGGAATTGCATTGATAATAATGTTGAATAATAATAAATAAAGCAGCTGGTTTGCACAAAAAAGCTGATCTGATTCTAAAGGCGCAGATTTGACATTTCTAGATTTCTAGTTCATCTTAGCCAGTCACAATAATTCACAAGGCAAGTCACTTGACCTACCTGCCTGGAGAGTTTATTTTCCAGTTATCAAGGGCTCTTGGGTCTCAGTGTAATGGCAGTTCACCTGAGAGGACAGCAGAGTGTGTCCACCTCTTTAGAAAAGGTCAGAGACTGAACAGATGATACTTCCTGCTGTGGGTCTTTCAGGTGTGGATAAAAAGTGTTTCGACAGCCAGAGCATTGTGAGCTAAAAGGCTGGCCTGGATGAGCTCATGAGACACGGCGATGTCTCCTCTTGTGGTTTCCTGTGAGCGCGACTCAGGAGAACGTTGAGGTCTCGGAAAGTCAGGAAGTGTTTATAACAGTTCGGCTTCTGATAAATTCAAACTGACATTTACTTAGAGTAGCGCTTCCGAGTCACCGCACAGGACGTAGCAAACAAAAACAGACAGGCTGAGATTTCACAAAACGTTGGAGAGCTGACAGACAAACAGATGTAGGAGGATTTGATTGGGTTAAGCTGCGAACAGTGAGTGTGGGAAGAATGAAATGTCTGAACATGGCCGCTGGAGTGACATGTTTGATGCAGATGGGAGGATGATGGGTTTAGCACGAGGGTGAGGCTTGAAGGCTTGCGAATTGTGCAAATCACGGAGTTACCTGAACTTAAATTCAGATGTTGTTTAGCCCTAACGCTCCTCTGATTTTTAAAGTAAAGGTGAACGTCTTATATTAAACAGGTCAACACAATAAGAGACAGTGAATCGGTGTGTTTGTTTGGCATGTGTGTAAGTGTGAGTGTCTGTGTACCAGATGTAGTGCTCTGAGAGTCCCCGGCTCTGTAGGCGGTGGGTGTTTCTGATTGTGCCGGCAGCCATATGGAGAAAGGAGGTTTGGAAACATCCCATTACAAGTCGTACATCAGAGGCCTGACAGCCCCGTTCAGTCCTGTTTTCATTTCAGTCACGAGTGCAGCTGCTCCAAGCCTCCGGATCCCAGCCGCCTCCTTAACCCCTCACACACACACACACACACACACACACATCAGAGAGCTGGGTGCCACCTTAAACACTTCATCTGATCATTATAATGCACGAAATGTCTGCTTTCTACCATCTTAAAGTGCGATGAAATCTGTTTTATTGCTACTCCTCCTACAGAGTTGGTTCGATCTTCAAACTGCGCTGCACATAACTGACCATCTGGATTTTTGATTTTCAAATCTTGTTTATTAATGCGCATACATAATTGACCATGAGGACTTACTGTATAGTATCATGGCAATGCTTTGGAATATTGAAATGAAACTTCATCAAACTGATCTGAGACTGTACCTGTAGAATTTGGTGACAGCGCCACCTATTGTTATAAAAATCCTACTAAGATGTATCCCCAATTATTATTTGTTTTATAGATCGGTCTCTACAGATCTCTTTAAATGCTTTTTTATGTTGTTGTTTTGTGTGTGTGCGTATGTGTTTTTGGTTTGTTTTTGGTTTTTTTTTGGACTAGATTTTGTGTGGCTAAAAATCTGAACTGCAAAGGAAGGTTGTTGGTTTGATCATGACATTCTTTGGGTCTTGCTTAATGTGCATGCTGCCATTTCAGTGCTTGGCCACATTTTTGCTACTTGTCTTGATACTTTCTAAACAATTTGTTCCCTTTGAAGGTGTTTATATAAGGCAGAACGTCTACGGCATTCGAAAAATATGTTTTTATAATAATATATCTGATCTTCCAATTAGCATGTGCAAATCACATAGAGCATGATACAGCAGTTTGCCACTTTGAAGATCAGAAATATTTGTATTTGTTTATAATTAGTTTTTTATTTATTTATAACAAATATTTTTTCAATCAAATGAAATTTAAAATGTTACTATATTTACATCCTGGTTTGAAACGTTATAAGGTATCATTATCAGATTGGTCTGTATTAATTCAGAAATAATATGTTTCTTATAAATAAATAAATAAATAAGCTCATTGGTAACACTTTATTTAGATGGTTCACTTTAAGGCCCGTTCACACCAAGAACGATAACTTTAAAGATAACGATAAAGATATAGTTCTAAAAATCGTTCACAATATCAAAGAATAGCAGAGTTCACATCACAGGTATAAAAATAAATATATAGGGAAACAATATCTATGGAATCACTTTCAGAGCGATTTTATCCAGCTGATGAACAATAAAAACATTGACAGCCAATCAGAATCCATCCTGCTTTAACGAGCATTTAAAGCAACTAACTCTCATTAGCTGTTTCCATTACCCTTCAAATTGCACAAATTGAAAAATGCCCAATGGAAACACTTCACTTGCACAAAAACTCCCATATAGTCTATCACTGTTATACTGTAGGGGGCGCTAATACACATCTTCTGAAAGAGTACAGAATCTCCTGAACAAACCATGAACCGTGCATCAGTAACGCACACACACCTATGCACGCAAACATCTGCAGAACTTAACTGCAGACAAAGCAGCATGTTCAAAACTGCATCAAATTTATTTGTATAGCGCTTTTCACAATACACATTGTTTCAAAGCAGCTTTACTGCTTTTCATAAATGTACAGTAAAAATAATCAAATATCAAGTCAAGAGAGTGAACAACGCACATCAAGAAAGGAAAGTTATTTCACTATTTAAGATAGCCCGTCATTAGCCCCGGGACATCGGGCTTTGCGAGCCCTGGCCCATACATTCAAGTCTGATCCCGAATCCCAGCACAATGAACCAACAACACCTCAAATACAAAGGATACTCCAGACTGTGACAGCATGGAAGTTATGTTTAGTTAGACACGTACATAATCAGTACCTAGATATCAAACGTAACAATGCAAAACTATCATATATGATAGTTTTGCATTTGCATTAGTTTTGCATTTTGATAAAAAATGTACTCACATAATTGTGTTGCATCATTCCTGTCAGATTCAGAAGCCACAGGATCGTTTTTTAAACTCATCCTGTCTGCAGATACAGTCTCTTGTTTACAAACGAATCCACAGTGAAATGAAGTGAACAAATGCAATGTATTTCCCATGTGAGCTGGATCTTCATTAAAAATAAAGTTCTACCATGCATTCCTTGGAATCAGAAGGAAGCTTATGGCATGTTTGAAACATACCATAAGCTTTATTGCTTGGAAGTTCGACCCGGTTTAGCTCCACGTAGGCCTATGTTATTTATCCATAATATGTCATGTCATTACATGTGCAATTTAAAGTACAATTAAAGGTATATTTCAAGTATAAAAATGTACATAGTATACTGAAAGTGCAAAAATAATATATAAATAGTAAACTATAAGTATAATGTTATGTTCACTTAAAGAAAACTTACAAGTATACTTGTAGTATAAACTATTAAACTAGTAGTTTACTAAGATTACACTTCAAAGTGTACTTTCATAAACAAAAAAATGGACTACTTGTATTAAAATAGTAAACTACTAGTATACTTATAAATTCCCTTCTAGTACAAACAAAGATTTAGACCCAAGCAGTATTGAAATACTACACTTACAAGTTTACTACCAGCAAACATTGATATTAGTTATAAAGTATACTTAAAAATATACTTGTTACTTAAGTATACTTCATAAAATAAACTTGAAGTAAGCTTCTTTTTCGTAAGGGTTATCGCTAGAGGAAAAAAAAAATGTTTTAGTCACATAACATCAGTTATGCATTTTATAGTTTTTATCGACATTTAGAAAATATTGCAAAAGTTTTGTGCAAATCTGTTATGGAAACCCGGCTATTATTAGTGAGCTGTAGTAGACTGTTAGAATGTTAGGTTAGGTGTTAGGGTTCGGGTTAGTAGAATAAGTTGACATGTAGTTGCAAAGAAGACTTAGTAGATAATTAGCAGACTGTCTTCTTAATATCTGTTCGACTTTATTTTGATGGTCCTCAACAGGCATTCACTGACTATACTTTGCAACTACATGTCCACTTACTCTGCTAACTCGAACCCTATAACACCTAACCCTAACCTAACATTCTACTAAAAGTTTTTATCACAAGTATTGTTTTATTTCATTACGAGCCTAAATGAAACGGTGAGACTGACCGTTGTGTTTGGTTTCAGAGCTCTATGAACACAAGAGATAAAGTTAATTCAGCCAACCACATGGTGGTCTAACCTTTACAGTCCCTCGATTCTCCCAGAAGTAAAACAAACAATCCAATGAAGATGACTAAAACGGCTCCTTCTCTCTATCAGCAGGGGCAGTGAGGTGAAATTCAGATACATACTATGCATCATAAAATACGTCAAATTATTCCAAAGTTGGACACTCAGGATGAAGCTTATCTCACTTAGGGGAGCATTTGATTCTGAGCATGACGGCGCAATCTGAACATCTGTTTCTTCGAACATACAGGGTAAAAACACATTCTGTTCTCAGAGACATCATTGCCCCACATTTGTTAATGATGTAAAATGATTGCAATGCAAGAAATGGTTCTTGCTGTTCTCAAGCAGCAGACAAGCACACCATCCAGAAACCTTCTCCCGTCCCTGAGCCAAATTTCCACCAGAAATCAAAAGTTGGAAGGGCTTATATGTTCGGATCTTCCAGTAAATCAGGTTGATCAAATGAGTTAATGTCTGACTGGCAAACATCATCTGTCATGCAACTCATGTTAGGACTGTGCCAAGATCCACACTCATTCTGGCGACATCACTCTCGGATTGTTTACCTGCAAAGAACGACAGGACTCCTTTATTTAACCGGATGGCCTCTTTGGAATCATGTTTTGTCTCTCATCATTTGTGTTCCACTATAAAGCACTGACACGTCTTCGGTCGTAATGGGACAGTTCACTTTAAAACACTTTATGATCACTGTATTTAAGTGCACCGTGTGCATTTTGAGTGACAGTGCTTGGAAAGTTCAATGATAAAATCCAGAGAGGAAAACTGCTCTGCATCAGAAAGAAGCGGGCTATGACTTCACTCACTGGTTCTCCTCAAAAGCACATCTCTCTCTCTCTCTCTCTCTCTCTCTCTCTCTCTCTCTCTCTCTCTCTCTCTCTCTCTCTCTCTCTCTCTCTCTCTCTCTCTCTCTCTCTCTCTCTCTCTCTCTCTCTCTCTCTCTCTCTCTCTCTCTCTCTCTCTCTCTCTCTTCTTTCACTCAGTCATTGATTTGTCTCTGCATTACAGAAGTAGCCTGACGATGTCATGATTTGCGAGTACACTGACAGCAATGCTTTGAGCTGTGCCAAATTTTTATAAAAATGTATGTTGTGATTAATCATCAGACATTTTTTGTGACTTTCTTTCCAGATAATTTTGTCCTGAGAAAGAAAAGTATTAACAGCTAGAAAAATAAATTAAAATTGCTTCACTTTAAGTTTTTAATAAAACTAATAAAAATAAAAATAAATACTTAAGTATTCTATCACTTAGGCTAATGTTATTCATTGCTTAGTAAAATTTTAAGGGTGGACAAAAAGGAATAAATAATAAAGATGATAAGAGTGTACCTAACTACCGGCAACTGCATGAAACTGCTTTAAGTTTTTCATTTTTCATTGTATTTATTTATTTTCTTCTTTTTTATGGTACCTATACTATAGGTTGAATAATTCATTTCTAGTTTCAACATGAGTTGTTTTTTTTATAAACACCAGCCGTATGATTGTATGTTTTAGTCATGAGCTCTGTGAGTTAGTTTAGTGAGCATGAACGCAAACTCTGTCAAAGTGTCACAGTCAGTTCTGACTTGAATTACTAACAAAAGCTGACAGCGCCCTCATGTGGTCATGTCTGGAATATGATTGGGGTGGAAAAAGTCAATTATGCTAAGTATAAAATTATGTAAACAGTTCCATTCTCCATCACATACATGTGGGATCATCTAATCTAACTGTAATGGCATGCTCATTTTACACAATGTTATGTAATTGCTATGGCAAACTGTCTTTGTCATTACAACTGATGTGCCACTAGGTGGCGGTGTTGTAGTCTAAACCATGAAAAATGACCGGGCAAAAATGAATAATATTCCAGTGGTTGGAAAATTAAAAGATGGACAGCTGATTCTGGTTATTTTTTAAATATCTCCCTTTTATGTTTCCTGTGATGCTATTTTCAGTAAATCACTTGTTCTCTGTTCAGCTTCTGTCTGTTCCTTTTACAAACAATTCCTCTATACAGCTCATTGTATTCACTGAATTACGCAATCTGATGCCTCTTCATTCAACTGTATAAAGCACACATGGCAATGACAAAAACGACGTTGATTTTGGACCGGAGAATCATGGGAAGTTAAGTGCTCTGACTCTGAGTGCTTTGGGTCAGGGCTGAGAAGAGAAATAAAACAAAAAGTCCTTTTGGTTTAAACCTGCTTCACTGGACATGTATATCACAGAACTAAAACTGCTAAAAATGTATCATCTTGGGTCTCTGCAAGCTTATTATCTGACGCTACAGAACAATGAACTAGGATGAAATGAAGTTATCCTTTTGTGTGGGAAGAGAAAGCAAGCCTGGAAGGAAGGCGGGGAGGAGATGCCCTGGAAATCAGTTTGAGAACACAGGTTGCTGGAGGAGGCAGTGAGTTATATGAAAGTAGAGCATCCACAGATATTCTGTGTTCTGTGTTAGAGGTCAAAGTTCTAAATGGCTGTATTCTGTTTTCATCTCTGGATTTCCAGAGATCTGTGTGCATTTAGATACAGTTGGAGTAAAGATCTACAGAAGCAGTGGATTCATGAATTTAGTCATGAACTGAGTCAATAATTCAACTGTGTGGAGCTCTTCAGTATTGATATTTCAGGGTTTTTTATAAATCAGTATCTGTTAAAACCATATTGAGATTTAGAAAATGTGACAAAAATAAACGTGTTAGTGAATCATGTAGGCCTATAGTTTCATTTAAAGGGTTACTTCGGCAATTACCATTAAGCTTATCAGTAGAAACCCAGTAGTATATTCGAATTATCGTACTTCATGTCACCCTGAGACAAGAGAATTATACATTTTATTTCTGGAAAAAATTCTCCAATGACGCAAATGTCGTCATTTTGTTAATCTGAGGATTTTTTGGCCATGAGGCTAGAGATTACAGCCAGTAGCAGGAGTTAGTTCCGCATGTCATCAACCCGCCCATAGGGTGGGATCTCACTCACAGAATGTAAATGCGCATGGCCGCTCGGCTCGGGCATTCATAACGGAGCAGTGTGGAGCAAAGTGAGTGTTTCAACTTTTCAATTAATTCCTATAAATGTTAAGCTTCCATAGGCATGATCTGAAAACGTGCCAGACTGGACACACACCGTGAATGACTGCCGCGCTTACCTCAGCTCTGCTCAGCTCTTTGCTCTCGTGGTGAATGAAATCTGACTCCTGCTGCGTTCGTGCCGCGACTTTTGTTTTATTATGAAAATCAAAACGACGGTGGGGGCAGTGTCATGGTGGGCAAGTGATAACCAGTGGCCGTGGCTTTGGGAGTGGCCTCGTTGGGCAGCGAAGCAAATTAATTCTGGGAGTTGTTGTCTTTCATCCACATGAGTCTAGAAGGCACTAAATAAAAAAATAATTTCACATTTCTACTACATAAATGACCCAATTTAAATACACATTCATCTTCCCAGCGCTGAAGTACCCCTTTAATACATGCAGATTCATACTGAATGTTATATTGGTTAATCAATATCTGAGGCCACTGTTCTTATATTGTTTTCCCTCTCTGTTCTTTCCTCCCCTATTCTCTTGAGCCTCTTTGACTTATCTGGAGCATGTATGAAAGATCCCAGCAGGACGCCAGGTTTGTCTGGTAGAATAGAGGAGGTTGGGATGACATAGATACAGTAGGGGAAAATGGTACCAGAAGCATAAATGAGGTGAGGTTACCAGGCACTTTCCATTAATAGGGTACAGTTTGGATAAACTATAATACAGCATATGTACAGCATATATAATACAGTTTTTCTGAGATGGTGGTCCAGTGGGTTAAACCATGGAACCGATACGCAGAAGGTTGCTGGTTCGATCCCAACGGTCACCACCAGTGTGTCCTTGAGCAAGGCACTTTACTCCATGTTGCTCCAGGGGGATTGTCCCTGTAATAAGGGCACTGTAAGTCGCTTTGGATAAAAGCGTCTGCCAAATGCATAAATGTAAATGCATATATATATAATTGTTTATCACCCTGTCTCTATCTGCATCAAACAATTAAAATCATGCAACTTCGTAATTCTGATATCATCTGTTGATATTCAGTTAATGGTAGTAGTACACAATTTTTTTAATAATTTAATTTTATTTATCAAAAGCATAAAATTATAGTTCACATATTCCTATATAAACACTGATCAATGCACGTACATAGAGCACATCAAATGTGGTAAGCGGAAGTTCAGACTTGTCTTGCTTGACGAACCAGTGAACCAATGAGGTTTGTTCTCACGTGTCATGCAAGTGTAACTGAGCTTCCTAAATTAAATCTGTTCATCATATATAAAGAGATGGTGTCTCTTCTTATCTTTGGAAGGGGATAGAAATCTTACAGGTTTCATTAAAACATCATTTGTGCTTCAAAGATAAATGAAAGTGGTAACACTTTAGAATAATGGTCATTAGTTAACATTAGTTAATGTATTAACTAACATGAACTAACCATGAGCAATACATTTGTTACTGTATTTGTTCATCTTTGTTAACGTTAGTTAATATAAATCCAGCTGTTCATGGTTTGTTCATGTTAGTTCACAGTGCATTAACTAATGTTAACAAGATTTTAATAAATCATTAGTAAATGTTGAAATTAACATTAACAAAGATTAATAAACGCTTTATAAGTGCAGTTCATTATTAGTTCATGTTAACTAATGTAGTTAACTAATGTTAACTAATTACCATTATTCTAAAGTGTTACTTTGAAAGTTTTATTGTTTTGAAATGGCATGAGGGTGAGTAAATGAGTACAGAATTTTCATTTGTGTGTGAAATATCCCTTTAAACAACCCTCTGTAACCCAGTTTTTGTACATTTTAATAAAGATGTTTATTTAACGATTTGTTAATGTTCAACATGCATCACTTTAATTCATGTTGCAAACTGAGACATTTTCATATCACAGATTTTGATAATGGGGTTATAATAGCACTTTATTTTACAGTCCTGTTCCCCATATACATACTGCTTACTTTAATTACAATAACTGGGTAATAACTACTAACCCTGAACCTACACCTAAACCTAACCTTGACCCATGTAGTTATCTTATATTACTCACTACTTAGTACACTGTATATGCAAGTGCACATACTGTAAAATAAAGTGCAACCTAAAAATTCACAATAAATGTAAAAAAAAAAAAAAAAACCCACAAAAAACCCCCCATGGCACCAGATGAAATCTCATTTTACTTTGCCTCACATCCAGATGTGATTGGATAACTGAACTAACCATTGGATCGATTTCATTGCACAGCATCTCAAATGTTGGTTTGGTATGAAATGCCTGAACCAAAGTCTGCCATCAAAATGGTTGGGTATAATTTCCCAGAGCGGTCTCACACGATTGCGCTCCCAAACTCTGCAGTAAGAGCTGTATATCTGTGTAAATCAAAACCAAAGAAAATGAGAGTCACGTGTGAAATAAAAGAGATAAAGAATATTTTTACCCTTATTTTTCAGCAGCAAACATGTGTCTGAAAGGAAGGAAATATCATAAATGCTCCATAAAATACTCAAGAGTGTTAGAACAGGGAATGACTCCAATGCAGTGAGAAAATAATAAATTCAGAGCACATCAGCTCATCATGGGATCCTTCCAAGCTTCATATGGAGTCTCCAGGGCTCTCCTCATCTTCAGAGTTCCCTTGTTAAAGCTCCACTGCACTGTGTGATTGGGAGCTAACAGATAAACATCCACCCCATGCTTGTGTTTTCCGTGTGCGTGCTCCCAATAGAAGAGAAAAACTACAATATTCCCAAAAAAGAAACACAAAACCCACGCACAGCACCCAAACAAACACAGACACACCCACATCTGTCGCCAAAACAGCAGCTTTGAGTCATGCTGCGAAGACTCAGATGGGGGAAGAAGGCCTCTTCTTGTTTTTTACACGTCTAATCTCTGTAAGCCTCATCGCTTCCAGAGCGCTTTGATGTTCGGATAAGGGCACATCTGCACCCACGGAAACCTTAAACCCGGTTCCTCCGCAAACACACCTGGGATTGTCAGTAGCTTGCACTGAAGATTATAGAGGGTTGAAGATTATTGAGGGTCAGAGGTCAGATAAATGTTTCACCGCAGCCGATCGTGTTGAAAATACATTCTGACACCTTCAAAAGGGGTTAACCTTATGACTGTAAATATGCCAAGTATCTGCTGCTGTATAAACATGCAGCCATAAAACACTTTAAATGAGCTGTTTGTGTCCGAGACTGATAAGGACGCATAGCAATTTTTCATTTTCTTCTTAGAAAAAATGCTAGTGTACAGAATGTTACGCTTTATAAATCCCTTAAGAGAAATTCTCTGGAATGTCCTTTGGAATAACATTAATTTCCTATTTGTACAGCTTGTACTTTGTACTTTATTACTCATAAAGTTGGAATGTTTTTGAAATCAGCTGTGATATGTCTGTTACATATTTTTTATGATAAGATTTGGCTTTATTCTTTTTATGTGTTACTAAAAAGCAAAAGCTATCATGTAATAATAAGCGTTCCTTAAAAGAAGATGTGCTTTGTTCTTAAACAAAAGTATTTTAACAAAGTTGAAGTATTTGATGCTGAGGAATCACAATGTTGTTGAGAATACACACAGTAAACACAGTAATATTGTTCAATATTTTAAAATGAGATTTATTACTGTGATGGCAAAGCTGAATTTTCAGCTTTCAACAAAAACATTTAAAAAATCTTAATTATAAACGTTTGATCGGAAATGTATATACAGGTGCTGGTCATATAATTAGAATATCATCAAAAAGTTGATTGAATTCCATTCAAAAAAGTGAAACTTGTATATTATATTCATTCATTACTCACAGACTGATATATTTCAAATGTTTATTTCTTTTAATTTTGATGATTATAACTGACAACTAAGGAAAATACCAAATTCAGTATCTCAGAAAATTAGAATATTACTTAAGACCAATACAAAGAAAGGATTTTTAGAAATCTTGGCCAACTGAAAAGTATGAACATGAAAAGTATGAGCATGTACAGCACTAAATACTTAGTTGGGGCTCCTTTTGCCTGAATTACTGCAGCAATGCGGCGTGGCATGGAGTCGATCAGTCTGTGGCACTGCTCAGGTGTTATGAGAGCCCAGGTTGCTCTAATAGTGACCTTCAGCTCTTCTGTCTTGTTGGGTCTGGCATATCACATCTTCCTCTTCACAATACCCCATAGATTTTCTATGGGGTTAAGGTCAGGCGAGTTTGCTGGCCAATTAAGAACAGGGATACCATGTGGTCCTTACACCAGGTACTGGTTGCATTGGCACTGTGTGCAGGTGCCAAGTCCTTTTGCACCCCAAACCATCACTGACTGTGGAAACTTTACACTGGACCTCAAGCAACGTGGATTGTGTGCCTCTCTTCTCTTCCTCCAGACTCTGGGACCCTGATATCCAAAGGAAATGCAAAATTTACTTTCATCAGAGAACATAACTTTGGACCACTCAGCAGCAGTCCAGTCCTTTTTGTCTTTAGCACAGGCGAGACGCTTCTGACGCTGTCTGTTGTTCAAGAGTGGCTTGACACAAGGAATGCAACAGCTGAAACCCATGTCTTGCATACGTCTGTGCGTAGTGGTTCTTGAAGCACTGACTCCAGCTGAAGTCCACTCTTTGTGTATCTCCCCCACATTTTTGAATGGGTTTTGTTTCACAATTCTCTCCAGGGTGTGGTTATCCCTATTGCTTGTACACTTTTTTTCTACCACATCTTTTCCTTCCCTTCGCCTCTCTATTAATGTGCTTGGACACAGAGCTCTGTGAACAGCCAGCCTATTTTGCAATGACCTTTTGTGTCTTGCCCTCTTTGTGCAAGGTGTCAATGGTCATCTTTTGGACAACTGTCAAGTCAGCAGTCTTCCCCATGATTGTGTAGCCTACAGAACTAGACTGAGACCATTTAAAGGCCTTTGCAGGTGTTTTGAGTTAATTAGCTGATTAGAGTGTGGCACCAGGTGTCTTCAATATTGAACCTTTTCACAATATTCTAATTTTCTGAGATACTGAATTTGGGATTTTCCTTAGTTGTCAGTTATAATCATCAAAATTAAAAGAAATAAACATTTGAAATATATCGGTCTGTGTGTAATGAATGGATATAATATACAAGTTTCACTTTTTGAATGGAATAAGTTAAATAAATCAACTTTTTGATGTTATTCTAATTATACCAGCACCATTTGGGGTCTGTAAGACTTTTTTTTAATTAAAGAAATTAAAACATCTATATAGCAAGAATGCGTTAAATTGATCAAAAGTGAATTTCTGAAGGATCATGTGACACTCAGGACTGGAGTTATGCCTGCTGAAAATTCAGCTTTGCCATCACAGGAATAAACTATGTTTTATTTTGGGATGACATTTGGCATGTCCTGCATGCATTTATCTACAAACATGTCAGCACAAATGCAGTGACTCAGATATTTACATGGTTTTGTGTACATCAAATGTGTGACCCACATCAGTGATTCATCATGTGTTGGTGCACAGGATGTTTTGTATGTGCATATACGATTTTGGGCTGTCCCAGACAAAAGATGACCAATCGTGGCAATTTCTGTGGACGTGGCTCCTAAACTGTGGCTCTACGTTGTACAGTGAGAGAGGTTCAAAGGAGATTGTCATGGTTTTGCAACAAAAGATAGACTGTGATAGTTTTCTAATAGTTTCAAATGATTCAGTGTGATTTATAATGATCTTATAGGATTGCCGATCAGTCTGTACCAGGCATTAAGTGTTGTGTGATAGAAGCGGTGAGCACCTGCAGATTTCCATATCAATTATTTTTTATGCTGATCACATGTGCATGGTTACTGTGTTTGGGCAAATATGAGATTGTAGACTAAGCAAAGCACTTTCCGCTGATCTTTATAATGACTGTTTTGTCTCAGACTGGCACACAGACACTCATTAAACCGCTCAGATCAGACCCAGTGACTGTGCCATGTCTGTTCTTCTCTGCACTAAATCATCCAACTGTACTTGGCACTCTAATTGAAACTGACTTTTAATCAGGTACTGTGGAGCTGTAAGATTCATGTACAGATCAGCCCTTTAGTCGATCCCCAGAGATATCCTCTTATCCTGTGAACATGCAAGTAATGGAAAATGGTGTATGTGAGACAAAGGCAGACATGGTCTTATAAAGAGGATTAAAAAAAAATGGCAGGTTTGATTGTAAGGATTAGCAAACGTATTTCTTGCAAGGTTTGGCTAGTTGGCATGACTATGCTAGCTTCTGCTGATACACTATATAGATGACATAACTATGAGGGTAAAAAAACATATATTAGTAAGAAAAAGGCCTGCATGAGGGAGAGGAAGATCAGTAACAGGACAAGGTAGAGGATTGGGACAAGGGCAAGGAAGTGGAATGCCTGGGCAAGGACAAGGTAGGGATTGAAGAGTTAGAATGCATGGTGCGCTCAAAGAAGGGCCAGAATTAGGGTAACTGATGAAATAAAAGCTACTATCATAGACCATGTCATAAACCACAGGCTATCATACAGAGAATTTTAATCTAAGGATTCAACATCTACCTCCCTCAGGGGGCAGAGGAAAGCTCCTAAATGAAGAACAGGAACTTGCTATTGTCAACATGGTGATAATGAAATAAAACTGAAGGGCATTCTATAATATTGGAAGAGAACATGTGTTAGGGTTTTGGTAGACATAGTGTATTGTGTTAGTGTTTTATTGTATTTTGAAAATTAGTGTTGTAGTTTAGTTTACAATGTGTGATTTTGAGCATGAAATTAACCATTTGGCAATTGTGTGTTGCAGGTGTGTTGGTGCTTTAAGAGTTTAGGAAATTTGTTAAAAGTATTGAAAAAATTGTCATAGTGAAAAACTGTAAACCACTAAAAGTAAGATAATAACCAAATGAACTAAATTAATAGCTAAATTAAATACTAATACATATTACTACTGCAAGATTTTACTATTAAATTATCCTATGACAGTTAATGTCATTAAACTAACACCTCTCACACTTTACATTATAAAAAAATGATCAAGAGGTGTTTGCTCAGTAAATATGTCACTATATGATTTTAAGTTTAATTTGTTTTTAATTAGACAAAGCAAGCTCATCAGTAGGAATGTACAATACAATCAGACTTTATTTAGCAAAATTAAGATCTTATTAAGAAAATGTTTGAGAATTTTTCAAGAATTCCACCAAAAAGTTTCCTCCTAAACTGAATGCATAAGAGCGAAGATTTTTCATCTTATACTTCAAGTGTTATTGAGAGGAAACAGATACAGATGGGAACAGATAGCTTTCTCTATGTATGGTAGACGTCACTGATCAATATCTGTGTGCTTGAACTTTGTACAGACCATCCAAGCAGTACACAAAGTTGCGAAACTGAAAGTGCTGTGTTTATCTAAAACAAATAACAGCCTGTGCTGGTAGCAAGAATCCAGTGTTTTTGTCTGACTCAAGTGTGACGTGTTGGTTCCCAGCAGATCATGACTGCTCTTACAGTGCTGGATATGAGAAGCCAGAGCCAGTGTGGGTGGCCTGGCAAACAGCGGGCACTTTACGCACGCCGGTGAGAGCCTGTGGTCGGGACAGAGAGCTGTTATGCACGCAAAGGTGGGAAGAGGAGAGACGCATGGCTTTCATATTTTACAAGGCCATTTCATGTGTCCTTGCTTTTAAGCAGCTGGCATTCTGTATACACTTTCAAAATGTTTTGCTGGATTTGACATTTTTGATTATGAAAGGTGCCAATGTGAAAATCCAATCAGAGTGCCCTTTTGAAGTTGAAGTTGAAGAGATTTAACCAAAAAAGAATAATAGCCATTCACTATAACCTTGTTGAAGATTATTGGCAGATCATGATGTAATTAAAGTGGATTTTGGGTGTTGGCTGATAACTGATCCATACAATCCACAGCTTCATTATATGAATAAGGTGTGGACCAAACTTAGTTTAAATTTTGATTGCGTGTGAGAGGATTTTAAACTAATAGGGCATAAATATTTCAGTCATACATTAACATTTAACAGTGACCGTAAACAACTCCTATCATTTACAGCTATAGGCCTTTAGAAAGACCATGAACTGTAGCACCTTTAACACTAATTGTTGTTAAACTAGTGTCCTGCAGGCCAGGAATGATGGAAGAAATTTTAGGTCAGACCCAGGTCAAACCAGAGATAGAATGCAAAACAGTCCAGTATCTATACCAGGCAGCCCATGTATGACCCAAGGCTGAACTTGATTTTATCCATTGGGAATTGATCTGGAGCAGTGTTAGCTTTACATAAGAACAGAGCCTTGAATATGTTTTTTGTTGATTGTGGAGGTTAACTCCTTGTGAAACAAAGGCATGTACTTTTGAATCTTTTTTCATCTTGTGCCCAATGTAAGAACAAACAAACATACTGACAGAACTTTACAAGTTCGACTATGAACAGCAGGTTCGACGTTCGAAGTATAGTAAACACCAACAACTTTTATTCCTTTTCTCACAAATGATGATTATTTTGACAAAATATTGATTAATAATGCCTTATTTTCATATGGTTCATTGCACAATACTATGTTGTGACCTCAAAACACTTTTACCATAGTTCATGATTCAATAGAGCACTATCCTTTTAGCACCTCTCATCTGGCATTTCATTTCCAAATTGTCGCAATACGTTCAACAAACAAAGTAATAAATACTGCCAGATTCACGTTCATCTGTTTCGGATCAAACTGAACACACTGCACACTCACTCACATTGCACAAATGTCGTGTTTTTTCCAATGAGCCTGGGTTGAAATGTTTGCTGTGGAGCGAACACAGATGGAGTTTCTCTCACCAGTGAACGTGGCGTGAGAAGTTGGTGCTCCAATCATGCATACTGTGATCCAAATGAAAATGCTCATTGTTTGTTTTGTGCCATAATTGTCATCTTAATAGATTTTGTTAAAATTAGTTATGACTGAAATTGAGTCTCTTAGACCAGGGATTTGAACTTTTTTTGTCAGCCAAACCCTGTAGACCTAGAGATTTTCAGGCAACATTTCAATAATTTGACAACACATTTGCCTGGTCATGGTTCTCTGATGTTGGTTAATGGTAACTTGATATGCAGGCCTTTTTCGTAAGTATTTGAATTTTATTTGTTTTTATTTTTAAATTATTTAATTATTAAAAAATGTTAAATTATATTTTAACTTATTAAATTTGTATGATTTAACTATTATCTTTTCATCAATTCACAAACCCCCTAGCCTGACGTCGTCATAGGCTACTCAATTCTAGTCAGAATATGAGTCTGATACTGCTCCATTGGGATGTGATTATGGGGCGTGTTTCAACCGAACCAGGAAAGACCTCAATTGGACAGACCTATAACCAATCAGACCAACGGAGCGACGCATAGTTGTCAACAGAACTCAACTGCAGGCACGCTGGAAGAAGTAGAAGAAGAAGATGAGTGTAAACGATCTTTGCCCGTTTTTGTAAAAAAGGATTTAAGGATACTTACCAACACGATCATCATTTTTGAGAAAAATAGTAAAGGTGAACAACATGTACGAACAAGTTCTCCGTTTAGGATTAGAACAAATTCAACCCAAGCACTCTTTGGTGATGTGAATGCTTACGTTACTGTTTATCATCTGTCCGTAATCGTATAAAGCCCGCCCTGACAATTTCATTGGTCCGAAAAAAACCCTGTACTGGCATAGTTGCTCCACAACGAATCAAGTCAAGACCGAATTTCCCGAACTCAAATGTTGTGGGCGGGGCTAAATTCGACTGGCATCCAGGCTACAAACCCCCTGCAGTTACCTCACAAACCCCAGTTTGGAAAGCCCTGTCTTGGACTATGGCTAGTCTCAGGTTCAGAGAAAATGGATATAAAATCAATCTAAATTCAATCAAAAAACTTTTCAAAAAGAAAACCATTTGCCTTTTAGGGCAGAATAAGACCAGGAAATTGTATTAAGACAGTATGCATTTTGAATTCATGTTGATTTTAAACTGAACATTATTATCATAGTTACAGAGTGGAAATATGTCCAACCGCTACAGAGATGTCAGACCCTGCTTGTAGCGATGCCTGTCTGTCGGTTTCCTGTTTGTAACAGTACATCCTAAAACAGTGAGACGCTCAGATGAAAGTTCATCAACCCCGAGTGTCCCTCCTGGTGCACAAAAAATAACTCTCTGGCAGAGGATCAGACACTGCCTCAAGCAAGGACTGAACTATTTCAATAAAACAAGGGCATTTACTTTGATCTTGCTAGATCTTACTGTGTGTGTATTCATTTTTGTAGTCTTTGCTTTGATTTGGTCTTCAGCTTCTGTCCTTGTGTTATTTATAGTCATTGGAGACTACTTTCTTTCAGAATTCCAGTTTACTTATTTTTCCTCAAATGCTCATCTTTGCTCATGCTCTTCCCCTTATTCTTTCGTTCATGGCAGAAACACACGCTTGGTTGCTGTAGATAGGTTTTAAAATTGGTGACAGGTTACCCATCAACTCTGAGAAGCAGAAATGAAGCTCCACTTTAAAGCAAGATGTTTATCATCATAATTAAAATATAATACAAATTTGAAAAGGAGGATCTGAGAAAGGTTGGGATGGTATCTAAAATTTTTCACAAAGATTGAATCCCAAGCAGCTGAACTTGTAAAACAAGCAAAGGCTCAAAATTGGCCTATTAAACAACAGTTAGTTCTGGTCATTGAATCTGATTGGTTGATTTTCACTGGTGTTTTTCACTGTTTGCATCACTTGGCTCGTCTGTATTCACTGCATTTCAGACTGTCAGTCTGTGTGTTGCTTGGCAACACATAACGGTTTATCATGCTTTGGGTTCTTTTGAAACTATTTTCAAAGAACAAAAATAAAATAGCTGGCCATGTTGTGCCTCAAAAATGTTAGTAATTTACTCCCCCTAATGTCTTACCAACCCCCCTTGTTATGTTATGGTTCATGGAACACTCAAAAAATGACAAGAAACTATAATCAAAATAATGTAAATGACTTATGATGTACAATATATGACTTACGACATGTACAATAGCTTTGTGTGAGGAACAGAAGACACTTTCAGAGCTTCCCCTCTCGAGTTTAAAGGAAGGGTGGGCAATTTTCGGAGAGGTTAGCAATAGAGAGCTAGCTTTGAAAGCATGAGATCCCACCCTCTCTTCACAGCGTCTCCAAAGCCATGCCTCCTTCAAAACACATGAGCAAACAAAAGCATCACGAGAGACGGCGTTAAACAATCTCATGCTCAAAGCACATAACATTACAATAAAAATGAACATAAACAACTTAAAGAGCACTGACCTGTACCACCTGACTGCTGCAGATTCATTCGGCGTTGATAGTCTTGACATAGAAACAAACCACTCCGATAACGTCACAGGTTTCCATCTCTTCCATATTACAGATTACAGTAGTTATGGCATGAATGCAGCACAAGCTCGTTGTTTTGGTTTAGGATTAACAGTAAAAGATGGTGCTCTGTGACTGACTCTGTCTGTCTAACTCTGCATAGCATGAAACGCACTAATGGTGTGTGATGTCTGCGCGAACAGGGTGCGTGGAGGTATGGAAATACATACGTTTACAGACAGGAAGGACATTGTATCGTTGTATTTGGACCAAATGCAATGATTGGACAAACATTTTATGGTCCTACACTTTCCATAGACGATATATATATATATATCGCTATACCAGTGGCGAGCTATGACTTTTTTACTCGGTATGCTGGGTGACACATTATGTCAAAATGCACCAGGTTAAGGGTTAGTTCACCCAAAAATCTTCCACTGGGTTAATAAAGGCCTTCTAAAGCAAAGCAATGCATTTTTGTTAAAAAATATCCATATAACTTTACAAACTAAAATCACTGGCTTCCGTTAATGGCTGTACCCAGCTCATGTCATATTGATGAACACAGAAGCGCAGAGGATAGAGCAAAACAAAACACCGGTCCCGAATTAGAAGTCAAAAACGAGATTTTTTTTGAACTTTTTTTTAGAAATGTTGCAGGAGCTTGAGTTTGTTGCACAGCTCTATTTGTTTGAACCGCGAGACCTAAGCTTACGCTACTCCTACAGCCTACGTCATGCGTCAGGTCAGAGGTCACTCTTCGGAAAACTCGACTCGCAGACAGCCGTTACCAGAAGACAGAGATTATAGTTAAAGTCATAGATAGTTAAAAAAAATTATAATCATAGATTTCATTCAAAATCAACTGTAAACATGGAAAAACTCGCAAAATCTCTTGCGGTCAAACATGACTTTAGAGTAAACAAACATGGCGGAAAACGGGCAAGACGAATTGTCGATAATAGTTTTTGGAGTGCTTTTTTTCCAGAAAATTCACAGACAAAAGGAAAAGATTTGGATGAAGTTGTGTTATGCTTCCGTCTTCCATCAGCTGGCTTTCTGATTGGGTATTGTTTCTTTCAAGCAGATTCAATCACTCTTAACAAACTTCACACCACAAGAAAAGATAATCTGTAGAACCATCAAGGTAATTTGGACTTTACCTGTCAGAAGGGGAGAATTGGGCCCAAAATCACAGTGCTTATCCCATAGTGTGTGGATGCCTTTACACAAAGCTATCATATAACATCAGAACACCTGAAATACGTATGAACTACTTTTATGATATTTCCTGTCATAAGGGGGTAAATGATAACAGAATTTAGTTTTTTTGTGTGAACTATTCTTTTTATATATAGAAGGACCTAAATTTTAGCCTTTTATTTTGTTTATTCAGTTATCCTACACTCTAAAAAAAAAAAGGTTCTATATGGCACCAAAAATGGTTCTTGGCTCGTAATCATAGGGGAACCTTTTTAAGTGCTATATAGCACCAATTTTGGTGCTTCAGTGGTTCTCCAGTGGTTCTTCAGAGGTGCTATATAGCACCTTAGTCAAAGAACCGGTGAATAACCTCTGAAGAACCACTGAAGAACCACTGAAGCACCAAAATTGGTGCTATATAGCACTAAAAAAGGTTCCCCTATGATTACGATTTTTTTAGAGTGTATTGGGGATTTTTACCCAGTTTATTTAACTGTTAAAAACTAATATTTGAATGTACAACACCACTCTTGCTCATGTTATTCATGCTTAATTTTATTATGATTTTATTACTATGATCTCAAATGGTGGAGAGAGCGGCGTTTTTAACAAATCTTTCATTTAAATACTATATTTAAGTACAATAGGTGTGTGAATGTAACTTAAAATAAAAGATTAAAGGATGTTGCTGTGATCACATCCTCCTGATTGGTCTAAATACAGTGTAAGAATACATACACAAGCCAAGGACTGGTCTACCACACTCAGGCGATAGTGTTTCCATGACAACTCAGGAGGACCATGAATGCAGAGACGTGCCAGTGCTTTCCCTGGTCATCTGTTCCTACTGTATCCAACACACACACACACATACATAAAGTCAAGGCCCATTTGTGTGCTTTCAGACGAGTGTAAAATGGTGAGTTGAAAAAAGAGAAAAGGGAAGTCACAAGATTTTCTAGCAGAGGGCAGGACAGATATCAGCTCATTATTATACACGTCTATAACAGCAAGATCTCCCAGCATACCATCTGTAAACTATCACTATCTCACGACACATTACTTTTATACACTGTTTCATAATTCACTTGCTGACCGCATTTAATTGAGAATTTGCTGATTAATTGAATGTTTGCCTGTGAGTGCCTGAAAAGTTGGGGTTGTCTTGTTGCTCTTTACTTCTGTTATTCTGATTAAGGTAAAAAAGACCACACACTCCACACTGTTGAGCCAGTTCTGTCTGCCAGGATCAGTGTTTTCCCGCACAGATTTGACCTACTTCCAAAGCTGCGTCCCACACGTCTTTGAGAGAGAGATAAGGAAGAGGAAAGATGTGATGAGAGCGAAAGAATCGTAGCTGTCTCGCAGTGGGAGTTCGGAAGGGTTTTCTGCTTTCCTCCACCATCAGCAAATATCTTCTCTCCTGTATGTATTTCAAATATCAGCTATAAATATAAGGAATAGGTCAATCAAAAAAAAGAGAACATTTTGCAATTTATTCATTTGAATATCATTCCAACTATGTAATCTTGTTTGTCTTGTTTGCCTGCCACTGAATAAAAAATTAAAAGGTAATTGCGACTTTTTATCTCACAATTCTGACTTTTTTTCTTGCAGTTATTATTTCAGAATTGAGTGATATAAAGTTGCAATTGCGAGGGAAAAAAGTCAGAATTATGACAAAAAATAAGTTTATATCTTCAATATATCTTTATATCTTCAATTCTGACCATATTTCTCACAATTGCAACTTTACATCCTGCAATTCTGACATTATAACTAGAAATTGCAAGTTTATGTCACGTTTAAAATCAGAATTGCAAGATGTAAACTCTCAATTATCTTATAAATGTTTTTATTCTATGGCAGAAACAAGCTTCCATACATACTGGTGTCACAGGCTGCATCCGATACCTGGAAAATGCTGCCTTCGGAGGACACATTTCAAGGTAGGAAGGCATCAAGGTACATCCGAATCTAATGTTAGCTTCACTTCCCATCTCCTGAGATACCTTCATCTGATAAATTTTTGAAGGCAGCATATATGTATCCTTCGCTGCCTGTGATATCCCACAATCCTGTGTGTTCCTTTCTGTGACAGTTGAGCTGGGGGGAAAACGATGGCGTCCGAAAGTTGCATTTGCTGGTCAGTTTGTATATAAATGTACGTTTTTTACCAACATTTTACACTTCTGATGTCATTTGTTGCAATAAATTACTAATGTAGTTTTTCTGTAGCCTAGTTCATTAAATGGTTACACTGCCTAAGAAGTAAAATTAGTTTTGTGAGGTGCCTTCATGCACAAACGCTGCCTTACAAGCCATTGTCTGATAAGGCAGCAAGGCAACCAGTCAGCTAGGTTTTCGGACGCAGCCACAAATCCACCATGTCTGCACTACACTTCCCAGCACCCTCCTTGATTCTCACCTGCGTGCACTTAATTTTCCCCTGCACCTCATCTCCTCATCTCTGCAGGCTGCATATCCACACACCTCACACAGTCATTTGGTCTGGTCTTGTTTAAGAAACGACTCACTTACCTTGCATTACTTACCTGTGTTCTATGTTTGCTATGTGTCTTCATCGTCTCTCCTGATCCTTTGTGTCTGTATATCCTCTCCATCTCCAAGTCTCCAGCCAATCTCCAGTCTCTCTCCCGGGTGTGTGCTCCAGCTTCCACAACCTCCTCATCCATCTCCAAATATAAAGACTGTCAGTATTCCTATTCACCATTCATCTACTTTGCATCTCATCTGAAATTTCACCATCCAGTCTGCATATATTTCTGCTGTCAATAAAACAGTTTTATTAATATCATCCTTGTTGTGAGTCAGTTCCGTAACAACTGATCCATAAGCAGTCATTTAAAGGTCCCATGGCATGGAATTTTCATTTTATGAGGTTTTTCAACATTAATATGAGTTCCCCTAGCCTGAATATTGTCCCCAAGTGGCTGGAAATTTTGATCAATGTAAACCGAGTTCTGGCTGTCTTTCTCTGCCTTTGAGAAAATGACAGCTCAGATGAGCTGATTTTGAATTGTCCTGTTATGACGTCATAACGGGAACGGTTACCTCCCTTTCCTCCGCCCAGAGAATTTGGCACGCCCATGCGAGCTCCATATTTGTTTGTCCTTGAGAGATCATGGCTTGTAAATGCTGGCAGTGAATGCTGGCAGTTTCTCAGTGTTTGGATGTACAACTGATCTTTTTTCAGTTCCTTCTGATCTGTGATCAGTGATTTCTGATGTGTAGCTAATTATTCAAGTTCACACAGAACTTTACTATTCATGCTGTGGCTTCTCTCTCTCTCTCCCGACACAACAGTGTTTTCATGTTTTCTATTTTGTGAGTCAGTGTTTTTGTACGTCCGTGTTGCGTCTATCTGTTCTAAAATGTGCATACAATCGTGAGTTTCTGCTCACAAAGCCACATCTTTAGAGATAAACCTCACGCATGTCGAAGCTCGGGCTGCACTGACCGGTCAGCCTTCAACATCACCGACCCCCGGTACTGCATCTTGCCCACAGCGGAGGTGCCATACGCGGCGCAAGATTAAGCAGAAGGGGGGTAAGCGCGGGGTATCCGGGCTAGGCTAGCCAGCGATCCCCACAATTAAACTGGATTACATTCGATTACTGCAATGTTTTGTTTGTGCTGTGTACTCAATGCGCGTCACTGACGCTTTTCATATGATAGGAAAATATCTAAAAATAATGCTATAATCAACACTTACTCTTAACGCGTTCATCTTGACAGCTGTAATGGTACATTACATGTGTTACAAAGTAGGTAGAATAAGGAGGAAGAAGGGCTCGGCATGACTGGGACTCTTGTTTATTCTGAACTCTCAGATACAAACAAAATAAACTCGCGCTGACAGCGCTCTCACAACTCAGTACAATATCACTTTGTTAGCAATCGCTCTGTCTCTGGTCCATTTATGTCCAGTTCGCGAACGGATCGTTCTTTTGAACCGGTTCTTTTTATGGAAACAATCGAACCAGTTCACCAAATCGAACTGAATCGTTCTAAACGGTTCGCATCTCGAGTCAGCGCTGATCGATAATTTACTAAAGTTACTAACTTTCTGACATGAGTGACAGTCCCTCCGACTAGAAATAAACTAATAACCAGCAAGTAACTACAACAGTTCACTGAACTGAGACGTGCTGAGAGAATTGATGAGAAGTGAACTCAGGTCCATCTGTCTCTCTGGAAGGCTCGTACCTTGTAGACCTCGTTTAACCATGCCCCCTCTGCTACACGATCTAATACTAATTTCAAATGCAAAGATGCCAGCCAATCACAACAGTGGGCATTTTTACTGAAGTCTCACAGCAGACACGCCCCTTGAAACAGGACATTCAGCTTGAGCTATAAGTAAGCCCTTTTGCTAACTAGCGACATGCTGCGGTGTTCACATAACGTTAACTAGCTGGCTATCATAAAGGCTGTCACGCAGCGCGTTAAATGGTGTTTTTGACCCATCATCACTAATGTCAACTTTCTCTTATTTTATGACATAGCCTACTGTTGCCAAAAACAAATCGTAGAGCATGTCTCCTTTGGAGCTGCTTAATCACACGGCAGTTTTTATAGTGTAGTAATGTTTTATAGGTTAATGGTAGTATAGATTGACACTGACAACTAATGCAGGAGTTTTCCTGCATTGAAATGTTTTTGGCGGCCGCCAAAACCTTATTTGTTTGGTGAGTAATGTAGAATAGAATTAACTAAGATTAACCAAGATGAATAAATACAGTAACAAATGTATTGATCATGGTTAGTTAATGTTAGTTATTAGTCTAATACATTAACTAATGTAATGTTAACAAATCAAACCATATTGTAAAGTGTTACAAACAAATAATTTACTTAGAACACCTCTTGAAATGAGAATATAAGTGTGCTTACCCCATTTTTTTTTAAGTAAGAGTGGTTAGTAAGATTTAATCTTAATGAACTACAATATTTTCAGGATATTTATATGACAATGTGTAGAAAAATTACCTAAAATTACCTAACAACATTGTGATTGTCCTTTAGGTTAATCATTTAAAATAATAAAAACAATATGATGTTCAAACTTTTGACAACTTTCTTTAATAACTACATAACACAATACTTGTACTTTTACTTTCAGTACTTGAGTAGTACATTTTAAAATAAACTACTTGCAATACTTAAGTACAAAAAATGTTGAATACTTTAGTACTTCTACTTAAGTGTGGTGCTTAAAGAGCACTTCAACTTCTTCTCAAGTCACTTTTTTGATAGAGCACTTGTACTTTTACTCAAGTCTGGGTCTCTAGTACTTTATACATCTCTGCTCAGAATACATTATAAAATAAAATCAAAAATCCATTCCATGGGACCTTTAAAGTCATAGTTTTTGTAAGAAACAGATCAAAATTAGGTTATTTATAATATTCTCTAAAATCATTCATGTTTACATATTCAAACCACACCATGTTTGGCGTCAGTGGTACCAAACATCATTGTCCTGTACCTAATTGCAATTGGCAACTTTAAATATGTGCATACTCAAATAGTGTCATTTTTGAACAGCCGTGATCGCCTTTTTCTTTCTTTATATGGAAAGTGCAATCAGAACAAGCCGCTTAACATCTTTTGTGTTCCACAGAAGATGAGTGATGAGGGTAAGTAAATGAAGGCATTTACTATTCCTTTAAATAGCAGATTTTCCTTTTTAAATCAGCTGACATTAAAGTGCTTGGTGACTAATATGCCATAACATTAAAGCATGTTGGATAACACACTGTTTATGTAATCTTTCTGCATTTCATTACCGTTGCTCACTATCATGGCTATGTGTGATATTTTCTTTGATTGGAGGTAATTATCTAAATGCCGAGATCTTAAATTGTTTAAGCCAATTATGCGTGAGTACTTCATCACACACTTCATTCCTCCTCTGGCAGGGGGCCACAGCAGATACACTCATATACCGAGGATGAGATCATGGATAAGTCTGTCAGTAGGCACGATTCCACAAACGGATATCTTCTAGGTTACATTAGTGTTGGGTTACAGGATTCATCCATTCTCCCTCTCTGACTTTCCCCATCCATGCCCTCAGCCTCAGTTTGGCACAACAGAAATTTCCTTGGAGAGATTTTGGTAAACACACCACAACCCAGTTAGTATGCAGCTCCACGAAACCTCCTCGGCTCACGCTGTTTGATATCAAACATCCTGTGTGTCTCAGTAGAAACACTTCATCTTTACACAGAGCTGACACAGATACCAAGAGAAGTTTGAAACTTAACTTTATTTTTTACGATAGCTTCTGTTTTACAAGATGTATGTGCTATTAAAACCTAAAACCTAGAGTGAACACATCCATGAAACAAACAACAAATGCTTAAAAAGGCTTGCACTTGTTTGATAAGACAAATCAAATTATTTAATTTGTTTCCTTTTCAGAACTCTCAATTTTTTAGGTCTGCTGCTGATGTAGCTTGTAGTTTACCTACTGCATTATGGGATGGAAGTGTGTCTGAATCCTGTATCAGGTATCTGGGTTTACAGCACAGGGCAGAGCAATTGCTATTAATAGCCCGGCGAGAGAGCGAGATATTCAAAAACATTCTTACCACAGGAGCCAGGGATACAGTAAGAGCTCCTCTCCGTGAAACTGCTGACACGACAAGAACTAAGCGCGACAGGGAAAAGCCATGACCCACTTATTGAATGTCTTTTTTAATACCAGACTTCATGAAGATAAATCTCCTTTACAGACTATAAACTACCTATAAAAACACCATTTGTTAAAAAGATAATATTAATATTTCACACTGCCATATGTGTATGTATTCAATTGATTGATTGCATCTATATGTATATATAGGTGTGTGTGTGCGTGTGCGTGTGTGTGTGTGTGTGTGTGTGTGTGTGTGTGTGTGAGTGTGAGAGTGAGAGAGTATACAGTAAATACACACACAGAGAAAAAAATATAATATATGGGTCAATGACGTGCATATTTTTGTGTCCAAGTGCATTATTTCCTTTTAAAATAATTTGATAAATTCATGACTTGTATCACTTTATTTTTATAAAACCTTTTTAGTTTAAATTCATTTATAGTACATTTAAATAATACATAATATTTTATGTTTTGTTATCTTAAACTTCTTTAAACACATTGTTCAGGACACCTTTTTTGAAGCTTCGTTTGTCAATGACTCATATATAAATATTATAATATAAACCGATCAGGCATAACATTATTTTGCTGCCAAAACAGTCCTGACCCGTCGAGGCATGGACTCCACTAGACCCCTGATAGTGTGCAGTGGTATCTGCCATCAAGATGTTAGCAGCAGATCCTTTAGGCCCAAGTCCTGTAAGCCCCAAGGCCTGCATGGATTGGACTTGTTTGTTCAGCACATCACACATGCTCGATTGGATTGAGATCTGGGGAATTTGGAGGCCAGTGGACAGGGGTCAGCATGGACACCCTGACTGGTCTGTGGCTATACAGCCCCATACGCAACAAACTGCGATGCACTGTGTATTCTGACACCTTTCTATCATAACCAGCATTAACTTCTTGAGCTACAGTAGCTCATCTATTTGATCGGACCACACCAGCCAGCCTTCGTTCCCCACATGCATCAATGAGCCTTGGCCGCCCATGGCCCTGTCGCCGGTTCACCACTGTTCCTTCCTTAGACCACTTTTGATAGATACTGACCACTGCACACTGGGAACCCCCCACAAGAGCTGCAGTTTTGGAGATGCTCTGACCCAGTCGTCTAGCCATCACAATTTGGCCATTGTCAAATTTGCTCAAATCCTTACGCTTGCCCATTTTTCCTGCTTCTAACACATCAACTTTGAGGACAAAATGTCCATTTGCTGCCTAATATATCCCACCCACTAACAGGTGCCGTGATGAAGAGATAATCAGTGTTATTCACTTCACGTGTCAGTAGTAATAATGTTATGCCTGATCGGTGTATATACACACACATATAAACAAACTTTTATGTTAAATGAGATTAATCGATTTAACAGCACAAATATATAAATAAATAAATATATATAAATAAATATATATATATATATATATATATATATATATATATATACACTCACCTAAATGATTATTAGCACCATACTAATGCTGTGTTTGACCCTCTTTCACCTTCAGAGCTGCCTTAATTCTACATGGCATTGATTAAACAAGGTGCTGAAAGCATTTTTTAGAAATGTTGAGGATGGGTACATGGTGATCATAAAGGGATGGACATGGTCAGAAACAATGCTCAGGTAGGCCATGGGATTTAAACGATGCCCAATTGGCACTAAGGGGCCTAAAGTGTGCCAAGAAAACATCCCCCACACCATTACACCACCACCACCAGCCTGCACAGTGGTAACAAGGCATGATGGATCCATGTTCTCATTCTGTTTACGCCAAATTCTGACTCTACCATCTGAATGTCTCAACAGAAATCGAGACTCATCAGACCAGGCAACATTTTTCCAGTCTTCAGCTGTCCAATTTTGGTGAGCTCGTGCAAATTGTAGCCTCTTTTTCCTATTTGTAGTGGAGATGAGTGGTACCCGGTGGGGTCTTCTGCTGTTGTAGCCCATCCGCCTCAAGGTTGTGCGTGTTGTGGCTTCACAAATGCTTTGCTGCATACCTCGGTTGTAACGAGTGGTTATTTCAGTCAAAGTTGCTCTTCTATCAGCTTGAATCAGTCGGCCCATTCTCCTCTGACCTCTAGCATCAACAAAGCATTTTGGCCCACAGGACTGCCGCATACTGGATGTTTTTCCCTTTTCACACCATTCTTTGTAAACCTTAGAAATGGTTGTGCGTGAAAATCCCAGTAACTGAGCAGATTGTGAAATACTCAGACCAGCCCGTCTGGCACCAACAACCATGCCACGCTCAAAATTGCTTAAATCACCTTTCTTTCCCATTCTGACATTCAGTTTGGAGTTCAGGAGATTGTCTTGACCCGGACCACACCCCTAAATGCTTTGAAGCAACTGCCATGTGATTGATTGATTAGATAATTGCATTAATGAGAAATTGAACAGTTGTTCCTAATAATCCTTTAGATGAGTGTATATATATATATATATATATATATATATATATATATATATATATATATATATATATATATATAAAATACACCAGCCTTGAGGTTTCCTTGAGACATTTTATATAGTTTCCATATTTAACTAACAAATAAAATATAATCATCCTCTCACATTTGGTGCCTAGTCTAGTCTGGTAGCTTCTGCCTGTTGAGATTAACCTCATTTGTACCCTGCCTGTGTTTTCCAAGTAACCTTCACAAAAGGCTGTGTGCTGAGATCGCAGTATGTCTGTCTGTTGGGCGTTCACTGCTCTGACATGTCTATTGTACTTACGCATATGACACACACTCATGCACATGTGCACATCATTTCAACCAGCTGCAGCGCACACTTGATCTGACAGCACCGAGCAGCACAACACCCTCAGTTTCCCCTGCACCACTCAGACACACCCAAATAAACATGCACCAAAAAAAAGAGAAATCCCCACATGTCCTTCTCAAAAACATCTTGCATACAGGAACGTCATATTTTTAGTAACCGGTGGTAACTGGTTACCTGTTGAAACTATATGTTGAATTAAAGGACAAAGATTTCCTGTATCTGTCACTAGAGAAGGTTTTGTACGCGCACACATAGCTAAACAAGCCCTTGGAAATGACAGGCGAGCTTTGGCCGCCATTGATTCTGGACGGTTGTGTAACACGAATGCACCTGCAGGGGTTTTCTGTCTGTCTGCATATGGATGCAGTGTCTCTTCTTTCGAAATTGGATGTGAAAGTAGTTTAGTGCCTGTGAGTGGGTACATTTGGTGTAAGAGAAGACCTAGACTGGACATGTTTAAGTATGACAGTCTTTCTGTTATTACTAAAGAAGCACCGTGGATCATTAAATGCAGATTATTAAATTAGTGGCTGTAAATGAAATATGTATAACTGTAAAATGAAGATATTTGAGGCCTCATTTAGGTATCTTTAGGTTACCAATCTGGCAGAAACCTTTGGAGAATGTCTGATGTCCTCAAATATCCTTTGTGTCCTTCGGTAGATACAGTGGGGTCCAGAAGTCTAAGACCATGAAGACACATGAAAATCCAGGATTCAAAATCTAGTTGAAACCTGTTTTAATCAAAAGTCACTAATCAAAAACTGTAGTTTGTGACTTTGACAGTGTGAACTGTCAATTTCCAATTCATCTTTTCTTTTATACTACAGATGACTTGTTTTTAAATTAGAAATGAATTGTTGGCTGATACTTTACCATATACAGATAGCAAAGCCGAATATTCCGCATCATTACACCAGTCTTCAGCATCACACAATCTTTCAGAAATCATTCTAATATGCTGATTTGGTGCATGAAAAACATTTTAATTATTATGAACAGTTGTGCTGCTCGTGCTCAATAATATTTTTGTCTTCTTGAAGGAGTTGTTACAGCATATAGCCATATGAGTGCATGTCCACACAGCCTTTTCTTCACTTATGCACATTCACTACATTTTCTCACACCTTCTATCACTTTCTTTTTCTTGATCTATCACTGCATTTTACTCTCTCTTTCTCTTTATTTCTATTTCCTGTCTGTTTCTCTCACAGGCAGTGTCGAGACAGGGGCTCTTGTGTGTGGAGAGGGATAATGTTGCAGCATGTTTCCTCAGGCTGGTGGGCTTCCTGTCTCCACGCCTCTCTTCCTTCCATTCAACGAGCTTTTCTTCCCCTCACCTGATAGACCATTGTGTCCTAACAGCAGTTGTAAGACTTAAACAGACTAATGCCAAACACATAAACAGATGAAAACATACAAACACTATGATGCTACTGTCTCTAATAGCGATGCTAATGATAAATGCTAAAGTCTGGCTGCTTGGAGAAAATCCCAATGTGTATTGTGAGGGATTGGATACACAATGACATCCATCTCCTTTCTTTATTCACTAGTTCATTTTAAACAGTCCTGTGGTGACAAATACACTTTTCATAAAACATCAAAGCTGCTTGTATAACAATTTTAAAGGGAACCTATTATGCAAAATTCACTTGTACATAAATGTGTGTCAGCTGTGTGTGTACACAACCACCCTATAATGGTCATAAAGTCAACCCACTCCAAAATCCCCACAAATCATAAGCAGTGTCTCAGAATAAGCTGTTTGCAGTTTCTATGCAATGTGACGCCATATTAGCATAGACCCCGCCCTGATTGAGATTTAGTCTGCCAAGTTTATTTCCTCGCCAGAGCATTTCACAGCAGCATTTACAAGAAATGTAATCTTTTTTAAGCTACTAAAGTTATTCAATCAAGAGCAGTGATTGATTTTCTTTTTTTCTTTTGTTTTTCAATAGTAGTAGGTACTGTATATTAAGCTGCTTTCACTTTAATACAGATCTAATATACACATGCGATTTCTTTACGTTCACAGAAATAACCGACTGTTTATGTGAACGTTGTGTGTTTTTGACATAACCTTGTGTGTATTAGACAGTTTACGTGCAATAAGAGGTGAAAGAGTACTTAGTTTAATACTCACGGGACCATAGACTGTAAAAAAAATATGGATGTAATGTCCGTGACGTCACCCATGGGCTTCTGAAGAGCAGTGTTGAAGCCTCAAAGTCGGCTGTTGCCATCTTGGGAGCTCATCATCACGCGTCACTCCCGGATAACTGACAATGGGCATAGAGGCGGGATGTGGCTGGAGCTGAAGTGACGTGATGACTAACAGACAGCAGATAAACGGCAATCCACCTGTCACTCAAAGTGGCCATTCCCTTAATTATGCAAAATTTAAGGCTTTATATAATGTAAACAAATGAGTTATAAAAAAAAAAACCCACAGTTGTCATGAAGGGCAACATTAGCCGTATAGACCAAAATCACAATTTGTACCAGGCTGTAAACATGTTTTTTCTGCTGTAAAGTTGGGCATTTTAACATGGAGCTCAATGAGATTCTGCTCCCTTTTGGAACCTGTCCCTAGCGGCCAGTCGATGAATTGTTTATATCACTTCCGTTTTGGCTTCAAGAGAAACTGGGGGAGGTTGACGCTTCCATGGAACGTGTTGTCTGACATTCAGCTTTTATGTGCACATGCTATGGACGTGTGGACTCAGAAAACCATATATCAGGAGTTTAGACTGATATGGCTTTAAAACTCAGGTAGATAATACATTTTCATGATGATATAGAACCGCAATATCACGTGAGCAATAGAGATAATCAAAACCAAACAGATGTTTTAGTTTTTGGAAGAGTATCCGAGGCAAGAGCTGTAAAGGCGCAGACAGCCCTCTTCTGGAAAGCAGGGTGGAAAAGCAGCAGCTCATTTGCATTTAAAGACACATGCACGAAAAACTGCATGTTTTAGATGTGACGACATGTTGCCTTTGAAAATGTGAACAATAAATTACAATCTACTTAAAGGGGAACTTCAGCACTGGGAAGATGAATGTGTATTTAAACTGGGTCATTTATGTAGTAGAAATGTGAAATTATTTTTGCATTTGGTGCCTTCTAGACTGAGAAGAGACAAAAAAATTATTTTTGTCTCATGTGACAACTCCCAGAATGCACTTGCTTCGCTGCCCAACGAGGCCACTCCCAAAGCCGCGGCCACTGGTTATCACTTGCCCACTATCGTTTTGTTTTGCATAGTAATACAATCATTTCGTTCAGTTAGAGAATAGACACTACAATTAAAAACTGAACGTGTCTTTTCAGTAAAGTGTGAGTGAGCCGACCGAAAGGCACGGCACAAACGCAGCAGGAGTCAGATTTCATTCATCACAAGAGAAGAGCTGAGCAGAGCTGAGGTAAGTGCGCCAGTCATTCATGACGCGGGTCCAGTCTGGCGCGTTTTCAGATTGCATATGGAAGCTTAACTTTCATAAGAATTCATTGAAAAGTTGAAACACTCACTCACTCCGCAATGCTCTGTTATTAATGCCCGAGCCGAGCAGCCGTATGTGTCACGGAGTGACTTAATGTGGCGGAACGTAAAATGGCGGAAATAGTTCCGCCCGGACCGTTGTCCATGAAACACATAGCCAGTTCCGGTAACTCCAGGCAACCCAAAATTGGGGCTTATTAAGAACAGGTGTGCGAACGAACATGGCGATTGGTGATTGGGCAATTCAGAGAAGAGGAGGTGGATAAATAAGGCATCCAGAGAACAGCAAGGGGGAGGTTTATTTCTGGCAAACGCTGTGGGTGAGACGGGGCGATCAGTGTGTTGGAGGGACGTATCGATGCGGATGATACAGACCGGGCGAAGTCAAAACAGAGTACTGGGCTGAAGAAAACACGGAGTTAAGTCGGTTGAAACATTCCTTTTGAAGTGCTTGTGTTGATGTGTATTATTACATTGAAGAGATTGTTTACATTGAGAAGTCACCGGGAACGTGTTGAGAAGAGGAAAGAGTGTGCTGAAAGGTCGTGGTTTCGACGTTCCCATATGGTCATCCTCCGCACCGACCCTTTCCACTATCCAGGACCTATTTCCCAGCCTAATGTGGTGATCTTGACCCTAATTCACCGTGAGTGTGTGGCGTGCAGTGGGTGAGTCTTTTTGATGTGTATACACTTGAAGAATTGTAAGTGTTGTGCTGTGCCAATATTGTCAGCGATCACACACCAGACTGAAGAGAAGGCCCTGCATTAGAGGAAGTGAATTGGTGACAGTGGGCGACTGTTATATATATACACACACCCGACTGACTCATTAACCCTTTCCCCCACCTGGTGGTGGTGTGGCAACTGTATGAAGTAAGAGCTTGCTGTGAATATTGTGTGGAGTATCGAAGGAGGGGAAGTTGGAATTGGCTGCTGCGAATAAAGAGCTTGTGTGTTGTCTCTGTGTATGCTTCTACGTCTGTTGAGTGCTTTCAGGTGTCCGCCCTCGTCCAGATCTCTTGTCCCGCTGTTGGAAGAGGGGAGAAGGAAGCGATTGGCCCACTCGAGCTGCACATCACAGGGTGTGGCACTCTACCTCGATCTACCCACCTTGGTAATACCATCTGTGGGCGCACTAGGCCCAGCGTGTAGCAGCCTCGACCTGTACTTACATCTACCCTGCTTGTCAGAAGCGAAGAGGTGTTGTATCTCTCCCTAAATGTTCATTGAAGTAGTATACTGTGAAAGGAACTCTGTGTGTTTATCTGCCGCCAGTCCGCAGGAGTGAGCCAAAGGCTCTGTGTCGTCGTGGGACTGTTCTACTACGTGTGGGAAGTCAACGTCAACGTGTTCCTTAGAAGTCTGTCCTAGTGAGGAAGGCTAGAAGTCCGCTGTGTGCAAATACGCCCTCCTTCGACACCTAAGTCTTGACGCACTAAGGCCTGACGTCCGCCTATCCACGGGTCTGTGAGTTGCATCCATTCCAGCTATAAGCGTAGCATACTCCCCTGTATACTCCCCTGTACACCCAAAGCTAAGAGCCCAGTGTACTGCCCTGTATACCCACCTGTACACCCAAAGCTAAGAGCCCAGTGTACCGCCTTGTATACCCACCTGTACGCCCAAAGCCAAGAGCCCAGTGTACCGCCCTGTATACCCACCTGTATGCCCAAAGCTAAGAGCCCAGTGTACCGCCCTGTATACCCACCTGTACACCCAAAGCTAAGAGCCCAGTGTACCGCCCTGTATACCCACCTGTACGCCCAAAGCCAAGAGCCCAGTGTACCGCCCTGTATACCCACCTGTATGCCCAAAGCCAAGAGCCCAGTGTACCGCCCTGTATACCCACCTGTATGCCCAAAGCTAAGAGCCCAGTGTACCGCCCTGTATACCCACCTGTACACCCAAAGCTAAGAGCCCAGTGTACCGCCCTGTATACTCACCTGTACGCCCAAAGCTAAGAGCCCAGTGTACCGCCCGGTATACCCACCTGTACGCCCAAAGCCAAGAGCCCAGTGTACCGCCCTGTATACTCACCTGTACACCCAAAGCTAAGAGCCCAGTGTACCGCCCGGTATACCCACCTGTACGCCCAAAGCCAAGAGCCCAGTGTACCGCCCTGTATACTCACCCGTACGCCCAAAGCCAAGAGCCCAGTGTACCTTCCTGTCTGCTCACCGTACGCCCAAAGCCAAGAGCCCAGTGTACCTTCCTGTCTGCTCACCGTACGCCTAAAGCCAAGAGCCCAGTGTACCACCCTGTATACTCACCTGTACGCCAAAGCCAAGAGCCCAGTGTACCGCCCTGTATACTCACCTGTACGCCCAAAGCTGAGAGCCAGTGGACTGCCCTGGATATTCTTCACGTGGAGAAGAGGAAGTTGGGGAGATCCATCAGCACATTCCTGCGAGAGGGTCAGAAGCGGCTCGGAAGCAAAGTTCCCCAGTCTCAGAGAGTTAGACCTTTCTTTTTAAAGTATCCCTTTCCCCCTTCCCATACCTTTTTAAATAAATAAATATTATTTTAACGTACCTGTTCCTGTCTGTTTGGTCGTTGGGGTGTTTTTGGGACCTCCTCGGGGTGAGACTCACGGTAGTGGTGGTCTGCTCCGACCTGTGACATATGCATTTACTTTCTGTGAGTGAGATCCCTTCCCTGTGGGCGGGTTGAAAACGGGAGGAACTAACTCCTGCTACTGGCTGTAGTCTCTAGCCTCTGGACAATTTTTTTTTTCAGAAATAAAATGCATAATTCTCTTGTCTCAGGGGGATATGAGGGAGGAAAGTACCATTAATTTTAATATACTACCAGGTTTCTACTGATACAAAGCTTAATGCTAAATCGCTGAAGTAACCCTTTAAGGTAGGGACACACCAAACCGACACCAAAGAACTAGTACTGATGAAAACCGACTGTGTTGTCGCCTCACATCACATGCTGGGGGGGAAAAACAGCACCTGAACACACCAAAAGGACTACAGGCGACTGTCAACTTGCACGCACGTTCTGCGCCTGGGTGTGAAGGAGATAACAGTCTATTTAAGCAGATATATTTGTCTATATTCGTCATTCAAAAGGGGAAAGCGAAACTAAGACTGCAGGTATACAAACCATAAACAAAGCAGCGCTTGTTTACCGTTTTGAATAACACTTATGCTGAGGGGTATTTCAGAAAGCAGGTTATGTGACATGTTTAAGAGTAAGTAAGCGGATAACCTCAACTTTCGGTTCCAAAAACGGAGGTAACTTTCAGGTTATGTAAGTAACCGTGGCAACTCACTCTCTGAACATAACCTGCTCCGGTTAGTTTTCTTAAGAGGTATTCAGATGTGTTTTATATAAATAATATAGTTATTAATATAACCAAATTTGTTTCAGTTATATAATATACAATATTATATATTAATTCTAAAGAATTGGAACAAAAATAAATTAAAAATTAGTTTAAAAGTTAAAAGTTTATTTTATTGTCATCTCACACATGGATCTGCATTCAATTAATTAGCCTCAAACTAACAATATAATTTTTTAAAGATTACTTATTAAACGAAAAGATGATTGCATAACCACCAAATAGGTGGCGATGTGCACTTAGTAGGTTATGTAAATCGGCATTAAACAAAAGAAGAGGAAGTTGAATGGTACGCTTTTTCTTAGCGTCTGTTTCCATGGTGAATCATCGATTCGTTGCTCTGTTGAGAATGCCTTGTGTGTTAACCGTGAACATACTCGGAGTTGGCTGAACTTACTCCAGGACTCATTTTTGGAACCCGCATACCTCGAGTAAGCAAGGTTTGGGTTAATAAACCGAGAGTTCAAGGTATATGTGACGGTAAGTTAACATTCCTTTCTGGAATACCACTGTGATCACGTTCTTTATTCCACTCTGCTCATGTTACAGTTTTTTGCAATCGCTATGAAATTTTTTCAATACTTTTAACAAATTTACTAAACTCTTAATGCAGTTACATCTGTCTGTGTAGGCTATACTATTAACACATGTATTGTTGCTTTTACAGAAAATGCAGTTAACACAAATTTAAAATGCTTGAACTTCTTTTACACACAAGCTCAACCAAGACCAAAACAATGGATTTTTACTGTCAAATTTACCAATGCTTTAACAGTGTATGTCAGAACAGATAACACCTTGTTCTAAACCTAACCTTATAGGCTAAAGTCAAAGTGAACAGCTGTTCATATTGTGAATTGAAACAAATATATCCCCTGTATTTTATTCCATTGCTACTGAGAAACAATGGATTGAGGTTGTGCAAATATATAAATCACAGCTGATTCCCATCTAGGAACTGTTCAGGTGTTGTTCTTTCAATCACATGACCATAAGGTATACAGTAAAAGAGGGCCTCTTCAGTCTTATCTTGTGTGAAAAAGGAACAATATAGAGCAACACAAAGAAAGTAAGAAAAATGCCTTCACGGGGGAGAGGAAGATGTGTACCAAGACAAGGGAGAGGAATGCCTGGACAAGGATAAGGTAGATTGAGGAGTTAGAATGCATGGTGGCACTCAAAGAAGGGCCAGAATTAGGGTAACTGATGATATAAGAGCTACCTACTATCATAGACCATGTCATATACCACAGGCTATACAGAGAGGCTGGTCAACGAGTACAGCCACATCTCAGCCGGGACACAGTGGCTGAGAAAACATCATCTATGATCAATAAAATATACTGTCTATTGTATAAGGGCAGACCTGACACATAAAATAATGCAGTTTCTGTAATTCCATCTAGTGTTAGTGTTTTTTGACATTGTGCTAGGATTGACTGAATGTTCCTGTCGGAAGAGAACATGTGTTAGGGTTTTGGTAGACATAGTGTATTGTGTTAGTGAATTATTGTATTTTGAAAATTAGTTTTGGAGTTTAGTTTAATGTGTGTTTTTGAGCATGAAATTAACCGTTTTGCCTATTGTGTGTTGCAGGTGTGTTGGTGCGTTAAGAGTTTAGGAAATTTGTTAAAAGTATTGAAAAAATTGTCATAGCGAGTGTAAAAAACTGTAATATGAAAAAATGTGTGCAGTGTTGCTCAAGTAAGATGATGTACAATTATAACGGCCTTCTGTTCGTTCAGTTTTGATTTACTTGCTCACTTTCATCACTTTTGCTCTTATTGCCGTGCACTGACTCGTTCGCTAAACTGAACAGCCAATCAGAGTTCTCTTTCTCACAGAGGGCCCGACGCAGATTCTGCATGTTGAATCGGCCCAAAAAAAACAGACGTACGGAATACACTGGAAAAACAAAGTCAGCCGCTGCTCAAAAATGGCCTGACGTTCGACCGCCAGTTTGGTGTGTCCCTGGCTTTAGATATTACATTTTCATTTGAGAAGCTCTATTCTCATGACAAATAAATGTTTTTGGCAAATAATTTTTGTAATAATAATTTCATAAAAGTCAATGCTTTTGTAGGCCTAAATTCCACACTGCAGAAACTATTGTATATTCAGATATTCTTGTTGGAAGGAGATGGGAAAAGGTCTCCATATCAAGCAGAGGGGAAGTAATCCAGGCTAGTGCTGCTGGAGGAAAAAAAACGCATATGTTGTCTCACCCATCATGTCTTTGTTTTCCCTCCAACACTTTTTACACACACCCAATCAGTGACACCTCATAGTGACACCTCTGATAATCCAGCATTTCACAAGGTCAAGGGTCAAACAAAGGACATGTTAAACTGGGACACAGAGATCTCTGCTGTCACAATGATTTGCCTTAATGTCATCACAACTGATCAGACACTGTAAGACATATCTGATGACACTGATCAAAAATCAAGGTGTGGATTATAAAGGATTATGGGGGTCAGACCTCCTCAAAATAGGTTAAAAAATGATTGAGGGCACATATTCTTTATTCTCCTTCAAGCACACTACTATTACTATCTTCAACTGTGATAATAAGAAATGATTCATGAGCACCAAAACATCATATTAGCTTGATTACTGAAGGATCTTGTGACACTGAAAACTGGAATAATGGCTGTTGAAATTTCAGCTTTGCCATCACAGGAATGAATTACATTTAAAACCGTAGTGTATGTTTTAATTTTAACAGAGTTTTAAAATGTTCCAGTATAGCTACACAATTTATTATCAAGATTATATGCCATTCGCATCTTGTTTTTTTAACAACTACTGTCAACATACACTCACCTAAAGGATTATTAGGAACACCTGTTCAATTTCTCATTAATGCAATTATCTAATCAACCAATCACATGGCAGTTGCTTCAATGCATTTAGGGGTGTGGTCCTGGTCAAGACAATCTCCTGAACTCCAAACTGAATGTCAGAATGGGAAAGAAAGGTGATTTAAGCAATTTTGAGCGTAGCATGGTTGTTGGTGCCAGACGGGCCGTTCTGAGTATTTCACAATCTGCTCAGTTACTGGGATTTTCACACACAACCATTTCTAGGGTTTACAAAGAATGGTGTGAAAAGGGAAAAACATCCAGTATGCGGCAGTCCTGTGGGCGAAAATGCCTTGTTGATGCTAGAGGTCAGAGGAGAATGGGCCGACTGATTCAAGCTGATAGAAGAGCAACTTTGACTGAAATAACCACTCGTTACAACCGAGGTATGCAGCAAAGCATTTGTGAAGCCACAACACGCACAACCTTGAGGCGGATGGGCTACAACAGCAGAAGACCCCACCGGGTACCACTCATCTCCACTACAAATAGGAAAAAGAGGCTACAATTTGCACGAGCTCACCAAAATTGGACAGTTGAAGACTGGAAAAATGTTGCCTTGTCTGATGAGTCTTGATTTCTGTTGAGACATTCAGATGGTAGAGTCAGAATTTGGCGTAAACAGAATGAGAACATAGATCCATCATGCCTTGTTACGACTGTGCAGGCTGATGGTGGTGGTGTAATGGTGTGGGGGATGTTTTCTTGGCACACTTTAGGCCCCTTAGTGCCAATTGGGCATCGTTTAAATCCCATGGCCTACCTGAGCATTGTTTCTGACCATGTCCATTCCTTTATGACCACCATGTACCCATCCTCTGATGGCTACTTCCAGCAGGATAATGCACCACGTCACAAAGCTTGAATCATTTCAAATTGGTTTCTTGAACATGACAATGAGTTCACTGTACTAAAATGGCCCCCACAGTCACCAGATCTCAACCCAATAGAGCATCTTTGGGATTTGGTGGAACGGGAGCTTCGTGCCCTGGATGTGCATCCCACAAATCTCCATCAACTGCAAGATGCTATCCTATCAATATGGGCCAACATTTCTAAAGAATGCTTTCAGCACCTTGTTGAATCAATGCCACGTAGAATTAAGGCAGTTCTGAAGGCGAAAGGGGGTCAAACACAGTGTTAGTATGGTGCTAATAATCCTTTAGGTGAGTGTAAATCACTTTGTTGTATATTTACATATCACAAATAAATGTATAACAATTTTACTCTCCGGAAAAAGAAAAAAAAGTACAAAAGCTGCCCCTGGGGCGATATACTTTCAAAAGTTACACCTTTACCTTATTTACCACTAAAGGGTGCATATTAGTACCTAAAGTGTACATATTCCATACCGCCCCAGTGCCAGCTTTTGTAACCTTTTTTTTTTTCCTGAGAGTGTTTTTATATTCTTTTAAATAATTGGCATTTAGCTTACTGTGCTGGTGGCACAGTTGACAGCTTGTGTTGCACAGAAATGACTTTAACTCATTTAGCAGCTTTGCAAAACTCTTTTTAATTAGCCGAACCCCCCTGTAAGTCGTTGTATTGTTCACACATTGTCAAAAATATAGCCATGTATTGAAGCATCGCAGCTAATGAGGTTGGGAATGGGGTTTGTCTGGGGTTCAATCTGCCACCCGGCGTGTTGGATTTCATTTCACTTCAAAAGGCGTTCACCTGATCCGTCTCGCTTTGTGCGAGTACAAGAAAGCTGAAATGCACCAACTTCTGTTTGATCTATAAATGGATGAGTCAGGCACGGCTGTGATAACAGATAAAGGGGCACGGCCTTCTTCTTTAATTAGTTTTTTCAGCACATTATCTTCAGTCATCTTCTCTTTCTTGCTCTCTGTGTTTCGCCTTCTTCATCAAACAGTTGTGAAAATATTGAGGTGAGGGTCAGTAATCATGCTGAGATTGGCCGTGATGGAATTAACTCGGTTTGATTGTTTGCATGTGGGTTCGTGTTTGCATGTGACGTGACCTAGATGGGCAAAAAAAACATTGTCATGCTGTTTGTCCCTTAGTATGATGTCTGCTTGTGTACTGTGTGGATGTAAACAACAAGCATGTAAGGAGATTGAATATTAGCGAGGAATACACTCTTTTATTCAAAGTTAATGAAAAAAAAAGCAGAAAGACTGCAAGAAATTACATCCAAATACCATTCCTCCGTCTTCAGATTATTAACTGTGTGATACATCTAATGGGACAAATAGTGAAGAACCAGGCGACAAAATTAAAGACGAGCAAAATGATGGAGTATCGTTCCTCTAAAAGTCCCTTAGAGCGACACGGGCGGAGGGGACAGAACGGGGTGATGTATTCATCTGAAGATTAACGAGCTGCTGATTTGGAACAGGCGTGGAAGAGGAACTTAGAGCAGCAGCCCTGCCATTAATAGCCAGTAGATGAAGGATTCCTTTTTTATGTGGGATATTTATGGGGGAGATGTGCGCATCCGGCTCTGCTGTACCGTATACTGCTTCTGCCCTTATATGTGTGCCTGAGAGGGCCTTTATAAGGGGTTTTACCAGGCTACCTCACTTCATAGTGCTGAGCAATATTAAAACATGTTTTAAGGTTTTATAAAAATTCTGTTATCAAATAATTTGATTCTAATGCATGTCATGGAAACTTCTGGATAAAATAATACAAAAATCTGTCATAAGCATGTTCATGTACATAAACATAACAATTTCAGGCCCAAATCATGAAAGAAATAAGAAATTACATTTTGAAGACATTGAAATCCAAGTTTTTAAAGACTAGGGTTATGACATTTTTTTATTAAAGTTAAAAAAAGTTATTTAGTTAAAAAAAGTACCATTATTTTAATGACATTTAAGGACATTAGCATAATTATAAATATATATAATAAATATAATTATTAACATCCATAGAATCTTTCAATTGCACAAAAGATTCTATAGAGAAAAAAGATTCTTTAGATTATTAAAAAGTTTTGCACACACACACACACACACGCACGCACGCACGCACGCACGCACGCACGCACGCACGCACGCACGCACGCACGCACACACACACACACACACACACACAGTAGTTATTCTATTTTCAAAAATGTTTTCTTCAAAATAGTTCACACCAAAGATAATTCTTAAGTCATTGCTGTAAAAACCTCCCTTTGGGACCTTTTTTTAAAAGTGTATACTGTATTGTGAAAACTCTTTTTTTTATGTATGTATGTATGCATCATTTGTCGCACTGCCTTTATACTTAATAAAATAAAATAAAATAAAATGTATTTAATATTACAATAGTAAGAATATAACTTGAACCACCATTGACAGCAAATTTATTTATTTATTTATTTTAATTTTATGGTGAAATGTGAAAATTATTTATCCAATTAGGCCTTGGTTAACACCATTTTTCTTCACTTTCCTTATGATTTTGCAAGTACAACTTAATCAGAAATGGCTGCAACAGAACATGCTCTTGAAACATTCAACATTCTTGAAACATTGTGGTGTTGCTCTTTAATGGAAATTAGACCATGTGGATGACAGATTTGTAATGTAGATCTCAGAAACCCTCTTTTAATGAGATGCAGCTGATAACTGTGAATGGGGTGTGCTGGGATCGTTCTTGGAAACACTGAGGGATTTTGTGATTGCGTAGTTAAAGATAAACCCAAAAGTGCTCAATCTAAATTAAGACCATTCAGCAAGCTCGGTTTGTGGTATCATATTATTGCTCGACTGCTGCCAAAAATCATGTGAGAAATGTAGCTACAGAACCTGAAGAATTAGAAAAATGCATAAGTCTCAATGATTTTGCATGTACACATTATAAATATCTATAAAAACACACAAATTGAATTATCAGTGAATGCTAAGTGTTGGTCTTTCAGGAACCATAAAACTGTTAACTGTTAAAGGAATGTTATGCCTTGTGGGTATGTGGATCCTCACTCACCGTGGGAGTCGCCGAGGACGACACCACTATCAACTATATCTCCCCGGGACTCTTGGCACCTCCAACAGCCATCTCTCTGCCTGCTCCATGAGGACACATCGTCCAGAGCCCAGAATGTTCCGGACGTCAAGAGATATCATCCATCCCATACCTGCCATGGACCCAGAGCTGGAGCCAGCTCCCACCGCGGACCACAAGCTTGAGCTCCCTCCATCCCTGGAGTGTCTACCCTGGAGCCAGAGCCGGTCTCCGCATCCGTCTAGAGGCTGGACCCAATTGTCAGGTCCATCATGGAATTAGCGTTGTTGTGACAGTCCACCATTGAGCCAGTCATGAAGCTCCCATCCCTGAGCTCTTCCCTCCTCAGTCCACCCCAATCAACATCTTGGATGACCCGGTCCCACACAAAGTCTTGCCCACCTCATTGTATCCATCCACACCGCTGGCTCCGTCTAGTCCCCTGGACTCACTCATCCCACTTGTGCCTTGCAGCTCCCCGGCTCCGCCTGCACCACTGACTCCCTTTAGCTCTTCGGCTTCACCTTGAGCCCCTTCACTACCAGCGTGAAGCGGATACCCCTGGCTTCACCTCAGTATGATACCACAAACCATTTCTCCACCCTGGCCTGTCAGCCCTTCGACTCCGCCGTGGTCTGCCATCACTAAGGCTCCACAGAGCTCCCTCATCCTTCCGCCTTCACCTTGGTCTCTTGTCCCCCTGGTTTCACCACAGACTTCCGGGCCTCCGGCTGCGCCTCAACCATCCAAAACTTTGGCTTCACCGGGCTCCTCCTTCCCTCCAGCTCTGCCTTAGTCCTCACTCCCTGTGATTTCACCTCTCTCTGCCAAGTTTATATTCCAAAATGATTCAGCCTTTTTCATTCCTATTTGTTTTAGAATAAATGTGAGCTACTGTAATCTCTGTGCATACCATGCTAAAAAAGAGAGAGGAAGAGGGAGTCTATGAGGAAAAGAGCTTATAAATAATTTTTGAAAATGTCCTCATAAACCACATTTATGTTGTAATACCAGTGTAATACCCATGTCATTAAACAAATTTGTATCCTCATAAATCATATAAACCGGCACACATACACACTTGGGTTTCCATGTTTTATGGGGACTTTCCATATACATAGTGATTTTTATACTGTACAAACTGTATATTCTATATCCTAACCCTGCCCCACCCTACCCATCACTGAAAACTTTCTGCAATGTTATATTAAAAATGTAAAAATGTTGTAATGGGTAGTTTTAGGGGTAGGGTTAGTGTAGGGGGATAGAATATTTAGTTTGTAGAGTAAAAACCATTACGCCTGGAATGTCCTCATAATGAGTGCACCAATGTGTGTGTGTGTGTGTGTGTGTGTGTGTGTGTGTGTGTGTGTGTGTGTGTGTGTGTGTGTGTGTGTGTGTGTGTGTGTGTGTGTGTGTGTGTGTGTGTGTGTGTGTGTGTGTGTGTGTGTGTGTGTGTGTGTGTGTGTGTGTGTGTGTGTGTGTGTGGTTAACTCAGATCAGATCACACTCTCTAAAATTATCACATCATGTGAAAATGAGTATTTGTAGATTTTGTTCAAGCCTGAGGTTGGAGAGTGACCCAATAAAGTGTCTAGATGAAGTTTCTTGTGTCTAGGTAGCGACTTTATGTTTTAGGCCTGCATGTTTTCCTGCCTTCACCACCTCACTGAACATTTGTCTTTAATTAACTTAAAATATCTGCTTTGCATTATTTAGCCCTCTTCCTCACACAGACACACACACACACACACACACACACCATGAGGTGTGAAGTGCTTGCATAGGATTTAAATATAGCTCTGTGTTTTTACATCTGTGGCTACATGTATTTTTACTGTGATTATTTTAAGTGTCTACTCGCATTCTCGGGATGGCTTAAAAAGGATTTTCCCTGATTGAGATTTGGCTCATCAAGCGGAGGTGCCGGGGTCATGCGGTTGTGCTGGCTCCCGCTCTGGGTTTAAAAAGACCCGGTTCCCCTTTAGGCAGCAGCTGCTAATCTGCATTTTGGAGCTGAAGAGCACATGTTTTTGAGAGGCAGTTTAGCATTCGAAGCCAAAGACTACTCTGTTAGGTCGAGATAGGGAATGAAATGGGAAACTCCAACACAAAATCAGCCTTGGGAAGGTTTAGATCCAAAATGGGTGGAGCTGTAAATTGATATGTAAGAAGGCCTTTCAGCCACAGGTCAAATCCAAAGCAATTGCTGAAATCAACAGGTCTTTTAAGTTGATGTCTCTCATTCTGAAAAAAAGGTGAAATGCCTCTTTTTTGATTGATAGCCTATCTTCACACTTAAGTTCCAGTTCTATGTTTATGTCTTTACAAAGTTTGTAAGACTTCATTGGATCATGCAGAAAGTCTCTGCATTGCATAAATGTATGTTTGTGTGTCAAAGTCATTTGTTGCCTATATAGTCAACAAAAGACCTTTGGTCAGGACACTGGGGGCAGCTTTGCTTTAATAAAGTTGTTTTGTTACCACTGCACTGATATGGCTAGTCAATACATCAAATGTCTTTCCACCTGAACACATACTATACCAGTACTGGAGAATGTTTAACTAGGAGACCCAGCCAAGGGTCACTTAAAGCATGATTGTTAACTTTGATTTAGTAAAACTATTAAAACTCTATTATAAACTAAATATTTATTGTGTGTGTGTGTGTGTGTGTGTGTGTGTGTGTGTGTGTGTGTGTGTGTGTGTGTGTGTGTGTGTGTGTGTGTGTGTGTGTGTGTGTGTGTGTGTGTGTGTGTGTGTGTGTGTGTGTGTGTGTGTGTGTGTGTGTGTGTGTCCACAAAGATAGTAACAAGTAATTTTTAACAGCTTAAATCATACCAAAATATTTTTGAAAATGTAAATATACAGTACGTTTTCTGCGATGGGTAGGTTTACGGGATACAATATAAAGTTTGTCTTTGGAAAGTCCCCATAAAACATGGAAAGCCAACATGTGTTTGTGTGTGTGGTCCTGGTAAACCCTAAGTCATGGGGACAAAATATCCCCACAAAGATGGCAGTATCCAAAGTCCTTGTGAAAACATTATATAAATCATACTAAATTCTGTCTTTTGAAAATCTAAAGATGCTAATTTTTTTCTGTGATGGGTTTAGGGGTTGCTGTAAGGGGATAGAATAAACAGTATAAAATCAGGTTACACTTTATTTGAAGGTGTCATTGTTACAGTGTAACTATATATTTAAGTACTGAGTAATATTAATGAACTACATGTACTTACTATAGGGTTAGGGTTTGGTTTAGGATTAGTTGCATGCAATCATGCATGATTTACTGTTATTACTATGGCAAGTACATGTAACATATGTAACAAGGACACAGTAAAATAAAGTGTTACTTAAAATCATTATGTATATGGAAGTCCCCATAAAACATGTATGTTTGAGTGGTATTTCTTTGTGTTTTGTTTTTGTCTGTTTCATTTGGTTTTTGTTTGTCATTGTGTAATTTGTTTTTGGTCTGTCTTTTTAGTTTTACTTTTTGTTTTTGCTATGTACACAATTGTCAGTTGTATTGAGTGAGTTTATGGTTGTGGTCCAATCCTCTCCACAGTTTTGAGAATTGGTTGTGTGACTCTTACATAACGGTAGATTAAATCAGAATGATCCCTCACAGTATAAACTTCATATTACACAACTCGCAAACACACATAATCTAAACCTGAACCTTTACATGCTGCTTGTGTATGTGTTTGCACTTTTTGTCACCTTCACAAACACACTCCTCTTCCTGCTTGCTCAACACACTTCTAGACCCCCTCCAGTGTTCCCAGTGCAGCTAGGGGAGGTTGTGCTGCTCAGATGGGAATGGCTGATGACAGACGTGATCTTATCACAATTGGGAGATGGGGGTGTCTGTGCCTTCATCTAAAACTTTATTGCCATGGCAATAAAACTTCTTGAATTTTCTCTAAAACAGCATGGGCTCACCTGCTATACAAGACAGGAAAAATCAATGGCTAATGCGATATGGTTCCATATCATCTATTTCTGCGCACCAAAAGATTTTATGTTCAGCATCAGGTTGTACTTCAGTGATGGGACAGGCATGCAGTATAATTGTTGGGCCTCAGGCAGAGGACTAGGCTCAAGAGAATTCATCCCATTTATGGTGGTAAGGGATTAGGCCTGAATTTATAGTAGGACGATGAAATTATCATAAATATTACTGTTCTGGCCTCTATACTCTTTACTGACATGCAGACGAGCAGCTGCTGAAGCAAATAAAATACACAGCTATTCTGAGGTTAGTGGTACTGCTGCATTTAGATCTGGGATAGCAAGCATAACGGTCACACCATATACTCTAACAAATTCCAGAAATCCCTGTTATTGTTTTTAAAACATTTACATGATTTTAGAATGAGTAGCAAAGTCATATACAGTGGCAAGAAAATGTATGTGAACCACTTGCTGAATGTGAAAATGTGAATAATTTTAACTAAATAAAAGAGATCATACAAAATGCGTTATTTTTTATTTAGTATTGTCCTGAATAAGATATTTTACATTAAAAAAAATGTTTACACATAGTCCACAAGACAAAATTGATTTCACAAGACAAAATCACCATTGATTCTCAATACTGTGTGTCGTTCCCTGGATGATCCATGGCTGTTTTTTTGTTGTGTTTTTTTTTATGGTTGTTCATGAGTCCCTTGTTTGTCTTGAGCAGTTAAACTGCCCAATGTTCTTCAGAAAAATCCTCCAGGTCCTGCACATTCTTCAGTTTTCCAGCATCTTTTGCATATTTGAACCCTCTCCAGCAGTGACTGTATTATTTGAAGATCCATCTTTTCACACTGAGGACAATTGAGGGACTCAAACACAACTACTAAAAAAGGTTCAAACACTCACTTATGCTCCAGAAGGAAATGTATTTCTGTAGAACACAAAATAAGATATTCTGAAGAATGTTGTTGACCAAACAACACTAAACCCCTTTGACTTCCATTGTATGGACCAAAAAACAAACACCTTGGGCCCTATTAAACATTGCTAGTTTAACATTGCTAGCTCGACGCAGTTTTCATTTTTACGTGGTGTTGTTTAAATAGCAAATGCACTCACGCCCGTCTGTTCGCCCCATGGACGTGCTGGTCTGAACACGAGGTGTATTCAGGCGCCATGGTGCGAGCGCAAATGGCTTTTAAAGGGAATGGGAGATGAGACTGTGATTGGTTTATTGCACGTTATGCCCAAAACACACCCATATGACTCATTAAGAAACTATGTAACAATCCTTTTAGACCATGCACCTGGCTCGCAGACCGTTTTGTCCATAGTTAAACTTGCAGAAGTGGATTTGGACATGCACCATGTACTTCAGACCATGCGCTCAGATCGTTAAAATAGGGCCCTAAGAGTGAACTGTCTCTTTAAACAAGAAGATATTTTATTACTGACATGTAAAATGAGCAACCATTGTTTTGTTTTTATGTGATGTTTAGGGATTGATTATGGATTGATACTGCTGACCACAGTAAGGCTGGCATGATTTTTTAAAAATCTGTCTGCTGGGTAAAAGCATGAAATTACAACCCCTCTTCACCCAAAAAGGTGACAATAACTGACAGATCTGAAGCTTCCTCCCTCCATTTATTTTTTTCACTGTCTTTTATGCTTTTACTAGAACCACAGATATTTGATTACACAACCACAAGTGTTTGTGGTGGTCATCTCACCAAAAGAGACCGTAGAAGTTCAATAGTGCACTTATCACAGCCAGAAGAAAAAGATCAGTAAGACAGGGAGCAGAGCTCAGTCTTCCAAAAGTTATGGTTAATGCTAAACAGATTTTTTTGCATGCATTTTTTAAAGAAGCTCATCTGATCAGTCATGCTACCCTTTTCTTCTCTCTGTTGTTTTTTTATTGTACTTCTTTCTGCCTTGCAGAATCATTTATGACTGTAAAATCACTGTTTGAAAAGGTGCCTAGCTCTTTGCTAACGCAAGAGCAACAGGCTCACACTGAGCAGCCACTCTGCTGGTCATCCGTCACAAATTAAACTATTGACCGTCGGCTTTGGCACCACACAAAGCCCCCCCTGGCAACATCCTCCCCCTGTGGTGTGCTTTGAACGAGGGGAAGCAAACCTTTGTCCTGCTATTGTTCCCTCTCCCTCGGGCTAATTAACTTCATATCAACAAGACTTTTCGAGGATGTAAAAAATTAAGTGAGTGACAAAGAGGCATGCAAAAGAAGGGATGTTAGGAAAGTGTTTAAGAAACTGAGACCCTGTTTGGACCTGGTTTTAAAGGGCTTTATAGGGTTTACAAACAACACTACCATTCAAAAATGTATACTTTTTATTAAATTCTGTTCGTCTGAACATTCTATTCATCAAAGAATCCTGAACTAACCGTTTCCACAAAAAATATTAAGCAGCACAACTGTTCTCAACATTGATAATAATAGGATATGTTTCTTGAGCAGCAAATTATAATAATATTTTGAAGGATCATGTGACACTCAAGACTGGCAAAATGGCTGATAAAAATTCAGCTTTGAATTTTAAAAATATAAGAGCAAACCATTATAAAATTTAAGCTGTGATAATATTTTGCATGTATTTCGCAATGTTGTTTTAGTGTGGTTTTTATATATATATATATATATATATATATATATATATATATATATATATATATATATATATATATAAAAATGCAGCCTCAATAATATGAGCCTCATAAGAGTCTTCTTTCAAAATATTGCAATTAACTCCAAACTTTTGAATTGTGCATGTTGTTATTTGTTCCATGATGCAATCAGTTGTGATCAGATCCAGATTTTATTATTAGCTTTAAACAAGACCTAAGGGAGCGTGTAAAACCACTGGAAATTAACAAAGATGGATGTTGATGGAATAAAGAGATGGATGTGCGCAAATGATGGCAGAGGAAATGGGTATGAGGATGGAATATGAGCGAGGAGAGATAACAGTTAGCACACAGGGAAAAAGAGCAAAGGATGATGGGATGAATAGCTAAAGGCTAATAGGTGCAATGACATTAAAATCAGGGAAAATTTACCCCGGTCTTTTCCCATATGGTGACGTAGAGGCAGAACTTACACATCTCAAAATAGCTCAGTTGTGAGCTGGCTTTGTTAGCATATTCAAACAGTGTGCCAAATTCCAACACACTTTGCATAAGCTGTTAGCCATCCAACTCGTGGTTGCATGCATGCTATTTTTAGATTTCAAACACTCTGTGAATATATTAAAACATCAGAACAGGGAAAAGATACCCCTCGTATATTATATGTGATTGCATGAAAAGCAGAGATTCATTAATAATAGTCTCTGAATTTCTCAGTGTATAGCTCCATCAATTTTTTATCAACCTTTCCAGAGGGTGCATGGTTTATGTAATCGGGTTTACGATGTACTGTATGTTAACCGCAGACTTGTCAGTCACTGTGCCCGAATCTTCAGAGCCAGCTTCATCCCAAACATTATTGTGGGCGATTACTGTCCTGAGGGCTTAAATGCTTTTCTGGTGGTTCTGTTCCAAATGATCAGGGAAAAAATTTCTGTTCGTGCCATATAACAGCACAGGTGGAATATAGCTGGAGCAAAATCAAGCTTTCATCTGAATAAGAAGCACAGTACTGTGGCCACACAGAGGATAATTAAAGCTTTATGTAATCTGTGATGTATTGATGCTCAAATGTGGCGGCCATCATTGTGTTATTGTTTCTGCCAAAGTCAGATGAGCTTTTCCAAAAGGTGGGAGCTTTCCAGAACAGCTGTTGGGACTCATTTAATAAGTTGTTGATACACCTCCAAAAAACGTAATCTGAACCTGGATAACTTTATTAAGTCTGAAGCTTTGTTTGCATGCATCTGAAATGTCTCCAAAATCTCCTTATATACAATTTCTTGACTAAATAACCTGATTATAACTACACAGAGTACACGTCCCTCGGTCCTCTCTGTGGTCATTAAAAATATCAGGATGTCCTTTGAAAAAGAGTAGGGGTGTAACCCCGTCATCCTGGCCAAATTTGCCAGTTGGCCTCTATTCGCCACCGCGGCTTCCTAATCATCCCCATATATGCTGGTTGGCTTTATCAACTCTGTCTCTTCTCCACCAATAAGATGGTGTGTGGTGGCCGTTCTGCCACAATATGGTGTTTCCCCCTTCCATATGTAAAGTGTTTTGAATGCAGAGAAAATTATTATTATATACATTACTTACTATGTTAGTGTGTTACAGAATGCTTATTAAGAGCACAAAGTACATAAAAGGAAACTAAAAGAAAAAAGTGTTAATAATAAGTGCACTGTTTCATTCTGTATTAAAGGGTTAGTTCACCCAAAAATGAAAAGACCTCCGTTCATCTTCTGAACACAAATTAAGATATTTTTATTGAAATCCGATGGCTCAGTGAGACCTCCATAGGGGGCAAAGCAATTTACACTCTCAAGATCCATTAATGTACTAAAAACATATTTAATACAGTCCATGTGAGTACAGTGGTTCAATATTAATATTATAAAGCGACGATAATATTTTTGGTGCACCAAAAAAAACCCCGAAATAACGACTTATATAGCGATAACCGATTTCAAAACACTGCTTCATGAAGCTTCAGAGTGTATCGAATCAGCGAGTCGAATCGTGATTCGGATCGCGTGTCAAACCGCCAGACTGCTGAAATCAGTGACCAATGAGTCGACTCGCTGATTCGATACACTCCGAAGCTTCATGAAGCAGTGTTTTGAAATCGGTTATGACTATATAAGTCGTTATTTAGTTTTTTTTGGCGCACCAAAAATATTATCGTCGCTTTATAATATTAATATTGAACCACTGTACTCACATGGACTGATCTAAATATGTTTTTAGTACATGAATGGATCTTGAGAGTGTAAATTGCTTTACCCCCTATATGGAGGCCTCACTGAGCCATCGGATTTCAACAAAAATATCTTCATTTGTGTTCCGAAGATGAACAGAGGTCTTATGGGTGTGGAACGGCATGAGGATGAGTAATAAATGACATTATTTTCATTTTTGGGTGAACTGACCCTTTAACTGTGTTGCACATGATCTGTGTAGCTGCATGTTGATGTTTTTTTATATTGGATATATTTTATTATTATTTATTTTTTTATATACATTCAAACGTTTTTAAATGCATTAAATTGACAGTAAAGACATATATAATGTTATAAAAAGTTTTTTTTATTTCAAATAAATGGAGCTTCCTGAATCATGAAAAATACATATATCGCGATTTCCACAAAAAAATGAAGTGGCACAACTGTTTTAAACATTGATAATAATAAGAAACGTGTATTGAGCACCAAATCAGAATGACATCTAAAGGATCATGTGACACTCAAGACAAGAGTGTTATATTTACTGTATTTTAAAAAAATCTAACTGAATTTTTTTTAATCAAATGAATACAGCTTTGGTGAGGAAAATAGCCTTCTTTGAAAAACGATTGAGTGATTGATTGATTGATTGATTGATTGATTGATTGATTGATTGATTGATTGATTGATTGATTGATTGATTGATTGATTGATTGAAAACATCTGGAATAATTTATTGATTCCTCATTTTCCAATGTAAAATATGTTATGAAATGCATGGGCGTCGGAACCATTGTTTGTGGGTGGGACAAGACCCACCCACTTTTTACGATCAATGATATTGGACCCACTCACTTTTATCGTCTCTAACATTCAGCACATGTCTGTTTACCTACCCCTAATCGATAAACACTTATTATTAAACACGTTAGACGCTTTATTTCCACTTTTCTAATATTTTCGTCATTTTTATTGAAAATGAATGCCTTTCCGATCTGATATGTGATGGGGAAAGGGAGATGATTAAACTCGGCGAAAGGCGGATTCGAACCGCGGGTCGACTTGTGTCAAAAGTAGATGCCATGCGTCTTACCACTACACTACTGCTGCTCTCAATGATATGGCGATTCCCGTAATTTTGTAAAATTTTAACAAAGTGGTATATTTGTACTTATTGGCATCTATTCCATTAAAACGAATTCTGAGGACCCACCCACATTTTTTTTGCTTCCGACGCCCATGATGAAATGTAACTTTGACAAATTGTTTCAAAATGTTGGTCTTCTCCCATTCAAATAGGAGTTGCATAGTACTTGCATGACTACAAATAACTGGTTAATGGCCACAGTCACATGACTTGCCTTAATTGGACTACTTTTTACACTACAGTTTACACTATGAATGCAATGTTGGCACATGCTTATTTGATTTCATTCAATTGTGGTCTGAGTCATCTGATCCTAAAACATTTTGGACCCCATTTACACCTGTATTTAATGCTGACACTGGATCACCCAGAACAGGCGTAAATGTAGTCCAAGAGCCTATTTTACTGTGTAAACGAGGGTCTGCAGTTTCACAATGTCTCGTTTCCTTGTGGCATCAGCGGCGATAATGAGCCGCAGCTCTGAGACTCTCACCTGCTGAGAGGATAATCTTGTTGGTTCCCTCAAGTAAACATTCAGCATACGCTGCTGTCCCACTCAAACACACCTCTTCACACGTCCCTGTTCCTGACAGCTGTCATTCACTCAGCGCTCTGTCTACCTCAGATCGCAGTGAAAAGCGGAGCTGAGCTTTCAGGGGTTTGTTTACAGTGGCTCTAAGCTGCCTGACTCTCACAGGTGCCAGCGTTATCTTCACACTGTGTGTTTTCACAGAGGTCTGCCGATGCACTGTGCCAACAGTTGCATAACCCAAAGGCTTTTTCTGCGCAAATGCAGTAGTACGGCCTGTGTTTCCTCTGGCTGTAAGAGCATAACTGATGTGCACTGGAACTGAAACGTTAAATAATTTCCAGACATGATTGTTGTCAGGCAGATCAGAGGGATTGAGATGTTTTGGAAAAGGTTTGGCACGCAAAAGGAATAGATGAACAAGAAGAGCACAGACATTAAAAGGCTCTTAGGCAGAGTGGCTTCACCATGGAGGTGCTGAGGTGTTTATTTAAATGTCTGAATGTTTAATAAAGAGGATGACAGGGCACATGGCACAGGCTCACTGTACAGGGAGAGATGGAAGAGAGTAAATAAAGGTTATGTAAGTTTTAAAAGGCAGGAGAGGTACTTTTCTAGGAAATACTTTAATGATTAGTTTAATGGTATGCCATGTCAGGACTTAACAATAAGGATGACCCAATCCGATCTCACAGCAAAACATGACTATTTTACAAGATGTACAATATTAATTTATGATAACATATAATTTTTAGAAGAAATCATGAAGGTCCACCCTTAAAGGGATAGTTCATCCAAAAAGGAAAATTCTGTCATCATTTACTCACCCTCATAAAATGTTTTCATACTAAGTAAATGGGGCTCATCAACTGTTTGGTTACCCATATTCTTCCAAATATCTTCTTTTGTATTCAACAGAAGAAAGAAACTCAGGTTTGGAACAACTTGAGGGTGAGTAAAATGATACTATTTTCATTTTTGGGCGAACTATCCCTTTAATCCCAACCCCAAACCTACAGTCACTATAGCCTAAGCAATGAGAAAATGTACACTCAATCTTCCAAATTCCTACAAATTTGCCACTTACCAAAATGAAAAATGTTTCATAAAAGTTAAGAATTGCCATGAGATTGTGTTGCGATGGCCATGCTGCATTGTCACTATATTTTATATGCGTTGTTGCAGATTGTTCTGATTGTCAAAATATCAAAAATAAATTCTGATAAACATCAGTAAGATTGTAATATTTAAAGGGGTCATATATTGGTACATGCACTTTTACAAGTTGCTTGTACGGAAATGTGTGTTGGCAGTGCCTGTACACAGCTATCCTATAATGATAAAAATCCATCCAGTGTTTTTTTTTTTTTTTAAATCTCCTTATATGTTTTCCCCTGTCTCAAATCGAGCCGTCTGACCGTGTGACGTCACACGGTCGGACGCCCCTCCCACGATTGTTAACTGACAGTCGACAGCCGACAGTCATAAACGAGGGTCAGTATAAAGCAGGTTTTGCTAAGAAGCTGCTCCTGAAAAAAGTATTGGTTCCAACTATTCGTGTTCCTGCTGCACCTCCAGAAGAAGTGAGTGTAACGTTTTATTAACGGTTATACTAATCTTTGCAAATCGCTTGCACGCTTCACGATGAATGCGGCTAAAGTTTACAGGGTAAGTTACATTACGGCATGCTTTCTATGTATGACGTTCTCTATATAATTCATAATCCCACGTTTATAATGAACAACGCGTTATGGTTATTGTGTTATTACAAACTGTGTACGCTGGTGATAAAGTTAACGTGGTAACACTACAATCTGTCAATGAACTAATGTATACATCAGTAAACACATAGCATTCGTATCTCACTACGCTACCCTGCCAGTACATACAAAAATAGATCAAAGTGACATTAAGCTAACCAACCATACAGAAACGTCCTGTTCGATCCTTAATTGTCGAATTTTGTTGGGGCCTTTATCTTGTTCCGGGTCCGACTCCGGTATTCGCTATTCTTGCTATTCTTTCTCCAAAATATACCCTCAACTGTTGTCAAGGCAACACTCCACATGCATTGTGTCAAAACGCCCCACAGAACAGAGGGGCGGGGTGAGCAAAGCTCATTATCATTTAAGGGCACATGCACTGAAATGGCTTGCTGAAAACAGAGCTGTTTTTAACCAGGTAAAATGAGTGTTTTCTTACAATACTTATGAGAATTTTTAATTAAAATATATTACAAACTTTTCATTTAAACACTAAAGAATCATATTAACTTGGCACAAAAATGGCATTATATGACCCCTTTAATATATAATAATTTCGCATGAAGTTGCATTATGTTACAGTTGTAATCAAAATTATTCAACTCCCATTGCAAATCAGGTTAATTGGCAAAATGTATGAAAAATGATTTTCAGCTGTTTGCAATGAACAAATCAAACAAAAGTAATTTAAATAGCTCAACACAACAAATGTTTCAAGTGGTTTCCCCAAATTTAACTTTTGATGACTTCTGAAAGTCAAAATTTTGCAGATAAACCTCATTTGCAGTGGGGGTTGAAAAATAACAAAAGTAGTAAGTACACTGTAAAAAGTGATTCTGAGTTTTTGTCAGGTGGACAAGTAAAATCATGTCCTGTCAACTTGCAGTGTCTCACTCCACAATAGGATGAGTTATAACAACCTCAACTTGAAGGTAAATGGAAACTTAAAATAACCTGTTCATATAACAACAAAACATAGGTTCTTTAAATGTTATGCCTCATGCGCATGTGCCAGAAACTCTTCATCATGATGACATACTATTTGAACGCATTTGAACCAGACGCGCCATGCCATTTTCTGCACGAGAAGACGAGATCACGACACAAGTTGCTGATGCGAGAAAAAAAGATGGAGATCTTATTTGACGACTACAGATGGATTTTTATAGTATGTCATATTTGACGTTTGATTGGTAATTGAAGATACTGTTTTATTTGAAGTTGTTAACAATTTGTGTCTGTTGGAAACAGAAGTTCTTATTAAGAATTAACAGGTTCAGATGTAGAATTTTTTATTGAAAATGTTTGGTCACCATTTTGGTGATGAGTGTTTCCTTTAGTTGGGCAGTTTGACTCATGGCGCTTTATGTGAGTTTGTGTAGCAATGTTTAACAAAGCACTTCATTTGTTGCAAAAAAAAAAAAGCTGTAACCAATGATCAGGTGATGGATAAAACCATAAAGTGGAGTAGTTTACTACTTTATTCCTGATTGAAAGTGACTATTTATGAATAAAGAAATTATATTTACCAACAACAGATTTTTGCAGCAGATCAGTCATTCTGAATTTCAATTCTGATTTTTTAGACAAAAACACAGACATCAAGAATCAGCATATGAATCTCAACAATGGTGACATGTTTCATGCCACAATGCATGCTGGGAGCCATAATTTTAATACTTTGTTGGCTCCCAGCATGCATTGCGGCATGAAGCATGTCACCATTGCTGAGATTCATATGCTGATTCTTGATGTTTGTGTGTGTGTGTTTTTTTCCCCCCTGTAATGTATTTTAATTTCAGAATGTATGATCTGCTGAAACAAAGTTTTGCTGGTAAAATAATATTGTAAAATATTGGTCAGAAATATCAAATATCAATATTATCAATTTATTAGAGTTTATGAGGCTGAAAACTTAATCATCTTGGTTGGTTTCTTCCTTAGCAACAAATTATGTGTTTTGCTAAACACTGTTGCAAAGGCCACAAACTTACACAAAGAGGTTTACTGCCCAACCAAAGGAAACACTCATCAATAAAAATTTCAACTTCTGTTTCCAATGGACAACATTTCTTGAATTGGCTCAACTACAAAAGATTTGTTACAGAATAGTTGCATATCTCCAGAAAACAAATAATGTCAAGTTGACTCAACTAAAAAAAATGTATGTCACGGACAACTTATTTTCAGTTCGTATAACTGTTATTTACAAAAGTTGAGTCAACAAAAATAAGCTAGGGGAAATTGGTACTAAGATTTTTTGTTGTTGTACAACCTTCAATGAAGTCAAGTTGTGATGTTGAGGAAAAATGACTATTTTATGTCAATTAAACTTGGTTAATAGTTGTGAAAACATGAACAATTAAGTTCAACCAATATGTTTTTAAGTTGACTTAACAAAAAAAATCTAAATGCTTATTAATTGATACAGTATGTTGTCCCAATTTACTGCAAGTTATTTCAACAAATACATTTAAGTTGAGTTAACTTAACTACTAATGTTGGCAATGCAACAAGGTGACTTGACCAAGTCAAGTTGTGTCAACAATTTTTTTTTTACAGTGTAAGTAAATAAGTAAATAAGTAATTAGATACAAAAATGCTTTTGCTGCAAGAAAAACATTTAATAAAAAAATAAAATAAAAAATATATTAAAATAAAATAAATAAATAAACAAAATAAAAATGTTGTGTTTGGACCAGTATTGTTGAGCTCTGCATATGGTCTTTAATTGTTATTTGAATAATCAAATAATAATGGGAACTCATATTTGAAATTCAACTTTGTTACAGCTGAGTTCAAATACAAACTGATTTTGCAGCCAAATTGCAATTGTAAAGGTTTGATTGATGAACTACTCTACACTAAATTTTTCCACCCATTTACTTCGCCTTTCTGTTTGACTTAAAGTCTTATCTGAACTGCCCCTGTACAGCCCTCTCAAGACCATGACAGGAAGCCCTGGCCATCCACACCCTCTGTGTTAACAAAGGCTCCCTAGACAAAACACAACAGTTGAGTTCCTGTGTCCACTGCAACTGCCCTGTCATCCTCTCCCACCCTCCTAAAGCCTCCAGCCAGAGGGACCATCCAGAGATGAGAATTATACTTTATACAAACAACAGAATACTATTTATATTTATGTTTAATAGAGGCTTCTGTCTGGAGCCACACCACATCTAAATTTATAACTTTACTTCCATATTTTGTCATTTTATTCTCAACTATATACAGATTTTGGCTAAGACCTAATGATCAACAATATGAAAAGACTGTATTGTTTTAATTTTAGTGTTTATAGTTTGTTTTATTTGGATATATTTGGATGTTATTTGGATATTTCACTGATAATGTTAAATTTTGTATTAGTCGCAGAAGTTACCAAGTATGCGAACAACAAGGACGGTCTGTAAAAGATTACGCCAATAAATTGCACCACAATGGGGGTTTTTCCCACTTCAAAGCATGTTATTTAATGTGATTATAGTTTTCTTTTTGCATACATTTATTATTATGCGGTTCAGATAACCACGCTTTACTAGATACACCATCATCTCCTGATAAATTAATGATGGCATTTGTCAAGAATCACAGTTCGTGATAGCTCATTTGAAGGACAATAAAAGAACACCTTCAAACTGAATACTTACACAATTCTACTGAGGTTTTGTTTTAAGTGCAGCCCGGCTTTGAACTGTCAGACATACTGAAGGATACTCAATTACACACGTATTCTACATTTCTCTCCTTCTCTGTTCTTTCTCTCTCTCTGTCTCTGTCTCTGTCTCTCCCTCGCCTCCTCTCGTGCTCACAGTATGCTGAATTTTAACTGCTGTTACTTCCCTATTATGGTTTTTATTCATTTTCATTTAATATTTTCATTATTTTCTGAAAATGAAAATGAAAATGAAAATGAAGGGAGTGAGAAACATGATGCAACTCTTGGCCTATTATATAAGAATCAATGAAATCAGCATAATTATAAAAAGTTGTTTGATATGAGCTCAAATCTTGGTTTAAACTGTTTAAACGAAATACCCTTATCGTGAAAACATCCTTTAAATACCCTTACCGGAAGGTACACCCATGATCACTAGGCCATGAAATTGTCCCACCAGTTGCATAAGCCAAAATGAGTACCAGTTAATAAGATGCGTTTTGGTCGATCAGATCTAAAGTGGACGACGCTAAATACAGGTGTAAACGGTGTACGTTTTGAGCTTGTCCACTTTCGACCACTTCCAGAGGTAGTTGAAAACGCATTTGACCGGATTGTTGTCATAGTGTAAACAGCCACAAAAGACCACCTGCTGACTTAAAGGGTTAGTTCACCTAAAAATGAAAATTAGCCCATACTCACACTCAACTCATCCTAGGTGTTCTTCTTTCAGACAAATAAAATCAGCCTTTATTAACCTTTATTAACTTCTCAGTGTGGAGCAGTTATATGATAGATAGATGCACTTTTATGGACTTCATAAACGAGACAACAATTCACTGCCATCATAATGCTTGGATTAGCCAGGACTTTTTTAATATAACTTTTTTTTTTCATCTGAAAGAAGAATGTCATGACTTGAGGGTGAGTAAATCATGGGCTAATTTTCATTTTTGGGTGAACTAACCCTTTAATGTGTAAACACTATGGGAAGTGCGCTATCCCAAGGCCGGGGGGGGGGGGGGGGGGGGGCAGGGGGGTACTTAAAGAAATGAAGTAATAAGAGGATTAAAAGGGATTTATGGTAATAAAGAAATAAGAATGGTAAAAGAAGTTGCTGGTCTAATTATAGTCTTTATATTTGTGAAGTAATCCATTTAAAGTCTTTGCAAATAATATTTGCACACATTCACTCTTGTTTGTATGTCTAATATGTCAAAAATGTAAAACAAAAAAAAGTTTATTGTCTCGTTACATTCAGTTATGAAGGACATCATCATTTAAATGATAGTATTTTCAATTCAAAATGGCAATTTAAAAAGTTGAGTCGCCTACTGTTTGCCTCACTGTATGTTACTGTGGGTCATTAAACATATAAATTGTAAAACAGTTCGATATCCTATCATGAATGCATTCTTTCACTGTAAAACTAAAAATGTTGTTTTGGAATTCACACTTGTCTTCAGTGGACATTAAGCCCCGCTTTCTTTGATCTGATTGGCCATCATTTTGACATTGACATTTAGACCGCTGAGGCAGACCAGCCTAAAAATTTTACTTTTTAAAACAGTCTGTCAACAAACAGACTAGTACGTAATGGAGAACAACATTAAGAAATATCATATATTGGGGGGGGGGGCAATTTGGCCATTTCCAATTATTGGGGGTGACTTGTCCCCCTCAGTGCCTATGGTGGTTACGGCCCTGCGCTATCCAGACAGGATTTATACTTTGTCGGCTGGAGACCCAAGTTAAAAACGTACCAAGCTGTTTTCTCACCATTTCGGATTTCTAACACACACACTCACAGCGTTTGGAAGCGTCGCGCTGCTATCAGAAATGGAAGCTTTAGCGTAAGTTCTGCCAGGAAGACTTAATTGTCATGTCACTTTAATTTTATCTATCCAATCACATGCTAAATACCTGGGTATAAAAGATCGGTACTTACACATGTCTGAGTTCGCAGATGCTGACGCTCCAATTCAGTTGACGATCCGGGCGTTCCGTAGCGGTCGATCGTTGGTCCTATAACTAATAATGTTCATACAGTAGCGTTCTAAGTCCACGTCAGCCTATCATTCTGTTCAATGGGTTACCGCAGTAACAGACGCAAGTGCTTCACTAACAAAAGCAAGTCTCACGTCAGACTCAGATCAATCGCTTTCATGAAGGACTATCTGGGCATGTTAAAGACACGGCTGTGGTTTTCATCACCATTCTGGCGACATCACTACATCAGCATTTATCACCGTGATATGCATATGGTTATGCATTCCGATGGCGATTGGGTGTAGTATCTTACTCTTTTCAACTTTGTCGCAAGCATGTCTGTATAGAGCACACACATGCATCGTGTGAGACGCGCACAGGTGTCTGCCGGTCTGCTTGTGCAACGTGATCGCTCGTTGTGACTCGCTTGTGTCCATAGTGCTCGTAAATGATTCGCATGACACCGGTTACCGTTATAGATAGTATTTTGTTAGAAAAACTGAAACAGAACAGATATGCACAGCATATTTATACTCTATCATTCTCCCTACGAATGCAAGGAAACAACACGGGTTTTTAAAGCAACATGCACCTTTTTAATCGGGGCTTCATGTTGAACTGAAGTTAAGCTGAAATCGCGATTGGTTCAGTGTTATCAGATCGCTGAAATTCAATAAAAAAAACAACAAAAAAAAAACTATGCTGAGCAAATTAGCATATTTAGGTACAGGACCGACATCAGTGCTTTCTGTTCTTATTCAATGACGTTAGATTCATCTTCCAAGCGCTGTGAGTTTGTCACATACGCAATTTAACTGACATAACAGTTTCAAGCTTAGAAGTGTTTGGCCTGCATCCAGCAGAGTACATATTTGCTCAAACATATGGGGTGCCAAGTGTTGGAATGGCTTCCTTTCGTGATTCGTTATGGCTTCCTTCCCTATGAGGAAGAACTGCAGCGTTCTGTGCTCACATTAAGGTGCTTTGCTTATTGTATTATAAAAATGTTTACAGTGTGCAATATAACATGTGTTCATGTTTCGTGTTTAATAAAAATTTTTTTTTTAAAAAAAACCCGTATTTTTAACACATTCATAATTTACTTATCTGTATACCGCTGTTTTTACTGTCCTGAAAACGGCTGATGACTTCCTTTATTCTATGAAGTCCCTCCTTCAGAAATACGTAACGAGTTCTGATTGTGATTTGACAGCAGCTTAGCGCACGTGGCACGGTCCTGTGTTGTGATTCGACAGCAGCTTAGCGCACGGGGAAAGGTCACGCCTCTTAACGGGAGATATATGCGCGCTTAATGATCTCTACAGCGTCCCTGGGAAAGCCAAACAAAGGTGATTTGACTCCGGGATGAAAATAACAGCGTCTCGACGACATGGCGACAAACAGTCAAACGCAGCACTTCCTTTTCTCCACGCGACACGTCCTCTTCTCCACGTGGGACAGCAACAAGACCACGCCCACTTTTTTGCGCGTAGTCTTGTGCGCGGAGGTTAGTCTGTTCTATTGTTCTACTGACGTCATTAATGAAGGAAGTACCAGGATGTAGTCCAAGCCGGCGTTCGCTGTAGGCTTTGAAAGGGAACTTCTGTTAAATAAAATATCTCGCTTGGCATTGAACTTTGAGCTTTATAATTTTACAGGTATTATTTATGCTCTAACAGCAACATTACACACTAACTAAAGTTTGAAAAATGGGATCACAAGAAGGGGACCTTTTAAATTGGTTAATCAAAACAAACACGTCATATATATTAGTAATTGTGTGCATTTGTCTTCGCTTTACTCCAGTTAATTTGACTCTATTAGTTTTTTATTCAGCTACTGATATCTGGATACCTCTTATATTTCGAGAAACTTAGATTGTAGCATTACGTCTTACTTGATCCTTCCGGCTAGGCCGCCATGGCTACATTATGATAAAACAAATGTGTATCTTGCTTGTACTCTCAGCACCATATGTCGGGTAAGGTTTGCATACAAAACAAGGTTTGACTTGACATTCGATAGCAGCACTAAATTGATTCAGTACTCAATCTGACCCGTTACATAAAGATTGCATCGTACAGCATCTAAATCACAATTATTGATTTGAAAACAATTATTCAAATCTTTTATGAATACAGTGAGCAGAGTGCACTCCCTTTAGAAACGCATGAAACTGTCAAATGCTTCAGTTCAGAAACTCCAGCGGAAACTGCTGTGGTCAATCTGACTACACCGAATCATGAATCTATTGCATGTTATACTATTCGTTGGTAGAGCGTATGCGCTGGAAGGCAGAGTTGGCAGTGATAAGCTCTGGGCCATTCAATCCTGATTGAGTGTTTCTGTGTTGTGTGGCACGCCAATTGGGGATTGCATTCGAGTGCTCAACAGACTTTACATTACATTTGTGCATTTGGCGGACGCTTTTGTCCGGGGCACCTTCAGTTGCATTCAGGGTGCACATTTGGTGTTTTCCGGGTCTTGCTTTTCCTGGGAGTCGAGCCTGTGGCTCGCCGTTGCTGGTGCGCGCTCTGCTGTTTGAGCTACTGAAAAGACATGTCTGTGATCAGCTACACTTGCATCGGATCCTATTGTGACTAACAAAATATACAAGGGAGTAAATAGTGTTGACTGTTGACACAGTCTGCACACGCGCATTGATTCCTGGCTGCACCGCAAATGGCAAGGTCTCTCGCAGTAAGCTTTTTCTCTTCACTAAAGCTGGCACACGGTGCACTTATAGTCATTGTGTTTTGTTGCTTTTCAGACTGCGATCCTGATGCTAACCTGTGGGATCTCAGTGCATTACAGCAGCCTGTATGTTAATCAGACGCACAAGGACTTGTCCGGAGTTTTACATCAATCCATTCACTTAGCGAAATCATTCAGGCCAAAATTTTATCATGGCGTTGGGGAACAAGTCAAACTAACTATTAAAGACATCAGATTTCATTCTAGGGTCAAAGGAATTTTTTAGGATTGCGATATTGTTCTCATATTGCCAAACGTGTCAAAAAAAAAAAAAAAAAAAAAAAAATTCATCACACAGTATTATCCTGGCTTAGGTTATCAAATGATGAATCTCGTTTTGATCTCTTTCATAGGTTCGGTAGCTGTGTCGGGTCCTATATAGCTAGTTATGGTTTTATTAGCTAGTAAAGCTTAACCTTATAAAACATTCTTTTTTATTTTGCAAGGGCATCGTCCGGTGGTCTCAATCACATGCACATGTTATGTATTCGTCATACTGTTCTGGTTTAATTTCTTTTGGGGGTTCTCTCAGCAGGTTGACGGTTAGATGGTGTTCTATCAAGATGTGAGCGGGAGCTACGCCCAGGGGTTTAGAATCCTCCTAACTGCAGATGGAAAGAGATGTGATTTCCAACTCACCTGTGCATGGGCCATTCTTTCAGATTGGTGTTGCTACGAAATAGCTCAACACACGGAGTTGGCATCCATGAATGTGGGATTCCATGATGGTCAATATGGTTTTCTTCAGCAATGCGCAAGCCATCAGGCATGTTCAGTAAACTCTCCCATAATTCCAAAGGTAAAACTAAGATTACCTACTCGTCTTAACAAACATCAGGTAAATTCAAAGCTTTTAAGGTTGATCTTCCACTTCCACCGATATTCTGCTAGAAGCCATGTTATCAGCCTTTCGGTCATGTGTCCAGGGAAATTCACTTTAGAAACTAATCAGTTTGATTTACTGTCTTTCCTATTCTGATCTTCACTTCTCACTCAATTTCTTTACTCTTTTACTTAAGCATTCTAGAATGACTCTAAAGGTTCTGGTATCACATTAACAATTCTAAGATGAAGAATCTCTGTCCCTGCACTTCCACGGTAAATATCTTCACGTTCGTCCTAAGACTTCCGACCACTCCCCCCTATTTATTTTATCTATTGGAGCACCTCTCTCTAAGGACTGGTTTCAGACCCACTTTTAAACTGACCTTAAAAGCTGCAGTCTACCTCCTTCTCTTCGTAATGGAGTTTCCTACAGCTACGACCGTGGAACTTCTAGGCCAGCATTCAAGCTAAGGGGGAGACCGTGTTCTTCTGCATTCGAGTTCTATATAAGACCAATTCTAAAATCATCCTTGAAGCTCAGCAAGCTCTCCAGTAATGGTTCAGGTAAATTCCTATGCAACTACTGGTGGTGGTTTATTAATATAAAAAAAAATATATATAAAAAAAAAATGTATGTGGCCCTGCGGCCTTGTCTCTGTGGTCTAACAGACCGTGTGGCCCTGCGGCCTTGTCTCTGTGGTCTAACAGACCGTGTGGCCCTGCGGCCTTGTCTCCGTGGTCTAACAGACCGTGTGGCCCTGCGGCCTTGTCTCTGTGGTCTAACAGACCGTGTGGCCCGGCGGCCTTGTCTCTGTGGTCTATCAGGCCGTGTGGCCCTGCGGCCTTGTCTCTGTGGCCCGGCGGCCTTGTCTCTGTGGTCTATCAGGCCGTGTGGCCCTGCGGCCTTGTCTCTGTGGCCCTGCGGCCTTGTCTCTGTGGTCTAACAGACCGTGTGGCCCGGCGGCCTTGTCTCTGTGGTCTATCAGGCCTTGTGGCCCGGCGGCCTTGTCTCTGTGGCCCTGCGGCCTTGTCTCTGTGGTCTAACAGACCGCGCGGCCCTGCGGCCTTGTTTCTGTGGTCTAGCAGACCGCGCGGCCCTGCGGCCTTGTCTCTGTGGTCTACCAGACCGTGTGGCTCGGCGGCCTTGTCTCTGTGGTCTAGCAGACCGTGTGGCCCGGCGGCCTTGTCTCTGTGGTCTATCAGGCCGTGTGGCCCTGCGGCCTTGTCTCTGTGGCCCTGCGGCCTTGTCTTTGTGGCCCTGCGGCCTTGTCTCTGTGGTCTATCAGGCCTTGTGGCCCGGCGGCCTTGTCTCTGTGGCCCTGCGGCCTTGTCTCTGTGGTCTAACAGACCGCGCGGCCCTGCGGCCTTGTTTCTGTGGTCTAGCAGACCGCGCGGCCCTGCGGCCTTGTCTCTGTGGTCTACCAGACCGTGTGGCCCGGCGGCCTTGTCTCTGTGGTCTAGCAGACCGTGTGGCCCGGCGGCCTTGTCTCTGTGGTCTATCAGGCCGTGTGGCCCTGCGGCCTTGTCTCTGTGGCCCTGCGGCCTTGTCTTTGTGGCCCTGCGGCCTTGTCTCTGTGGTCTAACAGACCGTGTGGCCCGGCGGCCTTGTCTCTGTGGTCTATCAGGCCTTGTGGCCCGGCGGCCTTGTCTCTGTGGCCCTGCGGCCTTGTCTCTGTGGTCTAACAGACCGCGCGGCCCTGCGGCCTTGTTTCTGTGGTCTAGCAGACCGCGCGGCCCTGCGGCCTTGTCTCTGTGGTCTACCAGACCGTGTGGCCCGGCGGCCTTGTCTCTGTGGTCTAGCAGACCGTGTGGCCCGGCGGCCTTGTCTCTGTGGTCTATCAGGCCGTGTGGCCCTGCGGCCTTGTCTCTGTGGCCCTGCGGCCTTGTCTTTGTGGCCCTGCGGCCTTGTCTCTGTGGTCTAACAGACCGCGCGGCCCTGCGGCCTTGTTTCCGTGGTCTAGCAGACCGTGCGGCCCTGCGGCCTTGTCTCTGTGGCCCTGCGGCCTTGTCTCTGGTTTATACGCGTTTCATTTAAAAAAAAAAAAAAAAAAAAAGCCATCAGCAGGCGGTGTTCCATGTTCACGCTTAACATGTTAACTCTTGTTTTTCTTCTTTGTAGGAACTCCAGGATACAAGACCGGTGGGTCTATTTTATTTACCATTTTTGGGGGATAGGATAGGCTCCGTCCAGGTGGAAGTATTCTTCCACTTATTCTTGGGGGTCGGCTGCGCCTCTGCCTTCGTCTTCAGGCAGGATATGCAGAGTCCGGACCCTCAGATTGCGAGCTACGGACGGGGCCTATGCCAATATACTTTATTGCTTGCTGGGTTGTTAATAAATGGATAATTGTCACAGTATTTATTCTCCCGAGTCTTTCTGGCAGAAATGGAAGCTTTAGCGTAAGTTCTGCCAGGAAGACTTAATTGTCATGTCACTTTAATTTTATCTATCCAATCACATGCTAAATACCTGGGTATAAAAGATCGGTACTTACACATGTCTGAGTTCGCAGATGCTGACGCTCCAATTCACCGCCATCCTCCCCACCACCTCCAAGTCAAATCCTTCCCTACATCCACCCCACCACCACCAGGATGGTCCCTTCCATACCTCACGGGGGGGGTCGGCTGCGCCTCTGCCTTCGTCTTCAGGCAGGATATGCAGAGTCCGGACCCTCAGATTGCGAGCTACGGACGGGGCCTATGCCAATATACTTTATTGCTTGCTGGGTTGTTAATAAATGGATAATTGTCACAGTATTTATTCTCCCGAGTCTTTCTGGCAGAACAGAAATGAAAGTTGCTGCTCTACGTATGTTTCTCCAACGTCTCTGGGCGCATTCGTATATAAATTGTGCAAGCCTATTTTGTCCGTTAGATTGAAAGATATGGGGATAAAAAAACATACATTTACCCTTCCTTTGAAGAAATGAGGACAGAAGTAGTTGAAAGTGGACAAAAGAGACGGATTAAAACACCAGGTGTAAATGGGTATGTGTCTCCCTCGTCAACTTGTGATCTAATTGACCAAAACACATCTTAATACCAGGTGTAAACAGATCCTGAGAGTCATTCAAACACTTTTTTGAATACCAATCCTAAAACACAGAAGAGGGATGTGTAAAGAGAGGTGTTCTCCAAAGTTTATGATAGTTTCTGATGGTTTTGATACTAAAATAATTTTTTGTCATCTCCTTGTCTAATTCTAATATTTCAACCCCATCATTTGGATTTTGCAGTTTGTGAAAGCACCATAGCACTATATTTTCCAAATGACTACCTCCCATATTGCTCAGTACAATTAACCTTAAGACATGATTACCTCTGTACATCAGTAAAAGTCAATGATCTAGTAACAAGTTCACTGGAGAATTAATGCATTCATCAAAACTCTGTCGTCATAGCTTGGCTTGTGCGTTGAGAGGAGGGCGGCAGCCGTTGTGCTTCTCAGGAAAGGCAGGGAGTGGTGCATGCGGAGCACTTATCTCGTTCTGCTTTCCCCTCTCACCCAGGCCTATCGTCTTCCACCCGCCCATTCACACCACACTCACCCCTGCGTTTAGACATTCACACCTCGCCCCTGCAGTCAGACATCCCAGATAAATGGACTGACTTCAAACATATGTTAATCAGAATTTAAGCACTTAGAAATGAGATGGCCAACCATTAAAAGGCCTAAACATTAACTCTGCCAGGTATCTCTGCCATCTAAAAACAGGATCACAAATGAAAGTGTGATTATAGTGCTGTTTGAAGGACCTCTTTGATTCTTGAATTACCATCCATTTCAGCTGATGTCCAAAACATTTTGTGATCTAATTACTCAACCCACATATGAGGAATGAAATGCTAATTTGTAAGGCCTGCCAATCAACTGCATTAAAACAAGAGTTTTGTGCTGGTTGGTTATGGCTTGAACATAATACATCCAATTTCATCTGATCAAGAAACTTAAAAAAAAAAAAAAAAAAAAAGAACTCATATACATGCACATCACATCTTGGAGATCTATTAATATGCATTTATAACGCATGGTCAAAGTTCAGTTACAGCCCGAAATGGTACATTGCACCAATATTTAACTTTATAGATATGTCTCGTGACACACTGATCAAGTAAGTTTAAATACACAAAAGTTTGAGGTTAAAATGATATTTGAAAGTTTAATAAGTAATATGTATACTCAAGGCACCTGCATTTAATTGATCAAAAATACAGCAAAACAGTAATATTATGAAATATTATTATCATTTTAATGTATAATGATTCTTTGATGAATAGAAAGCTGCAAAGAACAGACTATATTTGAAATAGGAATATTTTTAAACATTATGTCTTTACTTTCACTTTTGATCAATCAAATGCATCCTTAATTGCTGAATAAAAGTACATATATATATACCGTAGCAAGAACCGCTTGCAGAATCTGTGAAAATGAAATGTGAATAATTTTAACAACATAAGAGGGATCATACAAAATGTGTTATTTTTTTATTAAGTACTGTCCTGAATACATTTTTTTTTACATATATTCCACAAGACAAAAGAAAATAGCGGAATTTATTAAAATGACCCCGTTCAAATGTTTATGAACTATTGATTCTCAGTGCTGTGTGTCGTTCCCTGGATGGATAACTGAATAATTTGCAGGACCTGGAGGATTTTTCTGAAGAACATTGGGCAGTTTAACTGCTCAGGACAAACAAGGGACTCATGAACAGCCATCTCAAAAAAAGCACACAAAAAAAACAGCCGTGGATCATCCAGGGAACGACACACAGTAAGAATCAATGGTTCATAAACTTTTGAACGGGGTCATTTTAATAAATTCAGCTGTTTTTTTGTCTTGTGGACTATATCTAAAAAAAAATGTTTTATACATTTGGATTTATTTTCTTATTCAGGACAGTACTAAATAAATAACAACATGCTTTGTCTATGATCTCCCTGATTTAGTTAAAATTATTCAGATTTTCACAGATTCTGCAAGCGATTCACATACGTTTTCTTGCAACTGTATATATATATCCAAACAAGTCAGATCCATGGAGGCCCCACATGGCAACTTACAGGACTTAAAGGATCTGCTGCTAACATCTTGGTGCCAGATACCACAGCACACCTTCAGGGGTCTAATGGAGTTCATGCCTTGACGGGTCAGGCCTGTTTTGGCAGCAAAAGGAGGACCAACACAATATTAGGAAGGTGGTCGTAATGTTATGCCTGATCAGTGTGTATGTATATATATATATGTAGAGGAAATGTATGAGCTTGCTCATTAGAAACATTTAGCTCCACTGCAAGTCATGGGGACACCAAATTACAGTAAACATCTGCTGTACATAAAAAGGTTAGTGTTCCAGATTCTTCATTCCCAAAGCGCCTTAATGATGGTCTAGAGTACATTTGATGACCGTGAGCTACGTCATGTCCTGACGCCATGTCCTGAGTCAGCGTGTTCTGGGGTGGAGCAAACAGGATGCCTGCTCTGATTTCTGATCTCTTTTACCAACACTGGCCCTTCAATCCCACGTCACTTACATCACGGGATCAGAAGGAAAGGGGCCTGAACTGAGTCACAGCAGCGTACAGGAAGGGTCAGGAGAGATAGGAAAGTATGGGAACTGCTAACCTCAGTATGATTCTGATAAACTGGGCTTTTTTCCTTGCACAGCCATGAGAACGGCACACAAGCTTAACCTCTGCCCTGCTTTTAATTATGTTTTAGATGAACAGACCATGGGCCACTGGGCATAATGCTGCCCACACACACAAACATGACCAGCATTAGCGATACAAGTGAGCTGTACTTTCATGCAAAGACAAAAGACACAACACACCGGTTCATTAAAATTCCTCAGCTCATCTGCATGACTTGTGAAGCAGAGGTTGTCAGGTATAATTCTCAAGTGCTGTTTTCAAACAAATCAAAGCAGACAGTCAGACAGCCAGATCACACCACTCTCCAAAGCCTTGAGAGTCTTGATGTTGTTGCCCTCCAAAAATATAATACAGCCCTGCATCTTGAAAAACTTTATTATTACATATTATTACCTAATTTGATGATGCCATGGGTTCAAAAATATTAATAAAAACTTCCCATCACATATGCAGCTTTTTCCCCAGAATGATTTTTCAAATTATATATGTATCAGCTTTTCTTTCTTTTTTTCTTCAAAATAACAAAAGCAGTCAAATGTTTTAATGACGGAAATAAGTATTCAAAATGTTTTAATTAGCTTACAAACTTAGAAAGGAGTGGGGAAATGTTCAAATACTCAATGAAAAAGAACTTTAAACACACTTTTTTTAAAAAGAAATAAGCCTTTTTTTAATATAAAATCTGTAATTTGCTGTCACTGTTTGGATGCCTAGTAAAACACCAATAGATGTTTCAGAAAACATCTGGGTCATTCTTCTGTTACTGGCCATAATTCTATCCTTGAAATCAGGACTAGGCACAAAATAATGTGAAAATCAGCTGAGAATTGAACAAAAGTTCTAATCTGGCTCAGAGGAAGATAGGATTCATGTCTTTGTGGCAGTTTTCCACTGAGCATGATGCCGTGGCTTCTGTGGAGGATACGTTTGCATGCTTCATGATTTGAGACCCAATTAGAAGCCAATCCCACCTCTATTATCTCTGAAGCCAGAATCACATGATCTGCGTCTGTCATCCAGCTGCCATCAGAATTCTGAACAGACCAGCGTCCAGCGAAGGATTCCTGTTTGAACTGGTCAGCTGGTGTACAGGCCTCTCTCCCTGCGTTAAAGCCTCATTGTTCTCAGGGAAAGTGTTCTTGTGCTAGAACTGGCTGTGCCAGATCCTCTCCAAACATAACATGCGACTCTGTGGGGCTCCGGGCAAAACCAACTGTGTTGAAATACTCTAAGCGGTTACATATTGCAGTTTGTAAAAGAACAAATTCTATTTGTGAAGTCTTATTTACTTAATGCTTATTTATGTGTGAACTCTTGTCGGTTTGGTTTGTTATACAATAACCATTTCACAACAAAGAATAATGTTTCCCCAAATGTTCTTAGAAATGTATTATTTGTATCCATGTTGGTTTCATACTTTTTTTTAACTAGTCTAAAATGTCATGTGGCATATGCATATAATAAAATAATATTTTCCTTATACCATTTTCTTTTTTTTCTTCATTATAAGATCAGAACAGCTGTATCATCTTGACTTTTGTAGGTGACAAAAAAACTATTCAGAAATTAAATTTATTGTATGAATTAAATTAATTTAAAATGTAAAATTAAATAATTGTAAAGAAAAAGAAATAAGCCGTCATTACCCATGACTCTGAAAAAGATTTTTAATAAACTAAATACATTTTAAAAAATAAATCACAAATGCAACATAAATAAACCAAAATGCACATCAAATTTCATCTTTCACATTCAGTATGAAGATGAAATTGCACTCAGGCAGCACCCAACATTTAAAAGGTGTTCAACAACAGACTGAGTGCAAAGTAGATCATATCTGGAACTTTTGCATGTCCCAATGACTCTATAAAAGGAACAACCTTCAGTGACTCATATGTAAAGTGTGTCAAAAGGTTATCAGACTAAAAATGCAATCGGAAACGTCAGGACATAAACTTTCATAATTAGCATGAGTTCATCATGCAACAGGTAATAATGACGACTCAAAACATGATCATATGTGTAGTTGTGGATTTATTCAAAGTGTACAAAATTCTGACACATAAATATGAACATCCCCCAACACACAAGCACTGAGCGACAAACTTACACATTTCAATGTGGAACAGTGGATAATTAAAAAAGAAAAACGCTTCATTCGAAGCAATACATAACTTCTTTTTTGTAACATGATAAACTCTTTACAAAAAAAAAATCAGACGCTGCAAATTCATAGATTAGAAAAGGGAATTGCTAAAGTGCATTTAAACATCTCTTGTCATTTAGGGAATCGCACAATGTGGGTACAGCTAGAAATGTCACAAGTAGTCCTCAAGCTTGGGTGAAGCTCTACTGCACCAACATGTTAAGAAGGATAGTACACCTTTAACCTCAAACAAATCTTGACAATCATCACATTTGCCTGTTGAACTACTTTAGTGGTTGACGAAATGCCCTTCTCAGTGATTCCGATCGTTTTTAAACATTTGTGCATTCCCAAACAAGTGATCCATAAAGCTTATTCTGGTTCCCCTGACCACCGAGACAACAAACACTCAGAGAAAATGATGGGTGGCCATTCTGGATAAAAACCAATGGGGGGGGGAACACATCACCTGAATGTATACATTGGATTTTTCATTGTCCATGGCAGCTTTGGTAATCAATCCTTCCATTTCGAGACATTACATGAATGCTAGGATACGTGTAACACTTCAGACGTAAAGACAAAAGGCCAACTTTTGGCGATCGATCTTTGTCATTTACAAGTTCATGTCCAGTGTTGTCCTTCATGAGAACTCGATGTACCACAAACCCCATGACATTGCTTAACACTGTGTAAAAGTTCCAAGTGATCGGCTACAATCCAACACCCAAAGTGGTTCTCAATATTGTCCTCTTGCATCTCTGAACTGTGTTTATCCAGCACCATCTGACTGATAAAACTCAGCCCACCGAAAAACAATAATTCCAGGAGTGCAGGGCCACAAAGGCCCACAGCATGTCACCAGCGGAGCCATCACAGAGGCCTACCACGACATCCAGCTCACATTCCCATCACCCAACAGTCATCTTTTCCTCTTCTGCTGCCTCATCATCTTTCGCCGCTTGATGATCATGGAGTGGAGACGTTCCAGGCCTTCTTGTAGACCTTCTCCGATGATGGCACAGGCCGGTTGGAGGTGCCAGGGTGTGTGAGAGCCGAGCTCGTTCAGCGCCAACATCTGCTCGACCTCGCAAAGGGGCAACGCACTACGCAGGTCCTGCTTGTTAGCCACCACCAACACGGGCACCCCCAGGTTCTCCTGTAGCCGTGTGATCTTATGCAGCTCTGTTTTGGCCTCCTCCATGCGTTCGGCATCTACCGAGTCCACTACGAACACCAGGCCGTCAGCACACCGCGTATAGGAGCGCCAAAGAGGCCGGAGCTTTTCCTGACCGCCTACATCCCAGAAATGAAAGGTTGCAGTCCGGGCTTTCCCACCGAGAGGCACCTTGATCTTCTCCGCATTGAAGCCCTTGGTAGGAACGGTGTTCACAAACTCATTAAAGCGTAACCGGTACAGTACCGTGGTTTTACCAGCACAGTCCAAGCCGAGAATAACAATGTGCAGAGCCTGAAAGGACGGCAGGCAGGGAAAAATGGCATGGGGCTCTGATAATCCATTCCCCATCTTGTTCTGCCACTCTGACGAGGATGAAAGCGAACGCGGAGACTCAGGAGACCAGGTGTCGCTGCTGCTGCTACCGCTTCACCAAATATTCACAAGGCTTCTCTCGTTCCCCCGAGAAGCTGCTGCTATAACCTGAAACCAAATGAAAAAGGAGATGATGCAATGAGGCCAGCAGTGAAGCACCATGACACACAGTTTTACAGCTCTCCTTTACTTGGCTGTTCATTTTAAGTAAGCATGCTTTACTCTTTGTCATTCTAAAAGGCACACAGATTCAAACTAGCTGGATGTCATTCAGTGCCTTTTTTGATGTTGAATGAGGGATGAAACAGCAGGAAGCCCATTTGCACATGTAGCGCCACAGGGGCACCAGAATTACGCATCGGTAAAAATCCTAGTGCGCAAAGGCTCATGCTCATCTATTCAAGTCATTTTATTGTTCAACAGTTGCAAATAGAGAAAAACGCACATGCTGGCCTATGTAAGCGTGGAAAACACGAGTCAGTCGCAGATATCTATGGCCATCTGTAGAAGCGATTTAGGAGGGGCACATCTCCATAAATAAAGACACGAATTTTGTTCATTATGTTCTCCCAACAAGTGATTCAACATGAGAACCATCATTATTTTGTGCGCTAAAAATGTTTACCGTGCCCCATAAGGCTAGAGCTTCGTTACCAAAATAATAAGTTACTCTGAAATGATATTATTGCACAGACTAATGTTATATTTCTATAATTTAAGCTTTGTAAGCACCCGCGAATGGAAATAAAATCTCGCTCGGTACCCACCTTGTTTAGTTCGATCTTTGCTTTACGCGTGAGCTCAGTAAATGACAGTGTTTGCGATTATTTCCAAAATATTGTTGTCATTCAGATCAGCTGAGCCGACAAGTGCATCCACTCCCTGTAACAGCGCCTGTTTCACTGACTCCACACAGCGAGGAGCATTCCACTTCACTCTAGCAGGGCTGGCTCCGCCCACTGTGTGAAACAACGCGCTGATTGGTTCAGTTCAGTGCGCGCGTGTTATTTTCCTTAGAGTTTGATTGGTGAAAAGTCAAGCCTGTCGTCTTTTTGAACACACACATCCTCACCACCTGTTCACGTCGCTCAAGGCGTTTAAAGTTTGAGAAACGCGTTTACAGGTGAGCGTTACCAGGTTATGAGTAGTTGAATGCTTTAGCCCGAAAACAAAAGTTTGTGTGTGCATTTTTGTTTCAATGTATCTTTGCTCATATCCTCTCTATCCACCCGAATTGTGTCCCTTGTATTGTAATACGTTTCGTTAAAGGGATAGTTCACCAAAAAATTTACATCACTTACTCATCCTCAAGCTGTTCCAGAGTTGTATGATATTCTTTCTCCTGTTGAACACACACTAAAATATATATATTTTTAAAAACTGGAAGTCAATGGCTACTGTCAACTGTCGTCACCAGATCGTATAATGTTGCTAACATGGCCAAAAACTAAAATGTAAGGATACACTGGTTAAAGGTCTCCAAATATGTAAATCCCGACCCCCTTCCTAAAATCCAAATATTTTTATGCATGAAAAAAACATTTAAACTGTTACATAGTAAGTATGACATTTTAAATAGGCTTACAACATTATGTTTCCAAACTTAAATTGGCTATACTTAATGTTGGATGTATAAACCTGAAGAAGAACATTTTCAATTTAGAATTATTTGAAAAAGCAACTTTCACAATAAATGTATGTAAGCAGCTTACGTATAGCGTTAAGAATACCCCAGTGAGCGAGATAAAGGGGACTATAGTGAGAAAAACACACTAGAAAGATAAGAAGCAAACATATACTACAATTCTGGAAAGTGTATACGGCAAGACATTTAGAAATGAAACAGTTAGAATGTTCGGTAGACATTTTTGCTTTTGTCTTTTTATTCTCTGAAAGTTTCTGGGGACCCCTTAGAACCTTCTCAACTTTGAAAACCCCTGCCCTAGGCTACTGCTGACAATAAATAGCAAAATAAAAGACTAATAATTAAACCACCCAGCCTAAACCAAATGAGGTAGATTGCACAAGGCTCTTGGTCTTTCATATTCTTTGCACGTTATCATTTACATTAGAATTATTTAAAATATGGAGACTGTAACGCTAGGCTAGCTGAAGCGAAAATATCCTGCGCATCCTCTTGTCGATGTGTTAACGTAATTTGTAGTTGAATGAGGACATCCCACAGATTGTCATGGCACAGATTTGATCGATAATGTTAGCTAACTGCTAAAATAACAAACCACTTTAACGCTTCAAAAAGTTCATAAAGAGATCGTAATACTATCCATATGAACGTGCTGAGTGGAATGAACCTCATTGGTTCTCACACATCAAACAAGCATGTTTGAGCTTCCGTTTACCCAAGCGGCAACCTCCCCCAGTTTCTCTTGAAGCCAATACGGAAGTGACTTAAACTGCAATACATCGACTGGCCGCTAGGGGCAGGCTCCAGAAGGGAGCAGAATCTCATTGAGCCCCATGTTAAAATGTCCAACTTTACAGCAGATTAAAACATGTTCACAGCCTGGTACAAATTGTGGTTTTGGTCTATATATCTAATTTGGCCCTTCATGACAACTGTGAGGGGGGTGAATTGTTTCGATAACTGATCTGTTTACATTATATAAAGCCGGTTACCAACATTCTTTAAAATATATTTTTGTGTTCAACAGATGAAAGAAACTCATACATGTTTGGAACAACAACGTCATGAGTGTGAGTAGCCTAAATGATGACAACATTTTCATTTTTGGGTGAACTAACTTATCCCTTTAAAAGAGTGTGGGGGTGATCTGAATCATTTATACTAAATTCAGTCCGTTTACGCTTTCAAAAGAACCGTCTGTTCTGTCGATTTGTCCTACCTTGTCAGATTTTGCTACCGCCCATTAAAACAGTAAGTAGCACAATTCGACAGCAAAAAATGCTGCCTGTCAGATTGTGTTACCAGCATCATGTTCATCTGATTTGAGGCTTTTTTAATATCCATACTTACCCCTACCCTGAACCTACCCTTAAAACTATGTAAATATTTTAAATAATATTAAATATGGATGTAAAATGCTACCTATCCGATTGTGCTACCAGAATCATATTAATGTGATTTGCTTTATTAATATGAATTAATATCCATACCTACATCCATACCTACCCCTAAACCTACCCAAAATGTAAATATAAAAAATAAAAATAAAAAAATATTGATGTGGGCATGCGCAGTAAGCCCTGGTAGGACAATCTGACGGGTAGGATGAAATGTCAGGACACCGTCTATTCATTGAGTTCGATTATAACCAATTAATAAACACGGGAGAAAATATTGAGACATGGGTGGTGACTTTTTGCAGGGGAAACTGTTGTCAGACCTAATCGACCCAGTAAAAGAGTCGTCCCTGAACTTTAACCTTAAAAAGAGTGAAGAAAGGTTACGTCAACAGCACGTATGAAAATGTAGTGGAAGCAAAAGAGAATAAACAAATGAGACGGTCCTGTCAAAGAAAGGAGGCGCATCAAAGAGTTAGAACAATTAGCAGTGCTATCAATGCACAATTACCCCGTGATGGACGTGCTGTCACGTACACCACACATCTATAGATCACCGGAGATCTAACTACTGAATACCCTAGACTGACTTGATTGCCCCTCCTCAAACAATCGTTCGTCGGAGCTTCTTAATAAACTAGTTAATTCAGTACAGGTTAATTAGTCTGTCACGTAAAGTATTGATAACCACATTCGCATGTCCAGTGAAATAGGCTTATTCAACAAATGTAGCCTACAAAATACGTTACAAAATAACAAAGTATGTTTTAGGGGTTATTTTCTTACAATTAACTTGTTTGGGGTAGGCCTAACAATTTTGCTTGTTTGAGAATCTAACAATATGTTTAATCCACTAGTCAAATAAATCAGTTCTATAGTTTTAGCAGCACTCAATATATGTAGGCTACGTTTAGTTTGGCTGAAGTGATTTTGTGCGTAAAAATTTGTTTCACTTGTGCGCCATCTTGTGGTGTGGGGAGGAAATACAGCATGGGCTGTTATAATTCACCATTAATGCTTTTCATTAGGCCTATATGGATTCATAAGCAAGCACATATTCTGCTAATTGGATATCCTATGAAATCAACTGTATGCCATACAGTTTTTACGGTTGTGTTTTATTCCTGGTCATAACTTTAACTGGTGGGAAACTACAAAAATCCAAAAATAGAAAAAAAATAGAGTCCAAAAATAGTCCATAGTCAAAAAAACAAAGGAACATAATTTTTTGGGGGGGATAAATCAAGTATAAAAAAATCATTTTAATTAGTTTTTTGTTTTTGACTTTTATTATTCATGTAAATGTAACAGTATTTTTGGGGGGCTACTAAAAACCCACCAGTCACAAATGTGACTACTGGCATGTATTTTGATTATATGCAATCGTTTGTGTGCTATTTTCACTATTCAATATTTTATACAGTGAAACCTGTTGAGCATCAACTACTGAGCCAGATCTCGCTAGATAAAAATGCTCATAACTATTCCAGAAGATAGTCTTTAAAGGTGCACTGTGTAAATGTTAGCGATTTCTAATGGTGAGGTTGTGAACTGCAACCGGCCACTGCTCACCACTCCCTTTTGAAGCACACAGAGAAGCTACGGTGGCCGACACAGGACAAAAATTTCGTCTGAGACAGCAGAGAGTAGCTTGCGCTCTATAAATCAGTTTGTCAGTTACAGAGATGTATAGTAACAAAGTAGAACTACTGTACTTAAGTACTAAAAGGCGGTATCTGTACTTTACTAGAGTATTATTTTTTTACTACTTTTACTTTTATTTTTTACTTCAGTACATATTTTCGATGAGTTTAATACTTTTACTCCAATATTTTTTTATGTGCTGCATCGTTACTCGTTACAATTATAAAAATGTTACGAATCATTCCATTCCAAACCCACATTACCACTGCCAGAACGGTAGATGGCTGGTTTGATGCTGATGGCTGAATCAAGCGATTAAGAAGACTGCGCGTGCTCCCGTTCTGCCTTTTGATCAGCTTAAGATGGACGAACCAAAAACACCACCTTCCACCCCTTCAACTTCAAGTGATCGTGGCCGTGAGAGTGAGGAAGGAGACCACCCCTGGCCCTACTTAGAGTCCATGTTCTTATATGTCGGAGTGAAAGATAATTCATATAGAATGAATTGCTTACTCTGCCGCCCGAAAGGTTGTGAAATAATGGCCTTCAAAAATTCACTGAATTCGAATTTGAACAAACATATCAAGGTAAGTTACAAATATCATCACAAATCACACCAGCTTGAGTTCAGTAAGCCCTTTTTGCTAACTAGCGACATGCTGCGGTGGTCACTTAATGTTAACTAGCTGGCTATCATAAAGGCAGCACATTGAATGGTGTTTTTGACCCATCATCACTAATGTCAACTTTCTCTTATTTTATGGCCTACTGTTGCCAAAAATAAATCATAGAGCATGTCTCCTTTGGTGCTGCTTAATCACACGGCCGTTTTTATAGTGTAGTAATGTTTTATAGGTTAATGGTAGTATAGATTGACACTGAAATAATTTGATATGACAACATTGTGATTGTCCTTTAGGTTAATCATTTTAAATAATAAAAACAATATGATGTTCAAACTTTTGACTACTTTCTTTAATAACTACATAACACAATACTTGTACTTTTACTTTCAGTACTTAAAGGGGCTTTTTAAAACTCGCTTTAAACTCGCGACTGACCCCTGTGGCCAAAAAACAGAACTGCTCTTCATTTCTGCTCGCTCTCGCAGCGCGCGCTCGTACGTGCACACTTCACAAGTCATCTGCTGCAAGGAGGTCAACATTATGTTTACAGAGGTAAGAACAGTCAAATACATATATTGTTTGAGATAAGTGTTCTCTTATCAAAACGTCAAACGTGTAGCTGACAAACTACACAAAAAATTAATACATTAAATAAATAAATAAACCCATTTCGCCATTGGCATACACGCTGATGAAGGGCGCACAGACCGAAACTTTCGTAGAATATTAAAAACACAAATCTGAGCACTGTCCTTGACGACTGAGCACTGTCCTTGACCACTTATTATACACAAGTAGCTTACTATCACGAAGTATGAAAGACACATATACATAATACTATTTAGCAATATTTATTGACTACATGTCTTATGTGAAATAAAATGCATCACACTTTACATCTTCATTTACCTCTTATTTTTTGTTAAGATATAGAAACAACAAACAATATAATGTAGCTTTACATGGCTATATAATAAATAATCCATTAGTTTTATATAGCGCTTTTCTAGACACCCAAAAAGACTTTACATTACTGATGCACTATTCATATTTATTTTTGTTTATATATATATATAAAGCCATTTCTGGGTCCTTTAGTATTCCCAACACAGATCTGAGCTCCCTCCAAGGCTCAAATGCGAAGCCGATGTTCACTCTAGTCCTTGCAATGCGCCGGTCTCTCTCAATCTTCGACCTTTTTTGGCCACTTGTCAGGGGTTTAACTTTTTTAGTCTTCTGTGGAGTTACTGTTGGTGTCCGAGTTGTCCTGGGTCTCTTCTGTGTATTCGATAAATCCATTGCACTGCTTGCGAGTGTAGGCTACTTGCTGACTAGCGGTGGTGGCAGAGTGATCGGAAACGTTTAACATGAACGCGCTTGACGTCACATCCGCAGACAGCGCGGGAAAAGACGACCCGTCAGAAAATATGAAAAATAGGATACAGGCTTATAGGTTCACCCACTGTGAGCGGACAAGGTGTCAGTATGCTCATCAGGAGATGTTTGAGTCATAAATGGTAAAATAAAAAGGCTATAGTTACGTTTATTTTGGGGAAAAAGTTGCATATAGCCCCTTTAAGTAGTACATTTCAAAATAAACTACTTGCAATACTTAAGTATAAAAAATGTTGAATACTTTAGTACTTCTACTTAAGTGTGGTGCTTAAAGAGCACTTCAACTTCTATCAAAAAAGTGACTTGAGTAGAGCACTTGTACTTTTATTCAAGTCTGGGTCTCTGGTACTTTATACATCACTGGTCAGTTAGCGCTACTGTAGAAACATGGCAGTGCAAAATGATGACTTCAGTGTAAGGGGACCCACAGTGTATGTAGATAGAAATGGCTCATTCTAAGGTAAATAAATCATAATGGTTCATTATGTAAGGTCTGTCTGAAATAGTTATGTATATTATATTGCATTTCTGTTAGATACTCATAAATACTACACACTGCACCTTTAAATCAAATGATGTGCACAGGTGAGGGTTACTTTTACCCTAATATAAAAATAGTGCGTCATCATTACAAGCCCCCACACATATTCCACCATTGTTCCAATGCTCATTGAGTAAGTAATATTAAAGATTTCTGTCAGCCTGCCCAGGCTGGTTAAAAAAAAAAATTTTTTTACAGCTTTGTACAGCTAAGATCATGTACTTACAACTTGTATGTACCAAATAAAGTGAATATTTATAATAAAGATAGTTCATTTGGTGTGATGAACTTTAACCATCACCTTTTAAAAAAATGCATTTCTTAAACTGTAATAAGTGTGTTTATATGGCATGTATCATAGTACTACAATGATGTTTGTGGAAGTACTTTGGAGTACCATGGAAATAAGGGCTTTTTTCAATGTACCTTGGAATTATCTTCTTATACCATCAGTTGGCGATAGTACTTCCGCAGTATTTTTGTACTTATTGGTGGTGGTCAGCAAAACTACTACAACACGTCTAGAATGTTTATCTTCAAGTATTACTTGTGTTGTAATATATCTTTTGTCTCTAGGGGACGCGTGTGTGCTGCACTGACGAAGAAAATACATTCTTCAAAAATGTATTGATTCTTTAATTGTACAATTCAAATCATGCTTACAGAAATCCAGAGCAGAAATATAAATCTGTGCAAACAATTCTAAGAGAAATACACAACTCTGTTATCTGAAAAGTATTGAGTAACTTCATATGTTGGACATGTGGCATATTTTTAGTAGGATTTTAATGGAAGTCCAATACAATTCACTCATCATGCCTCAATAAACAACTATCTGTTTTATCTTTCCAGTGAAGTCTGTTGAGTTCAGGATTGGAAAGAAACGCAGTCCTCAGTTAACCTGCAGTGATTTCCCTGCTCTTGCCATGAGGTCACTGTCCCATCGTGACGCGTCCCACCCAAGGAACCAGCCGGTGAAAGTGGGGGGCTCATGCCCCTGCTTTACCACTACCACAGATGTCTCCTTGTCCCGTCCCGATGGGTCTGTCTCAATGTAAGTCTTTGCTGCAAAGGTACAAATACTTACTTTACATGATTTTTGTATTTTATATTTTATGTTAAAACTGTTTCATGTGAATCATGTCATGTGTTCAGGTAAGCATGCTGTTAAACCTGTTCGAAGGCTTAAAAGAGTTTGAAGGCTTAAAGGAGTTCAGGTTAATATTCAAATTCTGTAGATTTTTTTTTTAAGGAATGTGTGCTTGTGTCATCTCACCAGATTTTACAGACTCAGTCCTCTCCACCTCATTGGCATCCTTACCAATCCACACAAACACCTGAGAAATGAAATCAGGGGTCAGAGACATGTACAACACGCTCACCCATGAAAGTCAGGAGATATCTTCAAATATTAAAGATTGTCAGACACAACTGCTATCCTTTAAATCTTAGAAATAATCGTGAAGGATGTCATAAAGAGAGATAACTCTCTAACCTGATCCCAGACATCCAGTAACATGACATCATCCTCTGCCAGGTCATCTTGGTTAAACTCACCGGGTACTTCTTCAATCTATAGTTGTAAAAATGCCTAGTTAGTGTCAAAACAATATTTTGCCTTTATGTAGTGATATCTGAGCGGTTAGCACAGAAAGTCAAGGCATGTTTTACATTTTCTGCATTGTGTTCCATGCAGAATTGTTATTGAAAGCAATAGCCTAAAGAAAAACTGAACTGGACTTTGGTTCTCTCTTATCAGGTCTAGGATACTCACAATGAACCTTCCGCTTTTGTTGGAGCAGGCGAACAGTCGAGGAGGACATGCTATAGTTTTACTCTCCAACATCTCAGATTTCTGATATTCTGTCTTTCCACCCAGAGCCTTCCAGAAGTCCTCTTAAATGCAAAATGAGCAATGAGTATATAAAAATGTAGAACTTCCTTCCCCTCCTGTCACCTACCAATGTGTGAGTAAAGAGTATGAAGAGTGTAAATTGAATCTGTTATATAATGGCCATACCAGGCTCATTTCCTTCAGTAACTGGCTTGGTTTTGCACTGCAGCTTCTCACTCATGTACTTTGCCCCTCGTTCCTCTTCCTCGCTGGCCCCCTTCCCCTTCCACAAGTATCCATTCCCCTGAGGTAACTTCAGCAGGTAGGCATCATTGGTGTTCAGACTTGATGCTTTAGCATCTACCTGTTAGACCACAAACCAACACTTTCAAAGGACATGCATGTATCGAAATTAAAAAACGGGTCACACTAACCAAAGAGGTTAGCACTGTTTTGGAATATCAAGCAGATCTCCACCATCTTGGCCTAGAAAATCTGCCAGTGCTAACCAGAATTACCTAGATAGTCTAGTATGTTAAACCTCAGCTCTACCACTTGGGGGTCTACTGAAACAACCACCTAAACCAGCTTGGGCCATCTACTGACTACAAATGATCAGGTTAGCCATGTAAACCATGCACAAGAAACTTGATTTATCTAGATCTTTTCCTGGTAATTTCATGTGACCAAACTCATGTTTCTGTACATTGTGCTCACCAGAGACCAGGACTCACCTCACAAATTCGTGTAATGGTGCCCAGGTTCTTGCGCACTTGAAAGAGGCGGGTTGGAGGTGCGGGTGCCTGTCCTCCCTTCCTAGAAGTCCCATTCTTATACACAATCAGAGGCTTGTCTTTGAAGAGACTCAGCAAATGAGGCGGTTCCTTTCCTTGAGTCACTCGCACCTGGATGGACACGGAATGGAACCATGGTAAGATAACAACACCAGGCTAGTCATGTTTAGTCAGATCTGCAAAGCCCCTGCTGTACATCTTTGGAGCCCAAGTCCATAATCTAGCCCTAGTTTCAGTCAAGTTGCAGTAGATAAAATTCAAATCCCCCTCACCTGAACAGCATTTCCTCCCAGCGAACGGTCCAGTTCAACAGTGAGAAAGGCTGAAGCTGTCAGTTCATCTATTGTGCTGCTGGAACCTTGCCTGAGGGTGAAAGCATAAAGCGATAAGCCTTGTTTGATTCATGTGCATGATTTGACTCCCCCTACGGAAACGATCCACTTCTACAGAGCTTACCAAGTGTAAATGATTTCTCCCTTCGTGTAAGTATATAAAATTATATAACAGTCCCCTCCAAAGAACTGGCCGTATGTCTCTGGGTCGACAGGAACCTTGGTATCGCCTATGGTATTACCACACTCCACTCTCCAAATCTGTGAAACAACACCAGATTAAGAATATCCATCAAATAAATTCACAGTTTAGAATGGCTGGATTTCATCCGATGATTTTCTTTGATAATAGAGAACAATCTGTAGTTGTTGTGCAATAAAGTCTTTAAGATGTGCTCAAATTAGTGAAATTTCGTGTTCATTCTCTATTGTCAGTAGTGTAGCAATGTATGAAACACAGCTCACACAGAAGTCACATTTAAACCAAGCATCTTTCTGCTTTTGCCCTCAAGCTAATTCCAGATCACATGGATTCCTATTAACATGGCTGGATTCCGCCTGTGTTTTCATCTGAAAAGCCCAAAAGGGTTAGTTCACCCAAAAATGAAAATTGTCTTTTACTCACCGTCATCTCGTTCCAAAACCGTAAGACCTTCGTTCATCTTCGGAACACAAATTAAGAGGATTTTGATTAAATCCGAGAGCTCTCTGACCCCTCAGTTTGACAGCAATGTAATTAACACTTTCAAGGCCCAGAAAGGGAGTAAAATCATCTGTGTGACTCCAGTGGTTCAACCGATGAGATGAGAATACTTTTTGTGTGCAAAAACAAACAAAAATAACAACTTTATTCAACAATTTTGTGTAGTCTGTGTCAGTCTCCTACACAGTTTACGCAACAGGTCTTACGGGTTTTGAACGACGTGAGGGTGAGTAAAAGACAGAATTTAAATTTTTGGGTGAACTAACCCTAAGTGTGGCTGCACGAGTGCAAAAGTTATTAAGCACCATATCAGAATTTTAGCTTCTAGTTTCATTTGGAGTGTCATTTTGACTGTAAGATACTCATCTGCAACCAACGCAAGCACAATTTCACTTATACAATCTCTGATCTCTTGCATGCAAATAGTGACCTGGGTTTTTCCAGTTCCGTTGTCGACCATGTTGTACTGAGCAGCCATTTGATGAGACCCATGCAGCTTCGAGGCATCAAACTTGGCTTGTTGAATCTTTGCAATCCGCTCAGTGACAAAGACTCTGCCGAGACCCTCAGCCTGGTCCTTCCCTTTCCAGCTTTTGAAGAACTGCTTAAAGATGGGTGTCTCTCCACCCTCAGGAAGGACCTGGATCTGTGTACAAAAACCCGGATGATTCAAAGAATACTATACTTGTTTCCTGTCAATAAAAATGTGCAAAAGTTGTACCTATATGCATACAGCTTGTCCTTAGCACAGCATCCTTAAAGGGCCAACTTTGTACATTATCTACCCTTGAAAGTTCATATTAATACCTTAGAGTAGTAACATGTACTACTATAAACAAAGCTAAATAAGGTACAAAGATGCTTCCATAGTGATAAGCTGTTGTTCCCCTAAAGGTTAAAATTTGCACATTTATTTCTGACATGTTGCTACATCTGTGACCATGAGTTATTCACTCATTCAAGTGAATATAGGGGAATAGCGGAACCTGGGTGTTTTCAGGATATCCCATCTGCTTAATGAAGCCCTCAGCTGTCTTCATGGCTTCCTTCCTCTCACTTGGATTTGCATTGTGGCCTAGATCATCAAAAATAAGGTCAGGCACCTGGGTAAGTATAGTGAATGTCACACAACTCCTTTGTTTAATGGCTTCAGTTTACCAATACCTTTCCACACAAAGATAATTTTGTTTTTTCCGTGATCTAGAATGAAGCATTCCTCAGACAACAGGTCACTTTGGCTAAACGGATTCTCCTCTGACACGAGCGACACTTGCATTTTTCCTGTTGCATCTGACACCTGTAAAGCGCAATTGTATTTAAGTATTATCCTGTTACAGGTCCCTACAGTTCCTGTCTATTGAATTTGCATGTAGACGAATTAAACTGAAGTGTATAGACTTATTTACCATGTAAAGTTTGGCCATTTTCCTGTTTGACATGTCAGCAACCGCATCCTCATTATCGTCACCTTCAGGGATGTCAGGCTTCTCACCGAGAACCTGTGATGTGCAAAGCCAAGGTATAAAAATGTCAAACTTCCAGTTAAACCAGATATCGCACTGCCTATAGCAAACATCTTAGTGGTACAAAATAAGCACATTATACCGTATACCAGTAGCCACCTGTTGCATGCAATTTCTGGCAAACTTAAGATGATTGATTTGCCACTTTTATTTGATACCTTCATCATCTCTGCAGGCTCCTGTTCTTCTTCTACAACCACCAGCTGGGCCCGTCCATTCCTCTCGTTGTCTCGGATGCCAGTAGCCACCTGTGCAGCTTTGAGGCGCTCAAACTTGTTGCACTTAGACCCACACCATTGGTAGATTACCTAGTTTCAGAAATCTGTTCAATTGTTGGTGAGCTTGTTACACATACAGACAAATCGCTGGCAGACTTCCTAGAAAGACATCAACCTCAAAAATCGATTTCTTTCTTGGTAATTTTGTCAGCGACACAAGCTTTCTTAAGATTTTTTTTGCGAGTATTGCTTTGAAAATGCTAGCATATATTTGTCTTTATACTGTCATTGTGTAATGCTATCAGTCAGGATTTTTCTGTGCTGTTGACTGGTCTTTCATTTTCATTAGAGATGTGAGAGAGTGCAGCACTAAGTAGCCTATGCTGTCAAATCCCTCAGTCAAGTGGTATTATCACATTTAATCTTCCTGTAAACTATCCCATGCAACGCATGATCAGCAAGAGCGTTAGATGCTTAATGGATGCATCTGTTATTTGGCGTGAGACATGGTTCATCCCCTTGCGCTCTCAGAACATTTGCTCTACACAGGATGTTGACAGTCAAAGTAATTTGACAGCAATCCAATTATAAAAACCCACCCAAAGTGCATACAGAGAGAATATTAAATACACACTGCACAAGTGAACCAGCCGGTTACTGTCTATAAAAAGTAAGTGTAATACATAACATTTATTCTATCTGGGTTATCCTAACTGAGAATTTCACTTTATTTTAACTTATTTGTTAATTGTGCATTGAAAGGTTTGTAGATTATTACTCAAAAAAAGACCAGTTTGTTAACTCATTTAGCAATTAAAGTAGTTTCCCCTGCATTTTTAAATGACAGATTTATTCTCTTCATCATTTACTCACCCTCATGATGTTCAAACACTGCATGATTTTAACGAGAAATTACCTATGATTTCAGAAGACAAAAAGAAGTCTTTTTGTAATTTACCAACTGCAGCATCCATTTTTGCTGTATATTGAAAAGCACAGTGTGGACATATTTGCTAAAAAATTCTATGGAGGTTCCAAGGAAACAGTCTAATAATACATTTGGAGTGACATGAGGGTGAATGGATGATGTTTTAGATGAACTGTCCTTGGATCTAATGCAGCCATTCGTATGTTTGTTGATACAGCAGGTCCTACCGCTCCCAGATCAGCTATGAAGCAGTCGCCCTTGTTGAAGCTGGCCCAGACGAGAGGCACTTCTGTGGCCCGGACAGTGCGCCTGCCCTTGATGTGGAAGAGTCGACGGGCAGTAAGATCATTGGTGACCACGTGTTGAAATCCTGATGCCACACCTCCGGTCTGAGGAGGTAAGAAAACATTTTCTTTAAAATTTTCCCTCAGGTCTTTCTTTTTTCTCATTTTTAAACACTTTCCGTTTTTAAACCCATTACTTATTTTCAGTCTGCGGCCAAATGCAACACTGAGGAGTTGAATGTCCCCAAACACGTGCTATAACACAACATCCTCTCAGAAGGACCGTCTAAGAAGGAAGGCGTTGAGTAGTAGATTTTACCTCACCCAAATTGTAAACAAAACGACTAATCCTAGATTTGCACTTTGAAGTCTAGGAAACATTTTCTCAATTTACAAATAAACACTGCAGCAACTGTCAGTCTTTCCATCAGTTTAAACAGCAGCTTTATGTCTAACATAAGGCAGACCTGAAGTAAAATAAAGAATAGTACACTGTTGGGAGTCAGTAGAGCACAAAAACTAAAAGAAAAGTGTTGTAAGAGCAGGAATAAGGACTCAAACCTTATATGTGATCCCGCCTTTAAAGTAGCTGGTAAAGTTGTTGGACTCAAAACCCTGGAGTTCCCGGTACTGGACTGGTTTACCTCCCAGGTAGTCATCCATCTGAATGGTAAAGATGGCCGCTGCTGTACTTTCATCTTGGGAGCAATCTTTACCTATAGAGATAGAAAGAATAGAGAGACTTCATCCACACCTACTTCTGTGGCCGATTTACTCTTCTTTTTTTTTAAATCAGGTTAATAATCAAGTAATTGTTTTTTTTTTTTATTCTTTTACACTTGCAACTCCTCAGAGGTATGAAAATTGCATTTCTAAACCATGAAAGAGCTGTTCGTTCTCACACTTGATGACAACTAATAACCAAAGTGTTTCTTTCAACGGGTTTTGGTTGTTACACTTTAAAACCTGCTATATTAGTTGTTGCTTGTGACCACAGATGTGTTGTGGGATGTAAAAAGCCTTTCTATGCGATGCTGCCCATTTTGTGGCAGGCTTTTTAGGGTAAATGACTTGGCAACAAAGACATGATGGGCAGAAACATCATTAAGGAATCCATTTACATTGGAAGTGGTTAATGACTCTTAATGGAGGCCGTTTGTGTGTGTGAGTGTGAGTGTGAGTGTGAGTGTGAGTGTGAGTGTGAGTGTGAGTGTGTGTGTGTGTGTGTGTGTGTGTGTGTGTGTGTGTGTGTGTGTGTGTGTGTGTGTGTGTGTGTGTGTGTGTGTGTGTGTGTGTGTGTGTGTGTGTGTGTGTGTGTGTGTGTGTGTGTGTGTATGTGTGTGTGTGTGTGTGTGTGTGTGTGTGTGGTTACGGACACTCAAGGCCTAAACATCACGGCGATATTGACATCTCTGAAACATCTAATGGGGTAAAGAAAGTGCTTTCACTTAGCAGAGGAAGGAAACTGTATTAAGTGCACATGGTTTCTGGTAACTAAATGGCTTCTAAATTTCTGTGACCTTGTTTGAGAAAACTGGTGACATGAACAGAAATGTATTGTTATATTTCTCTTGTAGACTTTCTCTTGTTATATTTCTCTTGCCAGAGTAAAATACATAAATACAACCATACTCATTTTCATTATCTCTGCATCTTGACCACAGAAGTTTGTTTTTTGAAGCAACCAGAGCATGCATATCTATGAATTTCACGCGCGTCCGGTGTGAACGCCACATAAGGCTTCACCACAACACATATCATAAATTAAATATCAAGTTTTTAGGAAATCGCATCACATGACCTTTTGTCCTTGTCATAAAAAGGTAAAATTATAAAACATTTTTAGAGATTTATTTACCTTCACCTATAATGTAAGGGACTGCAGGGGTCCTGTCTATGGCATAATTTCTTTCCTGCATGTTGCCTGGACCACATGATTTTAAATATTAATTAGCAGTGAAGCTTTAAAAAAAACATAACAATGAATATTTAAAGAATATGCAAAACTACTTGAATGAGGCTTCTTCATTATGATATCAGAACAGTTGTATCACCCTTACACTTTTGACTTCAAAATATCAAATTCAGAATTTAAAAACATGCTTTTCATTGAGTCGGTGCATAGATGAATGTCCAGTATTAAAACCAGGAGACCGGGTAAACACTTCTGAGCATGAACTTTACAACCTTCGCATTACTAAAACGTTGTTTTATAGGAGCCATATACTTCGCTCAGGCTATCTGACGGTGTATTTACAAAGTGCACATTTGAGTATCATGTCAGTTAATTTTCCGTCATCTTTCTTCAACCTTTTAAGTAGTGACTGAGATTTTGCAGTTTCCTTTATTTTTATTTTCATAATCATTATTCATACAGATCTGGACAAAAGTTTGTGAATATAATTTTGACCTAATGCCCTCTTGAACGTTTAAGGTGCTGCGATAAGTCAGTTTACTGTTTAATTGCAGATCGAGTCACATGCACTTTTGACTAAATAATATATTCTATACAGTATATATTCTAATATTTATAAATAAATATACATAATAAAGTAAACAATATAATATAAAAAATTTTTCTCTAAAGTACAGAACAACTGCTGCTTACCCAGCCAGAAGTGCAGATCATAGAAACAGGAGTTCTTCTGTTTGACAGTGTGGAGCACCAGATAGGCATCACCTATATAGAAGCTTCCATGTAAGTTGTCAGGCACAAGGACCAGTTCCATCTTTTCAATTCTCCATATCTGGAGACCGGCGCATTTTCCAGCCTGCTCAAACTCTTTGTGGTAAAGCCCCATGTCTGAGAGAGGTGTGTGCAGATGAGGTGAGAGGCAGACAGTGTACTTCTGTGGCCTGACAGCACTGAATCAATAACAGCAGTGTGCAGATGTCTCTACTGACACATTCAAGTGGGCGTGTTCAGAAACATGGCAAAGTAGTTAAACGCGCAGAGAGCACGAGAGAGAGAGAGAGAGAGAGAGAGAGAGAGAGAGAGAGAGAGAGAGAGAGGTGCAAATATATGTGCAAATGTTTTATTATATTTTCCTCTTTTTTTCTTCTTTTTGTTATCAAGTCGTATTAGTCAACTTTAAATTAATTTAATTAAATGAACAAAGCGCTGTCTAAATTGATGTAGAAAGACCAATAGGTTTGTTGCCATAATAAGAGGCAAAGGATTCAAGGATTCAAGGCAAAGGATTCATAAACTACATTTATTTATTTACATTCACAACACATTTATTTCTCAATTTGTGTCTTAAGTGTCTACCATTTGGAATAGCAAATATTGCAAAGGACTTCAAAGACAGTGGACACCCTCCAAATGTTTTATAGGGAGCCTGTTTATTGTCTGATCACCAGATGCATTGGGAGACTGACAGTTACAACATAAATAAATATATCCAGAGCTTTTGAGATTCTCTCACTGTTGCACTACAAGGATTACACACATTTTCCATATATATATGGATGCACATTTTAAGAAAATGTCTGCACACTGCAATTCATACACTCTTAAAACCTTGTTTTTTTGTATATGCATACACAAGAACATTTCTGCTAACCACAATTAGTCCCATGACTAATGCTGAGAATGCTGGAGATTTATCATAAATTAGGTTGAACATCTTTCAGCTGCAACATGATTCAACAGAATGAGTGGGGTTGAGGTTACATTAGGTTATGTAGAAAATGCATAAAAACCACTGAAGAAAAAAAACGACAATTTAGAGGAAGTTAATTTGATATGAAAGATACAAACAGTTACTTAATACAGAAAATCCTTCCTTGACACGTATGCCTAAAAAGACAACAAATTTATTTGGCAGTTCAAAATAAAAACTGAAGCCCTCTTGAAGCCCAGTTCTCTGTGCATCTCACGCTGCAGTAAATCTCTAAGAACCCTTCAAACCAGGGTTCAAAATAATCGTGCTGTATGATCAATCCAAACAGAAGTGCAAAAGATTATTTAAAAAATGGGTTACTTTATTTAGATGGTCCACTTTAAACATTCTACTAACTATACTTAACTGTGCGACTACATGTCAAGCAACACTCATTAGAGTATCAGTGACGTGCCTTAAAAAAAAGCATTACTGGTCTGCATCTTGAGACAAAACAATGGCTCTGACATATTTTAAGATACTGTATGTCAGTGCAAGTTGCTTTCAATTAAAACAGCTCAAACATGCATTTTAGTCTATGACTATAGGCTTAAGCCTTGTCTGTGAAACCAGGAGTTAATGAAGTTACTATTATTTAAAAATGTGAACAGTCAAAATAAATAAGTAGATATTTAGTAGATTACTTCTAAACTTTTCACTGGTACATCTTCACAGGAACAATAGAATTCATTGTCACTGAAGATCATGTCATTTTAATTGAATGTGAAACTGTTAGATTTACTCTGTGTTCAAAGGAATTTTCCATAACACTTAATTACAATTTAAGTTAAGTCCACTCAATAGTATCTGTGACATGATTGGTATGAGTACCACAGAATATAATTTCATGTTTGAAGAAAAACTATTGGTTGTGCATTTTTCTAAGGTAATTCCTGTAGGAGTTCATTCCAAATAATGATTTGATTCATAACTATGTTAAACTACTGTAACAAAGTTCGTAAAGGGACAAGGAAGAAGACAAGGGGTTGGCTTACTGGGACACAAACTCACTTTTATTTCTGGATAACTTGGATCACAAACAACTGAAATGAAAAGTTCTCTCTCTCTCTCTTTGTCAACGGTTTGTTTCTGGCAGTTCCTCTCTATAGATAAACGGCGTTACTAACGGAATTATCATTTCAGTAACGAGTAATCAGATGAATGACTATTTCTCCCGTAACAACGCCGTTAGCGTTACTGAGGAAAAAAATGCGGCGTTACTATAATTGAGCTCAAAAGCGGTTTTCATCCGAACAGGCTCTCTGTCAGTCGCACCTGCAACGTGTGTGTGTGTGTGTGTGTGTGTGCGTACGGGCGGGCGTTTGTGCATGCCATGCCATGAGTGTTGGGGGGTGGGTGGGGTGGTACACATAACTGATGATGATTGGTGGGTGGGAGACAAGGTTGAGGTGATAGGTTGAGTTCACACACACGTGCATATATGCAAAGTCACACACGACCAGGAGGAGTCAGAGCGATGGCAAGTCCAATGACTTCAAAGGTAGCTTTCGCAAACTGGAAGTATAAGCGCTACTTTTCCCTCGTTGAGGTGAAAGGTAAGAATGTTTATGTAACGTGCAACTTATGCCCAGGAAGAAAGAGTCTCTCCACGTCTGTGGCAAGTAATTCTAATCTAATGAAGCCTCACATCATCACATGCCGCCACAAAATTAGTGGCTAAAAACGATACTCGGTTACTTAACGTAACTTCGGTTCTCTCTAGAGAGGGAACGAGTATTGCGTAAGTTACTTACGCTACAGGAAAGTATTCTTTCTTCGAGATTTCAGAAAAACCCAAAATTATCCTTAATTTTGTAATATTGTCAACGCAGTGCGGCAGCCTGGCAGACCATAGCAGGCTATTCAGCGTGCCTATTGGCTGCCCTGCTGGCATCTGCAACAGCCTATCGTGAGCCCGGTAGCTACAGGTAGGGCGTGGCCACGTGTATAAAAGCAGGGCTCGCAGGCTGTATATTCGGTTTTCGTAGTCTGAAGCGTAAAAGTCCGCGGGGCGCACGGCAAGGAACGCAATACTCGGTCCCTCTCTAGAGAGAACCGAGGTTACGTTAAGTAACCGAGTATCGTTCTCTTACGAGAGGTTCTCTCGTATTGCGTAAGTTACTTACGCTACGGGAACATATTGTCAACGCCGTGCGTGCCTTGCATACAGCATATGTATCCCGGGGAACCGGGGAAAACACAGCTAGGGCGGTGGCCAGTAAGGAAACGGGCCAACACATATACAGACATTTCGTAGTACTGACGGGTGAAACAACACCCTATCTCATGAATGAGGGAGCGGCACCGCCGGTCTCCTACAAATTCACATAAGTACAACACCGAACTTACGACCAGTACGTGAGCGTTGTCTGCACAGAGTCACTGGGCAGAGCTAACAGCCCCCTTAAACTGATAACACTTTTGCCTGCAAGGCAGGAACTTCCAGATTGTAAAATCTCACGAATGTAGACGGAGAGGCCCAGCCTGCCGCCATACAGATATCGTGGATGAAATCCCTCTGGCCCAGGCCCATGAAGAGGCCATGCCTCTAGTGGAGTGGGCTCTAACACCTAGCGGGCACTGCAGGTGCTTGGAGGCGTAAGCTGCTGCAATCGCGTCCACTATCCACCTGGACAGGCTCTGTTTCGAGGCGGCAAGACCTTTAGTGCGCCCGCCAAACGAAACAAAGAGCTGCTCGGAACGCCTGAAGGCGGCGGAGTGTGTGACATAGACCTTCAATGCCCTGACAGGGCAGAGGACGTTGCCACCATCCTCCTCGTCGGGTGCTGTCAGAGCCGAGAGGGAGATAATTTGCGCCCTGAAGGGAGTGCCGATCGCTTTGGGGACATAACCATGCCTCAGTCTGAGAATGACCTTGGAGTCATTTGGACCGAACTCCATACACGCCGGGCTCCCTGAGAGCGCGCGTAGATCCCCCACGCGTTTCACTGAAGCCAGGGCTAGCAGGAACACGGTTTTAAGCGTGAGGAACCTTGGTTCCGCGGCTTCAAGCGGTTCGAAGGGATGAGCCTTCAGGGCCTCCAGGACCAAGGACAAATCCCAAATAGGAACCGAGGGGGGTCGCGGGGGATTCATCCGTCTAGCTCCTCTGAGGAAACGGATAATGAGCTTGTTTCTTCCTAGCGTGCTGCCTAGCGTCGTCTGAACGGATGCTGCTATAGCCGCCACATAGACCTTGAGCGTGGAAGGGGACCTGCCCAGTTCCAAAAGCTCCTGGAGGAAGGAGAGCACCCGCTGGACCCCACATTCTTGTGGATCCAAACCCTTGGTGACACACCACTTAGTAAACACAGACCACTTGGAACTATATAGCCGCCTCGTCGAGGGGGCTCTAGAGTGTGCGATCGTGTTCACAACCCCTTCGGGCAGGTCAACGGGTATCCGTTGGTCACCCATACATGCAGAGACCATCGCTCTGGATGGGGATGCCAAACCGACCCTCCGGCTTGAGAGGAGGTCTGCTCTCAGCGGGACTGGCCATGGGGGTGAGTGCGACCGTTCCACCAGCTCTGGGTACCAAACCTGGTTCTCCCAACGCGGCGCTATGAGGAGCACCGGGCGGCGCGTTTCCCTGATTCTCGCTATGACCTGAGGTAATAGGGAAACCGGTGGGAATGCATATAGCGGGAGGCTGGGCCAAGGCTGGGACAGCGCATCCTCGCATTTTGACAGGAACATCGGGCAGCGGGTGTTCTCTTTCGTCGCAAAGAGGTCGAGCTCCGCTCTGCCGAATAGGCGCCATAATAGCTGGACTGTCTGGTGGTGCAGGGACCATTCTCCTGGGAGAATGAGGCCCCTGGACAGCTTGTCCGGGCCGACATTGAGGAGACCCGGTACGTGCGCAGCCCTTAGCGAGCGCAGCGAGCTGTGTGCCCACATGAGCAGGCGTTCTGTCAGAGTGCCCAGGCGTCTGGACCTGACACCGCCCTGCCGGTTCACGTGCGACACCACAGTGGTATTGTCCGAACGGACCAGCACGTGGTGTCCCCGTATGAGAGGGAGAAACTGCTTGAGCGCGTTCTCGACCGCCATCATCTCCAAACAGTTTATGTGTAGGAGCTTTTCCTGGCTCGACCAGAGGCCAAAGGCCGGTTTGCCCTCGAAAACAGCGCCCCAACCTGAGGTGGAAGCGTCCGTCGAGATAACCTTGCGGTGTGAGATGGCTCCCATCGTCACTCCCCGCTGGTACCAGTCGGCTACTAACCAGGGCTTGAGCGCTGAAGCGCAGCTCTGAGTCACCTTGATCCGGAAGCCTCCGGACGCCCATGCTCTGTGAGGCACTCGGGCGTTTAGCCAGCGTTGCAGTGGGCGCATACGCAGTAGACCCAGCTGGAGCACTGCTGCAGCTGAGGCCATACATCCCAGCATCCTCTGAAAAGTTTTGAGAGGTGTGGTGCTGCCCGGCTGGAGGGACGCGGCCATGTGTTGGATTTGACGCGCGCGTTGAGGTGACAGGCGGGCAGACATTGCCACCGTGTCCAGATTCAAACCCAGAAATGAGGTTGACTGCGTGGGCACCAATGAGCTCTTGGTCCAATTGACCGTGAGCCCCAGGCTGTCCAGATGGCTGAGCAGCACTGCCCTTTGGGCGAGGAGCTCGGCTTCTGACTGCGCCAGAATAAGCCAATCGTCCAGATAATTCAGAATTCGCATTCCCCGCCTTCTCAGGGGAGCGAGGGCCGCGTCCATGCACTTCGTAAATGTACGGGGTGCTAGTGACAGGCTGAATGGAAGGACGGTGTATTGATAAACCTGGCCATCGAAGGCGAATCGCAAGAATGGCCTGTGACGCGGTATTATCTTGATTTGAAAGTATGCATCTTTCAGGTCGAGGGAAATCAGCCAGCCTCTCAGGCGAACATGCGCGAGGATCTGCTTGGTCGTGAGCATCTTGAACGATCTTCTCATAAGAGCTTTGTTCAGACGCCTCAGATCCAGAATCGGTCTGAGCGACCCATCCCTCTTCGGAACGAGAAAATATCGGCTGTAAAAGCCCGACTCGCTCATAGAATGGGGAACCGGTTCTATAGCCCCTTTGCACAGCAGCGTAGCTATTTCTGCTCGAAGTAGATGTGCTACTTCCTCGCTCACTCTCGTCTCTGTACGCGCAGAGAAGCGCGGAGGGCGACGAGCGAACTGCAGAGCATAGCCATGCTTCACTGTTTTTAGCACCCATTCTGATACACCCGAGATGGCTTCCCACGCTCTCGCGTGTGCCGCTCGAGGCAGAACGGCCTCCGGGCTCTGAACGCCGCGCTTTGCGGGTTCGATGGCCTGACTGGGAGGGGTGGGCGCGGTGCGCTCGCTCTCTGTGCTCTGGGCCAGCCGATCGCTCACGATGGCTGGCCGCCGTACACACTGTGTCTCTGCCGCTTCGCGCAGGGAGCGCTCTGTGTGTGGCTCTGTACTCATCGTCCCGGCCACCGTGGGCGGGGAACAGATGGTGTGTGGCGCGGCGCGTGGCGCCTGGGGCAAAATGTTCGCGAAAATGTGTGAATGCGTTTGAGCGGGCACAGCTCTTATGCGTGGAACATGACCGGTTAAGAGGGGCTGTGTGACAGCGCGTGTGGTGGTTAGGTGTGGGCGCAAACAGGCGGACACGTGACCTAACTCTGGTGGCCGCTTTATGTGAGTGAGAGACACGGGATTTATAGTGCTTGGGTGCAGGGGTGAACACAGAAACGTGGGCACTTTTACTGCATTTGAAACACATGCGGCGTGAGCCGTGCAACCAGAAATAATGCAACTTTTGTGATTTCTCTGGTGCGCCGTAAAAACGGCGGTTGCAGACAGGCGAGAAGGCAGTTTTGCCGGCTCGTTGGCTGCGTGAGATTCATCTGCAGCAGCCACAATGGTGGGGGCTGACAGGAAAAAGAGTTTTGACGGTGGTCCGGCCGTGGCAGGACTTAACCGTCGTTTCTCCCCTCTGGCTAGGAGGTCTTTGGAGGCTCGGGCTTCAGCGCGATCCTAGGCCGGGGACCCCGGGGGGGAGGCGGCTTGCCTCGGCTGGAAGAGCGCGATCTGGGGCTGCGCGGGACTCCGTGCTGGCTGGTCGCGGGGACGGCGAGCAGCAGAGCTAGCGCTAGCGTTAGGGCGTCGAGGCAGGAAGAGGTTCATAGACTGAGTCGTCTTCTGTACCTCGGAGACGCGGTCGACGATCCCGTTGACCGCTGGGCCGAACAGGCCGGATGGGGAGAGCGGGGCGTTGAGAAAAGCCAGAGGTGCCTCTCTGCGACTGTGAGAGATGCCATGGAGCGTCCGAGGGCTTGTGCTGCGGTTTTGGTAGCGCGAAGGGAGAGATCCGTCGCACTTCTCAAATCCGTAACCAACTCAGTGTCCTTGCTTTTCTCGTCCAAATCACGGAGGAGATTGGCTTGGAGGATCTGTAGCACAGCCAAAGAGTGGAGAGCGGACGCCGCCTGATGACGTCGTTCTATAGGCCTTGGACGGGAGAGCAGCCTTTGAGCGCCAGCCAGAGGGCGGGCAAAGGTGCGCTGCGACCGCCTCTTCCACCGGAGGGATAGCGTTGTAGCCTTTCTCAGCAGCGCCGTCAACTTGTGAGAGCGTCGAAGAAGCTTGAGAAGAGACCCTCACGGAAAAAGGCACGTTCCAGGACTTCGCGAGCTCCTCGTGAAGCTCTGGCAGAAAGGGTGCAGTCCTGGAGGTGGGCGCGCGGCGGCGACTGTTCAGGAAGCATCCGTCGAGCCGGTTCGGCACTGCCACCTTGGGTAGAGACCATTCGAGGCCTAGCTGCTCGACAGCTCGGGTGAGAAGGCGCATGAGCTCCGCGTCCTCACCCGCTCGAGAGCATCCGGAGGCCCGGACGGAAGAGGCCGTGGAGGACCAATCCTCGCTGTCGGAGGCCATGATGGAGCAGCTGTCGGCGCGTTCAGTGGCCGCATCCGCCTCATCCCCGGAGGCGGCGACAGACATGGCGGCCTGGGGTGGGGGCGGGGAAGGCGAGAGGGAGGCTAGCGGGAGTGGTTCCGGCAAGCTTCTCCCTGCAAACTCCGGTGTCCGCTGCGAGCGGCGCTTTTTCCTGCGCGGCCTGACAGGGACTGGAGGGATTTCGTCGTCAAACTGTTCGAGTCGAGCCCGCAGGGTCGACATCGTCAGTTCCTCGCACTCAGGGCATCCGCCGGCGAGGAGTGCGGCGGCGGCGTGGTCACGGCCCAGGCAGAGAGCGCAGATCACGTGGCGGTCTCCGGAGCTGAGCGACAAGTGGCACGAGCCGCAGGTGGATCGAGACATTTTGCAACAAACGCTCGGCTCTTTTTGAATAGTGTGACGCAGCGGCGACAAACACTATAGCAGTAAAGGATATTGCTGCCGGATAGCAGAGCAGGCACGGAAGGCTGAAGGTGGCGAGATAGCCGGCTTCTCCAGACGCTGTCCTCTGCTTGCTGGTCTGCTTGGTTCGACGGCGGCGGGTCCAGAGATCCAGCGATGCGCAGGGCTTCGCTGAAGAAAAGAAAATCGAATATACAGCCTGCGAGCCCTGCTTTTATACACGTGGCCATGCCCTACCTGTAGGCGCGAAATGAGGCGCGAAGGGCGCAAAGCGCCGTCATTGGTTGCCACGTCACGCGGGCTCACCGATAGGCTGTTGCAGATGCCAGCAGGGCAGCCAATAGGCACGCTGAATAGCCTGCTATGGTCTGCCAGGCTGCCGCACTGCGTTGACAATATTACAAAATTAAGGATAATTTTGGGTTTTTCAGAAATCTCGAAGAAAGAATACTTTCCCGTAGCGTAAGTAACTTACGCAATACGAGAGAACCTCTCGTAAGAGAACTCAGGTGATAACGTGAGCTCCACTACCAAAGGAGTAGTAAAGTACTGATAATATTTACACAATATTTACACTATAGTAGGTCTACAGATAATATTTACAATAATGTATTGAATTTGATACGTGTCATGTGCATACGTGTCCAAGTTATTTGACATATTTGAACATTTGAAGAAAAAAAAAAGTAATGCAGTAATTACTTTCCCTGGTAATTAGTTAGCCTACTTTTTTAATGATGTAACTCAGTTACTAACTCAGTTACTATTTGTAAGAAGTAACTATAACTAATTACTTTTTTAAAGTAACGTGCCCAACACTGTTTGTAACATTGCCCAGCAACGTTGCTCAAAAAAGTTGCCCCATGTATCATCACCTTTAGTCTTCACATGATATTTGTACAAACATCCACTTTTCAGCGATCATTTGTTTACTACAAATTAATAGCAAAGGGATTGACAATTTATATTTATTTCTTAATTTAAGGGATAGTTTATTACTTTAAAAGGGGACAACATGATAGTAACAAAGTTAACAGTAAACCCGAGTGCACAGCTTAAAGCATTTTTAACTGAGTAAATAAAAAAACAAATACACACACTATATTGTCAAAAGTATGGGAAACCTCTCCAAATTATTGAATTCAGATGTTCCAATCACTTCCATGGCCACAGGTGTATATAAACAAGCACCTAGGCATGCAGACTGCTTCTACAAACATTTGTGAAAGAATGGGTCCCTATCAGGAGCTCAGTGAATTCAAGCGTGGTACCGTGATAGGTTGCCACCTGTGCAATGTCCATTCAATAAATTTCCTCACCACTAAATATCCCACGGTCAACTGTTAGTCGTATTATAACAAAGCGTAAGCAATTGGGAACAACAGCAACTCAGCCATGAAGTGTTATGCCACATAAAATCACAGAGCGGGGTCAGCACATGCTGAGGTACACAGTGCACAGAAGTCGCCAACTTTCTGCAGAGTCAATAGCTACAGACCTTCAAATGTTGTGTGGCCTTCAGGTTAGCTCAAGAACAGTGCGGCAGGAGCTTTATGGAATAACTTTCAATGGCCGAGCAGCTGCATCCAAGCCTTACATCACCAAGTGCAATGCAAAGCGTCAGATGCAGTGGTGTAAAGCACGCCGCCACTGGAGATGTGTTCTCTGGAGTAACGAATCATGCTTCTTTGTCTGGCAATCTGATAGACGAGTCTGGGTGTGGCAGTTTGCTAAGAGAACGGTACTTGCCTGACTGCATTGTGCCAAGTGTACATTTTGTTGGAGGGGGGATTGTGGTGTGGATTTGTTTTTCAGGGGTTGGGCTTGGCCCCTTAGTTCCAGTGAAACGAACACTTAATGCTTCAGCATACCAAGACATTTTGGACAATTTCATGCTCCCAACTTTGTGGGAAAAGTTTGGGGATGGCCCCTTCCTGTTCCAACATGACTGCACCAGTGCACAAAGCAAGGTCCATAAAGACATGGATGAGCAAGTTTGGTGTGGAGGAACTTGACTGGCCGCACAGAGTCCTGACCTCAACCTGATAGAACACCTTTGGGATGAATTAGAGCAGAGACTGTGAGCCAGGCCTTCTCGTCCAGCATCAGTGCCTGACCTCACAAATGTGCTTCTAGAAGAATGGGCAAAAATTCCCATTAACACACTCCTAAACCTTGTGGAAAGCCTTCCTAGAAGAGTTGAAGCTGTTATTGCTGCAAAGGGTGGGCCAACTCCATATTAAACCCTACGGATTAAGAAAGGGATGTCATTAAGTTCATGTGCATGTAAAGGCAGGCATCCCAAAACTTTTGGCAATATATGAAATATTGAAAAAAGACCATCATTTTGTTGCATAAACATTTTTTTCACAGAAATATGATCCATGTGCATTATCTATTGCATTGTCATGTGAATGTATCATGGTTCTTGTGTTTTTTTGAGAACAAAATTTCTCACCTCTCATGGTGATACAGTTTCATTCACACTTATAGCAACAAACCAAACGTAGTCAGTTTTTGCTTCTTAACACACAAATGGCAGAATCCTTTTCTCACTCTTGCAGCGTTGCACACAGTGAAATAAAAATCTGAATGCAACAAAGTGATGTTATATTTCCTCCAGAGCATGTATCCAGTTCTCTGTGCATCTCACGCTGCAGTAAATCTCTAAGAACCCTTCAAACCAGGGTTCAAAATAATCGTGCTGTATGATCAATCCAAACAGAAGTGCAAAAGATTATTTAAAAAATGGGTTACTTTATTTAGATGGTCCACTTTAGACATTCTACTAACTATACGTAACTGTGCGACTACATGTCAAGCAACACTCATTAGAGTATCAGTGACGTGCCTTAAAAAAAGCATTACTGGTCTGCATCTTGAGACAAAACAATGGCTCTGACATATTTTAAGATACTGTATGTCAGTGCAAGTTGCTTTCAATTAAAACAGCTCAAACATGCATTTTAGTCTATGACTATAGGCTTAAGCCTTGTCTGTGAAACCAGGAGTTAATGAAGTTACTATTATTTAAAAATGTGAACAGTCAAAATAAATAAGTAGATAACTTCTAAACTTTTCACTGGTACATCTTCACAGGAACAATAGAATTCATTGTCACTGAAGATCATGTCATTTTAATTGAATGTGAAACTGTTAGATTTACTCTGTGTTCAAAGGAATTTTCCATAACACTTAATTACAATTTAAGTTAAGTCCACTCAATAGTATCTGTGACATGATGGTATGAGTACCACAGAATATAATTTCATGTTTGAAGAAAAACTATTGGTTGTGCATTTTTCCAAGGTAATTCCTGTAGGCGGAGTTCATTCCAAGTAATGCTTTAATTCATAATTATGTTTTTGTAAAAATAATGAAAAGAGGCAGTGGTGTTTTATGACATATTTCGTTTTATTGTAGCCTACAATATACGTTTCTCTATACCAAGTAGGCCTTCGCGAACTTCTGACTTCGCGTCCGTGGTAGTTAATTCAGGCTCGCCAAGTCCAACTCCGGAGAACAAACTCCCAAGGACGGGAGGACAATAGTCCGGTACTCTGCTAATGGAACAGCAGCGTTCTTGATAGTGTTATTCAGTGTATATATGTATATTTTAGGCTACAATAAAATGAAATATATGATAAAACACCACTCTGCCTCTTTTCATTTTCATTAAAAATATATTAAACATATTATAGCCACACAAATGTAAAGCAGCCAATGTTATTGCATGTATATTTATAACAAAACGAAATATTAAAAACCCTGCCTCTTTTCGTTTAAATAAAAAAAAAAAAACATTAATATGGGGTTCAGACAAGTGTGATTATCATTGTAATAAAATTAATTATGACATAAAACACAAGCCAGTCTATTTTTGTTAAATGTCAGTTTATGTGTTTAATAGCCTAAAAATATAAAGTTATGAAACTTTACTTTGCCTTCAGTCAAAACGATTTACCAGGGAACAAATTATAGATTCATGAGACCAAAGATCGCCCGTTAGAAGACGGATTATATCTGAAGACATCAGGGCCAGCGGCAGGCGTCAGAAGGACTAGCCGTGTTAAGTCTGCTCTGGGCGGGGAGAGTTCCCGCTGAGCGCCGCTGATCCACTGGAGCTCACAACTCCGAAAACAAATTGGAACAGGACTTGGCAGCAACTGATGACGTTTCACAATTGACGACTGATGGCGATTCCCCCCGTCCTCTGGAGTTCGTTCTCCCGAGTCGAATTTGCAAGTCTGAACTACCAAGGACGCAAGTCAGAAGTTTGCGTACTTGGTATTGAGAAACGGCCTGACTCTCTTCCGTCACAGACTTCCCTAAACCACGCCCCCTCGCCACAACTACCTTCTTGGTATCCTTGCATGAATATTATGCAAGTTAACAGGCTGACATGATCATGAGTATTAAATATAGCATTGCATAGACAAGGCTAGTGCGGGATCACACAAGATCTAAAGCTATAAAGATCATAAAACATATAGTTTTGGCTATACTTTTTTTCAAAACAGTATGATAATTATACATATACCATACTCCGGTGTGGCACACTTGAACCAGACTTAATTTGTCTCCTCACTTGCAGTTCTGTCTCCATGACAACCATCATTTGAGGGATCTGCGCCTTGAACAGATCTGTCTCTGTGGATCTGTGAATGATAAAGACCTCGTTCCTCAGAAGAAAATTTGATTGTGTGCTATTAACAGTGCATTATGCAAATCCTTGAATAATGAAAAAACATTACTCAAGGAACCTGGGATGGTAATCATGGCTCTCTCTTGTGACAAAACAGACAGTTGCAATACAAACTGATTAAATGTGAGGATCACTGCAGGCCATGGAGAATGAAACTGAAAATGAAGTCTTGTTCTCCATGGTGATGATACACAGGACAACTTTTTGAGCAATTTTACTAGGCAATGTTGCCGTCAACGGGCAACCAGGTAAGAAACGGGGCCCATGACCAATCTAAAGTATCCAGATAGAAATTTGTTGCCCATTCCCAATGGGAAAGTGGCCAAGCAACATTGCTTTGTAACATTGCCCATCAACGTTGCTCAAAAAAGTTGCCCCATGTATCATCACCTTTAGTCTTCACATATATAATTTGCATTTTGCAAGTGAGACAAACAGGTGAATCTCTGTAAAAACTTTACCAGTGCCTATAAGCAGTTCTGCAGTTTTGAAAAACCTTTGTTTAGTGATTGCAACATAATTATAGCGGACGACGCAATAGAAATTACACCTCGAATTGGCAACCATTGTGTAATTTGTCTATGCTCTGGATACATTTCTTTGTTGCCAGTTAATAAAACCATGCTGCCTGTTTGAACTGCCATTGTGTAAGCTCTAAATAAGGGTTACGGTTAGTGTTGGGGTTATGAAATAACATTAATTAGACTGTGTTATTATACCCAATTGTACATGATTACTTTGTTGTCCTGGAGAAGCATGGAAATGAAAATCTCCTAATTGCACTGAGTTATTTTGCACACTTCAATTATGATGCTCTAACATTAATTGCTGAGGAGATGCAGTTTCCAACAACCCTAGTCTTTCACCTTCAGTTCTTTTAATCAAATACTTTAAAGTTGCCATGAAACAGAAGTTGTGATAGTCTTTTCTTCCCTATTGCGATGTCTATACGAGTGAAACTTCTCAAACAAGAAAAAATGGACATGGATGGTTGTATTGTGGTTTGCTAATGCTATGAAGACATGACTGGCAGGTTGTTAAGTAACTACATGTACTTACTATAGGGATAGGATTCGGGTTTGGTTTGGTTTAGGGTTAGTTGCATGTAATTATGCATAATTTATAGTTATAATCTATGGTAACGATACTCGGTTACTTAACGTAACCTCGGTTCTCTCTAGAAGAGGGAACGAGTATTGCGTAAGTTCCTTACGCTACGGGAAAGTATTCTTTCTTCGAGATTTCTGAAAAACCCAAAATTATCCTTAATTTTGTAACATTGTCAACGAAGTGCGGCAGCCTGGCAGACCATAGCAGGCTATTCCAGCGTGCCATTGGCTGCTCTGCTGGCAACTGCAGCAGCCTATCGGTGAGCCCGCGTGACGTGGCGACCAATGAGGGCGCTTCGCGCCCACCTGGCTTCATTTGCCTACAGGTGGGGCGTGGCCACGTGTATATAAGCAGGGCTCACGGGCTGCATATTCGGTTTTCGTAGTTCTGAAGCGTAAAAGCCCGCGGGGCGCACGGCAAGGAACGCAATACTCGTTCCCTCTTCTAGAGAGAACCGAGGTTACGTTAAGTAACCGAGTATCGTTCTCTTACGAGAGGTTCTCTCGTATTGCGTAAGTTCCTTACGCTACGGGAACATATTGTCAACGCCGTGCGCGCCTCGCATACAGCATATGTATCCCAGGGAACCGGGGACCATAACACTGCTCGGGCAGGGTGGCCGGTAAAGGAAACGGGCCACCACATATACGGACACTTCGTTTGAACTGACGGGTGGTTACAACGGGTGGTTACAACACCCTGCCTTATGAATGAGGGAACGGCACCTGCCGGTCGCCTTCAAATTCACCACACCTTGTCTCATGAATGAGGGAACGGCAAGGCCGGTCGCCTTCAAATTCACAATATCTTGTCATATGAGTGAGGTAACGGCACCGCCGGTCACCTTCAAACTCACAATAGCTCTTTTCGTAAATGAGGGAACGGTACCGCCCGTCTCCTTCAAATTTACATAAGCCTTGTACCGAACTTACTACCAGTATGTGAGCTATGTCTGCGCAGAATCACCGGGCAGAACCAACAGCCTTATTGAACTGATAACACTTTCGCCTGTAAGGCAGGAACTTCCAGATTGTAAAATCTCACGAACGTAGACGGGGAGGCCCAGCCTGCCGCCACGCAAATATCGTGGATGGAAATCCCTCTGGCCCAAGCCCACGAAGAGGCCATGCCTCTGGTGGAGTGTGCTCTGACACCTAGGCACTGCAGGTGTTTGGAAGCGTATGCAGTTGCAATCGCGTCCACTATCCACCTGGACAGGGTCTGTTTCGAGGAGGCGAGACCTTTAGCGCGCCCTCCAAACGAAACAAATAGCTGCTCAGAACGCCTGAAGGCGGCGGAGCGTGTGACATAAACCCTCAATGCCCTGACAGGGCAGAGGATATTGCCACCGTCCCCCTCGTCGGATGCTGGCAGAGCCGAGAGGGAGATAATCTGCGCCCTGAAAGGAGTGCCGATCGCTTTGGGGACATAACCATGCCTCGGTCTGAGAATGACCTTAGAGTCATTAGGACCGAACTCCATACACGTCGGGCTCACTGAGAGCGCGTGTAGATCCCCCACGCGTTTCACTGAAGCCAGAGCTATCAGGAACGCGGTTTTTAGCGAAAGGAACCTTGGTTCCATAGTCTCGAGCGGTTCAAAGGGATGAGCCTTCATGGCCTCTAGGACCAAGGCCAGATCCCAAATAGGAACCGATGGGAGCCGCGGGGGATTCATCCGTCTAGCTCCTCTGAGGAAACGGATGATGAGCTCGTTCCTTCCTAGCGTGCTGCCTAGCGTCGTCTGGGCGAACGCTGCTATAGCCGCTACATACACTTTGAGCGTGGAAGGGGACCTGCCCAGTTCCAAGAGCTCCTGGAGGAAGGAGAGCACCCGCTGGACCCCACATTGCTGCGGTTCCAATCCCTTGGAAGCACACCACTCAGTGAACACCGACCACTTAGAACTATATAACCGCCTCGTCGAGGGGGCTCTAGAGTGTGAGATCATGTTCATAACCCCTTCGGGCAGGTCAACGGGTATCCGTTGGTCACCCATACATGCAGAGACCATCGCTCTGGATGGGGATGCCAAACTGACCCTCCTGCTTGAGAGAGGAGGTCTGCTCTCAGCGGAACTGGCCAGGGGGGTGAGTGCGACAGCTTCACCAGCTCTGGGTACCAAATCTGGTTCTCCCAGCGCGGCGCTATAAGGAGCACCGGGCGGCGCGTTTCCCTGATTTTCACTATAACCTGGGTCAATAGGGAAATCGGCAGGAAAGCAAACAGCGGGAGGCTGGGCCAAAGTTGGGACAGCGCATCCTCGCTTTTGGACAAGAACGTCGAGCAGCGGGCGTTCTCTTTTGTTGCAAAGAGGTCGAGCTCCGCTCTGCCGAATAGGCGCCATACCAGCTGGACTGTCTGGGGGTGCAGGGACCATTCTCCTGGGAGAATGAGGCCCCTGGACAGCTTGTCCGGGCCCACGTTGAGGTGGCCCGGAACGTGCGCCGCTCTCAGCGAGCGCAGCGAGCTGTGTGCCCACACGAGCAGGCGTTCCGTCAGATTGCCCAGACACCTGGACCTGACACCGCCCTGCCGGTTCACGTAGGACACCACCGTGGTATTGTCCGACCGGACCAACACATGGTGTCCCCGTATAAACGGGAGAAACTGCTTGAGCGCGTTCTCTACCGCTATCATCTCCAAACAGTTTATGTGTAGGAGTTTTTCTCCGCTCGACCAGAGGCCCGAGGCCGGTCTGCCCTCGAAAACGGCGCCCCAACCCGAGGTGGAGGCGTCCGTCGAGATGACTTTGCGGTGTGAGATGGCTCCCATTGTCACTCCCCGCTGGTACCAGTCGGCTACTAACCAGGGCTCTAGGGCTGCAACACAGCCCTGAGTCACTCTGATCCTGAAACCTCCGGCAGCCCAGGCTCTGTGAGGCACTCGGGCGTTTAACCAGCGTTGCAGCGGGCGCATGCGCATTAAGCCCAGCTGGAGCACAGCTGCAGCTGAGGCCATACGTCCCAGCATCCTCTGAAAAAGCTTGAGAGGTGCGATTTTGCCCGGCCGGAAGTACGCAGCCATGCGCCGAACTTGGCGCGTGCGTTGTGGTGACAGGCGGGCAGACATAGCCACAGTGTCCAGATTCAAACCCAGAAATGAGGTTGATTGCGTGGGCACTAATGAGCTCTTGGTCCAGTTGACCGTGAGCCCCAGGCTGTCCAAATGGCTGAGCAGCATTGCCCTGTGGGCGAGGAGCTCGGCCTCTGACTGCGCCAGGATGAGCCAGTCGTCCAAGTAGTTCAATATTCGCATCCCCCGGTTTCTCAGGGGAGCGAGGGCCGCGTCCATGCACTTCGTAAATGTACGGGGTGCTAGTGACAGGCCGAACGGAAGGACGGTGTATTGATAAGCCTGGCCGTCGAAGGCGAATCGTAAAAATGGCCTGTGACGCGGCGTTATCTTGATTTGAAAATATGCGTCTTTCAAATCTAGGGAAATTAGCCAGTCTCTCGGGCGAATATGCGTGAGGATCTGCTTGGTCGTAAGCATCTTGAACGATCTCCTCAAAAGAGCTTTGTTCAGACGCCTCAGATCCAGAATCGGTCTGAGCGACCCGTCCCTTTTTGGCACGAGAAAATATCGGCTGTAAAAGCCTGACTCGCTCATAGAATGGGGAACCGGTTCTATAGCCCCTTTGCACAGCAGCGTGGCTATCTCCGCTCGAAGTAGATGTGCTACTTCTTCGCTCACTCTCGTCTCTATACGCGCACAGAAGCGCGGAGGGCGGCGAGCGAACTGCAGAGTGTAGCCGTGCTTCACTGTTCTCAGCACCCATTCTGATACACCTGGAATGGCTTCCCACGCTTTCGCGTGTGCCAAACGGGACAGAACGGCCTCTGGGCTCGAAACGCCGCGTTTCGCGGGTTTGACGGCCCGTATAAGAGGGGCGGGCGCGGTGCGCGCGCTCTCTGTGCTGTGGGCCAGCCGCTCGCTTTCGGTGGCTGGCCGCCTTACACACTGTGTCTCTACCGCTTTGAGCGGGGAATGTCTTGTGTGTGGCCCTACACTCATCGCTTCGGCCACCTTGGGCGGAAAACAAATGGTGTGTGGCGCGGCGCGTAGCGCCTGGGGCATAATGTTCGCGAAAATGTGTGAGCGCGTTTGAGCGGGCACAACTCTTACGCGTGGAACATGACCGGTTAAGAGTGGCTGTGTGACAGCGCGTGTGGTGGCTAGGCGTGGACGCAGACAAGCGGACACGTGACCTAACTCTAGCACTCGAGCGGCCGGAGGCCGCTTTATGTGAGTGGGGGACATGGGGTTTATTGTGCTTATGTGCAGGGGTGAACACAGAAAAGTGGGCACATTTACTGCATTTGAAACACATACGGCGTGAGCCGTGCAACCAGAAATAATGCAACTTTTGTGATTTCTCTGGTTCGCCGTAAAAACGGCGGTGGTTGACAGGCGAGAGGGTGTTTTTGCCGGCTCGTTGGCTGCGTGAAATTCCTCTGCAGCAGCCACAGTGGTGGGGGCTGACAGGAAAAAGAGTTTTGACGGTGGTCCGGCCGCAGCGGGACTTAACCGTCGTTTCTTGCCTCTGGCTAGGAGGGCTTTGGAGGCTCGGACTTCAGCACGATCCTAGGCCGGGGGCCCCGAGGGGGAGGCGGCTTACCGTGGCTGGAAGAGCGCGATCTGGGGCGGCCGCTCGGTCTTCGCTGAGACGAAGGGGGCCGCGCTGGGCGCTGCGTGGAGCTCGGTGCTGGCTGGTCGCGAGGACGGCGAGCAACGGAGCTACCGCTGGCGCCTGGGCGTCGGGGCAGGAAGAGGTTCATGGCCTGCGTCGTCTTCTGTACTTCGGAGAAACGGTCGACGATCCCCTTGACCGCTGGTCCGAAGAGCCCAGATGGAGAGAGCGGGGCGTTTAAGAAGGCCGCGCGCTCTGTTTCTCGCATGTCCGCGAGCGTGAGCCAGAGGTGGCGCTCAGCTACCGTGAGGGAGGCCATGGAGCGTCCGAGGGCCTGTGCTGCGGTCTTGGTAGCGCGGAGGGAGAGATCCGTCGCGCTTCGCAAATCCGTGATCAGCTCAGCGTCACAGCTCCTCTCGTCCAGATCACGGAGGAGATTGGCTTGGAGGATTTGCAGCACGGCCATAGAGTGCAGAGCAGACACAGCTTGACCGGAGGCAGCGAAAGCGCGGCCGATCAGCGATGACGTCACTCTGCAGGCCTTAGACGGGAGGGCAGCCTTTGAGCGCCAACCAGAAGGCGGGCAAAGGTGCGCTGCGACCGCCTCTTCCACCGGAGGGATAGCGTTGTAGCCTTTCTCAGCCGCGCCGTCAACTTGTGAGAGCGTCGAAGAAGCCTGAGACGAGACCCTCGCGGAGAATGGCGCGTTCCAGGACTTCGCGAGCTCCTCGTGAAGCTCTGGCAGAAAGGGTGCAGTCCTGGCGGTGGGCGCACGGCGGCGACTGTTCAGGAAGCATCCGTCGAGCCGATTCGGCGCTGCCACCTTAGGCGGGGCCCATTCGAGGCCTAGCAGCTCGACAGCCCGGGTGAGAAGGCGCAACAGTTCGGCGTCCTCACCCGCTCGAGAGCGTCCGGAGGCTCGGACTGAAGAGGTCGCGGAAGACCATTCCTCGCTGTCGGAAGCCATGATGGAGCAGCTGTCGGCGCGTTCCGTGGCCGCATCCGCCTCATCCCCAGAGGCGGCAACAGAAATGGCGGCCTGGGGTGGGGGCGGGGAAGGCGAGAGTGAAGCGGGCGGGAAGGGTTCCGGCGAGCTTCTCTCGGCCAACTCCGGAGTCCGCTGCGAGCGGCGCTTTTTCCTGCGCGGCTTAGCAGAGACTGGAGGGATGTCATCTTCGAACTGATCGAGTCGAGCCCGCAGGGTCGACATCGTTAGTTCTTCGCACTCCGGGCATCCGCCGGCGAGAAGTGCGGCGGCGGCGTGATCACGGCCCAGGCAGAGAGCGCAGATCACATGGCGGTCCCCGGAACTGAGCTGCGCGTGACACGAGCCGCAGGTGGAACGAGACATTTTTAGAAAAACGCTCGGCTCTTTTTGTGAAAGTGTGACGCAGCGGCGACAACACTGAGCAATAAAAGGATATAATGCTGCCGGATAGCAGAGCAGGCACGGATGGCTGAAGGTGGCGCGATGCTGCCGGCTTCTTCAGGCGCTGTCCTCTGCTTGCTCGTCTGCACGTTCAACGGCGGCGGGTTCCAGATCCAGCGATGCGAAGGGCTTCGCTGAAGAAAAGAAAATCGAATATGCAGCCCGTGAGCCCTGCTTATATACACGTGGCCACGCCCCACCTGTAGGCAAATGAAGCCAGGTGGGCGCGAAGCGCCCTCATTGGTCGCCACGTCACGCGGGCTCACCGATAGGCTGCTGCAGTTGCCAGCAGAGCAGCCAATGGCACGCTGGAATAGCCTGCTATGGTCTGCCAGGCTGCCGCACTGCGTTGACAATGTTACAAAATTAAGGATAATTTTGGGTTTTTCAGAAATCTCGAAGAAAGAATACTTTCCCGTAGCGTAAGGAACTTACGCAATACGAGAGAACCTCTCGTAAGAGAACTACATGTAACATTTAACAATGACACTGTCAAATAAAGTGTTACCCTCTTTTTTTAGTGTCTTTGTTACATGTTACATGAAATTACTACAGTAATAACAGTAAATCATACATGGCAACATATCATACAAGCAACTAACTCTAAATAAAATTCTGCATGTTTTGTTAATATTATTCAGTACTTATTTGTCTAATTACAATGTAACAAGGACACCTTAAAATAAAGTAACCACTTTTCTTTTTAATTATTGTGAAAATGTAGCATTAAATATGTTTTAAAGTGTTTTTTTTTTATCATGCTTTAGCAAGAGACTCAAGGATCATGTTTGAATGCAGTATCACACATGATGTTGACACCCTTTTATTGCATTTCCTGTTTTTCATAAGGGGTTGAAGCCTCGGGTTGTTTACTCTGTTTACTGTGGCTAAATCTTGTCAGGCCTAGTTAAAAATAATTAAACTAGTCCAATAAGTTGTTACTGATAAACAATTGAATATGTTGCTCCTGATGGAAACCAGGCAGTTACCAAATTACTACCTTCATCTTAACCTTCTTACTCCCTCTGCTCTGGATGTAAATACATGTCTAAGCCATGTCTCTATAGGTGATCAGAATGGTTTGAAAGTTGTCATGACTAAATTTCACAATGTGATATAATTTGAATACACGGCTTTCAAAGTGCTTGCTTGTACCACTCTTCTGATCATATTAATATATCCTCCTCCTAGGCCTCTGTTAGATTTTTTCTTTGAACTCAACAAACTACTCATTCTGGCTTGTGCTGTATCCTTGATAAGTGATTTCAGTATACTGTACATATTAACACTGTTTGCTTCAATGCCAATTACGTTACATCAACTCTTGATAGTTTCAGTCTTGTACAACATGTCAATTTTCCTACTCATTGCCATGGTCAGACACTTGATCTTGTTTGCTCTTCAGGAATTAATAATGTCTCTGGCTCACAAACTGGTACACTATAAAAAATTCTGGGTTAAAAACAACCCAAGTTGGGTTGAAAATTGACTAACCCAGCAATTGGGTTGTTTTAACCCAGTGAATGGGTCGTTTTAACCCAGCGGGTTGGTCCATTTTCAACCCAACTTTTAACCGAGCATTTTTTTAGAGTGTATATCTGACCATAAACTGATTACCATGAACATTTAGATTTGATTTCCATTTATCTGAACCTGCTCTCAAAATCACAATTTCTCCATTAAATTTCTCCATCAAACTCCATTAATGCATCTTCTCTGTCTACTTACTCAGATTTTACTTTGTCCTTCTGCTGTTCTCTCTACTTACAACTCTGCCATCTCTGAAGCCTTGGACAAACACACTCCCATGATAACTAAGCTGGTTCCTTCATCTCATGTGTCTCCTTGGTATATACCTGAGCTCCGATTGCTTAACCAAATTGGCGGACGTCTGGAGTGCCGGTATAGGAAAAGTGGTCTTGAGGTGCATTACCAATATTTCTGTGATCATCAGCAAATAGACTGCTCTCAAGGTAGACCTAAGACGTTATTATTTAATGTCAGCAAACCTATTAACCCTCCAGCACATTATATTGCAGGCTCAATCGACCTCTGCAACTCTATTTATGAAATTAAGTCTATTTATGAAATATTTTCATCAATTTCAGCAAAGGTTTCCTCTAACTGGTCTCCATCTCAACCCATAAATAATGTATTGTCTAGCTTTACTCTCACCAGCCCATCTTCTGTTAGTGACCTAATTGCACAAACTAGCTCATCAACTTGCCAGTTAGATTCAGCACCTACCTCACTTCTTAAAGGCTGCCTATCTGTAATCTCATCTCTTATTGTCCACCCGGTCAACTGCTCTGTTTCATCTGGTCTGTCCCTCTATCATTAAAAACTGTGGCTGTTACTCATATTTTGAAGAAATCAAGGCTAGATTCTTCCGCTATGAATAATTTGTAGACCTATATCCAATCTTCCTTTCGTTTCTAAACTGCTCAAAAAAAGTTACAATCTCATCTATCTGTTAACAATCTTCTTGGTCCCTACCAATCTGGTTTTCGATAAGGCCATAGCACTGAAACAGCACTGTCAAAAATGACCAATAACCTTCTGCTGATTCTGGCTGTCTCACTGTTCATATTATGCTTGATTTAACAGCTGCTATTGACACTGTATCCCATCAAATACTTATCTCTTGTCTTTCAGCTATAGGCATCACGGATAGTGATCTTTCTTGGTTTACATCCTATCTTCATCTTACAGCTCCCTCAAGGTGTCCCTCAAGGCTTTATTCTTGGACCTCTTCTTTTCAATATTTATTTGTTACTCCTTGGTCATACTATCTATTGCCATGGTCTCAGCTGCTTTTGACACTGTATCCCATCAAATTCTTATCTATTTTCTTGCAGCTACTGTATAGGCATCATGGGTAGTGCTCTTTCCTGGTTTACATCTTATCTCATTGATAGACAATTCTTAATTTCTGTCCATAACTTCATATCCTCCACTTGTTCTCTCTCTCAAGGTGTCCCTCAAGGCTTTGTTCTTGGACCTCTTCTTTTAAATGTATATTTGTTACTCTTTGGTCATATTATCCATTTTCATGGTGTCACGGTTCATGCATTCACTATCTCGCTCTCGTACGTCTTTACGTGTGTGGTGGTGTGTGGGTGATTGGGTGCTGCTGACGATTGGGATCACCTGCAGTTGTAATCAGCGCTCCAGCTGCGACTGATCAGCGCACCCTATTTATTGTCTCTCTGTTTGTCATGCCATTTGTCAGAGCGTTGTTGGATGTCTCCCGTTGTGTTCCTGCCTGCCCTCCTGTTCTTCTCCTGCTGTTCTCCGTGTTTCCCGGTCGGTTCCTGTCACCTCTCACCACCACCACCATCTACGTTCTTCACGGGAGATCTGGGCTGTCCTCAGTGTGTGCTGCCAAGCGTCGGATCACCCTGGACTGTCATCGTTGTGCCACGAACTCTACTTCAGTGATCCTAATAAATACTTTTACTTGCAATTGAATCCGACTCTGTCCTACGTTACTTAACGTCACACATGGTCTCAGCTATCATTGTTATTCTGCTCTTCCTTAATGATGATAAAAACTAAGGTTATTGTTTTTGGTCCGCCATCCCTTTATAAAAATTAAAAAAAAGTCTGAACTGAGTTTTTCCGATTGATGGGGCTTTATTAATTCCATCTCAAACTATTAAAGATCTGGGTTGTTACATTTGATTCCTCACTTACATTTCAATCGCATATAAACTCTATTTCCTCTATTTTAACACCTTTGCAATATTGCCCGACTGCAGCCTGCTCTCAGCCCCAAAGGCACAAAAATGCTATTTCATGCTTTGATAGCCTCATGGCTTGACTACTGTAATTTGCTTTCTTATTGGACTGCCGGCTAAAACAATTGCTAGATTATAGTATTTTCAAAATTCTGCCATTTCTCAAGTAATTTCTAAAGTCAAGAAGTCTGAACACATTTTCCCTTTGCTCTATAATCTCAGTGGTTTCCTGTTTCTGTCCATATTCAGTATAATATTCTTCTGTTAACTTTTACATGCCTCCATCAACTGTCCCCATTGTCTGTCTGAACTGTTGCATTTTAATCACCCCTTCGCTCTCTTCGGTCATCCAACTTAAAACTGCTTACTGTAGGCATGCTTTCGTCTCTCATCAAAGGGTGATAGATCATTCAGTGCTATGGCACTGAAACTATGGAACTCATTTCCGACACCTCTACTATATCCTCATTCAAATCACCACAAAATCTTTTCTCAAGGTACTTTGTCTACCCCCATCTAGTGTTTTACTGTGTTTAGTTTGTGTGCCTATATCCATGTATAAATGTATACATACAGTTGTGTTCAAAATTATTCAACCCCCACTGAAATTGATTGTTTTGGTCGGTTTGACATTGATTTTGATCATTCAGTCATCCTGCTTACAATTAAATCAAAGAGGCATGTGTAGGTCAGACAAATATAACATAACATTTATAATGAAATAACCACAAATGTCTTTTCTGAGCTCACATCATTATCAGTTTTATTCAACCCCCAAGTGACATTCAATCTTAGTACTTAGTACAACATCCTTTTACAGTTATAACAGCTTTTAAACGTGAAGCATAGCTTGACACAAGTGTCTTGCAGCGATCTACGGGTATCTTCGCCCATTCATCATGGGCAAAAGCCTCCAGTTCAGTCACATTCTTAGGCTTGCGCACAGCAACTGCTTTCTTTAAGTCCCACCAGAGGTTCTCAATCGGATTTAAGTCTGGTGACTGCGATGGCCACTTCAAAATGTTCCAGCCTTTAATCTGCAACCATGCTCTAGTGGACTTGGAGGTATGCTTGGGATCATTGTCCTGTTGAAAGGTCCAACGTCTCCCAAGCCTCAGGTTTGTGACGGACTGCATCACATTGTCATCCAATATCTCCTGGTACTGAAGAGAATTCATGGTACCTTGCACACGCTGAAGCTTCCCAGTACCTGCAGAAGCAAAACAGCCCCAAAGCATGATTGACCCCCCGCCATGCTTCACAGTAGGCAAGGTGTTCTTTTCTTCATAGGCCTTGTTCTTCCTCCTCCAAACATAGCGTTGATCCATGGGCCCAAACAGTTCTAATTTTGTTTCATCACTCCACAGAACACTATCCCAAAACTTCTGTGGTTTGTCCACATGACTTTTGGCATACTGCAGGCGACTCTTCTTATTCTTTGGAGACAGCAAGGGGGTGTGCCTGGGAGTTCTGGCATGGAGGCCTTCATTACGCAGGGTGCGCCGTATTGTCTGAGCAGAAACTTCAGTACCCACATCTGACAAATCTTTTCTCAGTTCCTCAGCAGTCACACGGGGACTTTTCTCCACTCTACGCTTCAGATAGCGCACAGCAGTCGAAGTCAGCATCTTCTTTCTGCCACGACCAGGTAGCGTTTCAACAGTGCCCTTTGCCTTGAATTTGCGAATAATGCTTCCTATGGTGTCTCTTGGTATGTTTAACATCTTTGCAATCTTCTTATAGCCATTGCCCTTCCTGTGAAGAGTAATCACCTGTTCTCGTCTTCCAGGACCATTATTTTGACTTCACCATGTTTGTAACCACACCAATAAATGTCTAGAAGGAGCTGAGTATCACAGTCATTTTAAAGCTGCCTAATTGCTGCTTATTAGGCTTTATTGCTGCTCCCTGACATCCACAGGTGTTTTCAATACCTGATAGAAAACACTTCAATGAACCTCTGTTCTTCAGAGTGGTAGTCTTTAAGGGGTTGAATAATTGTGTCAATAAAGAATTCACAAAAGAAACATTTACTACTGTATTACAAAACTAATTGATGTCATTTTAGTTGCATATGGTTCTTTAAGAAGTCCTTGTAGGATTTCATTCTGAATACAATTACAAATGTACACTAAATTCCCTAAAACCATTTACAGCATTGGGGGTTGAATAATTTTGAACACAACTGTATACATCTGGCTGTATTGTTGATGCCATGTTTACTTCATTTTCTCTCTGTAAAGCAACCTTGAGCTTGGGAAAGGCACTTTATTAATAAAACATTATTATTGTTAAAGTACAGGACCAATAAAAAGACGTGTTTGCAACTTTATTCATGCGATTAAACCACAAAGCTTAAACTAAATTCAATTCTGTGCTGTGCCCATAAAGTATACTGACTGTACCTGATACATAAAATAACTTTTTAATTACAGCAATATTATGATTAAATAAAGAACGGATTTACACACCCTCAAACAAACCAAACATGCTTTTTCTCACATTAATTAATAAAAAACAAAAGACAAGTGACTCAAAACATGTTTATTTCATGGAAACCAGTAGGGCTTGTTATTTCAGTGTATCTCTTAAGCAGTCCAAACTGCTTTTTTTCTTTCTTTTTCAAAAATCACACAAGTGCTACATACAAACATGTACATCAAGCAAACGGATGAAATGTTATGAAATGCATAAATGCCAAGTCATGTTAGCAGCCACTTCTATTACAGATGCAATAGACCATCTATAAGCATATAATCTTTTAAGCTTTTTTTTTTTTTTTACAAACATGATTAAAATGTTTACAAATGTAAATTTCTATAGTCCATTTTGTTAAAAATGTTATCAAACTTCTCTCAATCTAAACTTAACATCTACTGTTATTGAGCAAACTTCTACACTTCTATATGAAATGCCTTAATGCTCAACAATAAGGAATCTGAGGGAATGATGATCTCCCAATATCTTCCATTTTGTAAGCAGCCAGATGCTCTCAGTTCCCAGTGATTGTTGTTCTACGTAATTAGTGCTTTATCAACTTGCATTTTGAGGTGATTTCTCATGGAGATTGACATCTTATAAACTCTGAGAATGAGAAACTTTGCTATCAATGTGAGAACAAAATAAATAGTTTGAAGCATTTTACTTTTCAACTTTTGTGCTATCTACAATGACATTCCTTCAGTAGTCATGATCCTTTTGTATGTAACACACAGTAGCTGAAAGCAATCTCAAATATGACCCCCACTCCCCCTCAAGAAGACCTCATCATGTAATGCCGTCTGTGAGCATGAACCAACTCTGTGGAACTGGAATGAGGTATTAGTGTGTTTGGGTTAAGATTAATCTCGTCATTGGAACTGGAATGAACATCAGGTTCAAAATGATAAAAAATAATTACCCAAAGTACAGCTGAAAAACAGCTGGCATCAAATACATTGTCACTTTAGAGGGGTTTTAAATAGGTAGTGCTTGAAAACAAGGGAACTTTTTCAAAAGGTAACTTGTACCACCACACTAATGAACGATTCTGAACGAACTGGAATGAGAACTACGCAGATCCCGTAATGTTCATATTGCTTGTAGAAAATGAAAAATAAAAGTGCATCATTCGTGAATAGCAAACACCCTGACATCTAGTGGTTAAAAGGCAGAAGTGCAGTAAACCCTCAACCAGATTTGCCAAAACAATGACACATGGAATGGAGAGGTGAGGGACAGGGTGATGTGTTACACACTATCAGGTTCAACTCTAGCCTGCCCAAGGAGTATTCAGACTATATTCATGCAGAGACGTAGTGTTTCCTCCACAATCCACATACTGGTACATCTCCTGAGACACCTGCTCAGCATGGCCAAAATACACTGTAGTGACGGTTATCCTGCAAATCAACGAGCAAAGTTAGTAACAAATTAACCAAGCATATTTACCTGACTGCACTACATTACCTCAAACCTGCTTTTTCCTGCATGACTGCCAAACATGTAGCAATGTGTGCTAAGTGCTGCACCACAGCTCCAATGTTTTTTTGTTTTGTTAAATAAATGTTGGACATATACTTAATTTACTTAAACCAATTGTGACAGAAGCACTATCGCCTCACAGCAAGAAGGTCCTTAGTTTGAGTCCTGGCTGAGCCAGGAAGCCCTTCTGTGGGGAGTTTTCATGTTCTCCTCTAGCTGTGGGGTTTCCTCCGGTTGCTCCGGTTTCCCCCACAATCCAAAGACTTACAACGGACAATTTACTTTGTCCAATACGCTGGAGTCTCACGTGAACACGTGTATGAATTAGCGGAAGTTAGATTACAGTTTGTAAAGTTTTAAATATGGATATTTTTCTTACACAAACGCATCGCTTTGCTTCAGAAGGCCTTTATTAACCCCCCGGAGCCGTGTGGAGCACTTTTATGATGGATACATGCACTTTTATGGAAACAGCCATTATAAAGCTTGGAAGAGGCGAGACATTTTTTAATATAACTCCGATTGTATTCGTCTGAAAGAAGAATGTCATAATACACCTATGACTTGAGGGTGAGTAAATCATGGGCTAATTTTCATTTTTGGGTGAACTATCCATTTAAATTCAATTATTTAAAAGAAAAGCATTTGAATTCACAGTAGGTCTGTCTTTAAAGGTTTATAAATTAACGCTCAATCAAAACAATACACGTGTTTTGTGCAATACTTACTGCATCATAACCACAATGTTGTGCACCTTGATGCTCTGCAGAGTACAATAGTCACTGTAAAAAAGATGAAGGTGAAAAGGTCTGTTATAAAATATAAGCTCAGCAAATAAGGAAACATCCCTTTTTCGGTATACTGTATTTTAAAGATGATTATGTAAAATCCAGATAAGCTTCACATATCATTATTGGAAAGGATTTGAAACAGTGTGTATACTTACTACATATAGCTCATCTCATCTGCTATGGTGGTGGGCACCATGTAGTCAATCTGACAAAAAAAAAAAAAAAAAGTATGATGAACGTTTATATATGCAGAAACGCCTATTTTTAACAGCTATTTAAAGTACAGCTCTACCTGCTTCATATCCAGGGGGCCAATAGTGGTTATGTTGCTAATGCGGGTCTTTCCGATCACAGTCTTGGAAAACTGCACCTGGGCTGTGATGTTGGCCACGTCCACCGAGTAATAGTTGTTGTTAGTAATATTCAAGGAGTTCTTTAAAAGGAAATAAAGACAGTTTAACGGGATGAAAATCTGTCTTCAAATCTACATCAACCTGCTAAGCATCTGTTTGTGGAAAAATTCCAAAAAGGTTTGGAATGAAGGACAGGCTGAAATACGCTACAAGGAACTCAGGTGCCCGAAAGCCAAAGCCAGTCTGCATATCGTAGTGGACAGATTTTTCAGAAAATCATGTAGTGTACAATGGCAACAAGAACCTCCTAGCAACAATGTGCAACAAATGACTTGTTTGAAACAACTTGAAAGTCAGGTAGTGTGTGATCCTCAGTTGTGTATGATGCCCAGTTTTTCTGCTGTATATTATCTGGTTTTCTCCGATCAAATTTAAACCGGTCCAATGAGCGAACAGCGGGAGTGGCAGAGAACAATGACGTTGATGTCGTGCACTAGTTTGAGATGACATATGTCACAACCAAACGTTATCGATTGGTTATGGCAGATCCAGAGTGTCTCTGGGCAGATACAATAGTTTTAAACTTCAACAGAGTAACTGCCTTCAAGGAAGTTAACGCTTGTTAATGGAGAGTGGCCAGACTCTCTGTACAAATGAAATGTACGAGAGTCTGGTAGGACCAGGCTAGATATTGCCAGCCTTTAAATTACAACAGAATTCTCATAATTGGGATCTCTTAAATGTATTGCTGAAGCAGATATACCATAGTATAGAACACACTTGTGTCATGTGTGTAGAGTGATAACTGCTCTGGAGAAACTTACCGTAACATTGAGATACACAATGCGTTTGCTCGGGTCATAGGACACGTAGACAGACTTCACTCCCACATAGTTCACATCAATGGAACGTGGAAAAAGGAAGAACACAGCCAGGCTGGAGAGCAGCAGGCACACAATGACTGAAGCAGTCACATACAGCTTGCTGAAAGACATACAGTAAAGCAAACAACATAAATATCTTTATAAATACAACATAATGCCTTCAAAAAAGGAGTGAGACCGTGAGAACTGGTTCAACAAAACTGCATAAGGATAAACATTTCTCAGAATATCTGCAGGTATCAGCACTTCCAATACTTTTTAATACCATTTTCAAGCCCTTTCTTAAATTTCCATCAGCTTTAATACGAACAAATAAAAATCACCCTACTCAACAGACAGTACAAATGAACAATGGACATCAAGATTCTTTTAAAGAACAAAATATAAAAAATAAAAAAAATCTATATTATAATATTAATACTAGACTGAAAATATATAATAATAATTATATTTTTTTATTTGGGGATACAAATAGTAATTTAACAAGAGTAATATATTAGTATTTTAATTCACTTTAATGCATTAAACTGATTTTATGATTTCAAAAAGCAACTAAAGCAGGGTGCACACTGTGCGATTTTGGCCACGATTTGGCCGTCTGAGACAAATTTTGAAATCCTAAAAGATTTCTCTGATCCTAGGCTAAAATCTGAAGTCTTTGATACTTAGTTTGACATGTGCACCGACAACCGATTAATGACCGTTGAGATCAAATTTTACCTCTGACAAAATTCTGCCAGTGTCAGAAGATTTGAAGCGCAATCCTGCAGTGTGACTTCTCCTAGGACGACCGTCAAATCAAGAACCAATAGGAGCGCAGAACCTGATGACTCATTTCGTGCGACAACATCAAATCACAACAGGGAACATGTCGAAAAGAGTCAGGTGAATGAAAAATGCCACCGCTTGTTTTTGTTGTTTGCTAAACGCTACCGTTGTGTATGTGAATACGGCTCACCGTTACCGAACGTGTCACGGATTGATGACATAAAACTCAGTCTGTACGAGTCTCTTGCTTGCGTCCGTTTTTCGCGTCTGACTGTCGTACAGTCTGACATAATGACAACTGAGATCCTACAGTGTGACATGTATTACATCGGGGATCATGTTCGTACAGTCTGACAAGCAACATTCGCAGAGGATTTAGAAAAATCGCACAGTGTGCAGGACCCTTTACTCAAATGAAATCTGCAGGCCCTATTTTAACGATCTGAGCACATGGTCTAAAGCGCATGGCGCAGGTGCACTTAGGTCGTGTCCGAATCCACTTTTGCTAGTTCAATGGCGATAAAAAAATGGTCAGCGCGCCAGGCACATAGTCCAAAAGGTTTGTACCTAGTATCTTAATGAGTAGTGGGTGTGTTTTTGGCATAATGTGCAATAAACCAATCAAAGTCAGTTGTGTTTGCACCATGACGGATTTGCTATTTACATTTGCAAGCCGAAAGATTAAACGATTCTCCAGAGAGGAATCCTTTTATTTTTTATATTTAAAAATATTTGTGTTTGCTGCTGCACGTCCCTGTTTGTGTACTAAGCGTGAGTGTACGCACATTGTGCATATTACTAATGCGCCCTTTAAATAACACAAAAAATCTTGTGCCCATGGGCGAACAGATGAGCACAGCGAGTGCATTTGCTATTTAAACAACGTGGAGCTGGACGTGAAAATGATGCCTCGGGCTGAAACTAGCAAAAAACACTTGCCGCCTGCCGTCGCATTGCGCCGGGTGTATGATAGGGCCCTACATCTTTACAGCTGTGTCAGTTCGGTTGCATTTTTAAGACCTTTGAAAAGTGGATTTAAGACAGTTTATTGTTAATTAAGGCCTTATTTTTACATTAAGACATTTTAAGGAGCCGCAGACACCCTGATATTGAAAAATCTCTTACGTTCTCCTTGGCCTCAGCCTCTGGTCACTGTATGGGATCAGGGCCACCAGCTGATTTTCTTGGCCTGCATAAACATGTCAATGTGTCACATGGTGTACATTTCAGATTGGGTTCCTTTTAAAAAAAAAAAAAGAAAAAAAATCACTTTCTAGATGAAGTGTTCTAATCTGAGTTTAGAAATGTACCTCGCGGGATCCTTCCAGTGCCTTGGCATGTGGGGCAGGTGACGCTGTCTCGACCAGTGAACTCCACGTAAGGGAATTGAGACACGTCTCCCCCGGTTTTACTGTCCTCTGTCTGCATGGCACTGTACCCGGGGGATGTGGTTAGGCTGTCCTGACAGTCATCATGACAGGTATGCTTAGGCAGGTGGGAAAGAGCCTTCCCCATTTTGTACACCTGTGATAAAAGCAAAAAATTAAGATTTAAAAAAAAGAAAAGAAAAATTGAACATCCACTAAAAAAACCACCAAAAACATTTAGAACAGAATATTTAATAGATAATAGAAATGAACAGAATCATGAAGAGAATCAAATAATTTAATAGAGAATCAAATTGAATAGAAACTTTAAACAGAGAATGCACCATAGAATCATGAAGAGAATCAGAATAAAATCTTTAATAAAGGATCGAACAGAATAGAATCTCTTTGAGAATCAAATACAACAGAAGCTTTAACAGAGAACGGAGCAGAATAAAATTGAACCTTCAATAAGTAATCGAACAGAATAGAAATAAATTGAACAGAATATTTGTTAGAGAATCCAGTTTTTAGTAGACAATCAAATACAACAGAATCTTGAATATAGAATCAAAATAATAGATAAACTAATGTAACAGAATCTTTATTAGAGAATCAAATACAAAAGAACCTTTAATGGAGAACTGAACAGAGCAGAACTTTCAATAAATAATCTAACAGAATTAAATCTTTAATAAAGAATCAGAATCGAATATTTATTAGACACATAAATAGAATATAATCTTTCATTGGAACCGAAGAAAACAAAATATATAATAATGAATCAAATGTAACGGAATCTTGAATAGAGAATCAAAGAAAACAGAATCTCATTGAGAATCAAAGAAAACAGAACTTTTAAAGGAGAATTAAAATATAGAATCAATTAGATCCAATAATTTAACATAATAACATTAAACAGAGAATCAGAAAATAATCTTTAATAGAGAAATCAATAGAACAATCTTTAAATGAGAACAGAATAGACCAAAATATTTAATAGATAATCAAATAGGACATAACCTTTAATATTACAACAAACTAAGCATTTAACGGAGAATTGAATAGAATAACGAACGAGAGAGAATCGAAGACTAAATCAGATATGAACCCTAGTAGCAATATTTAATTCCGTTATATATGGATAATTTATTATACATGACTGAGACAGTCGTGCCGACAAGTAATAGTATACGATGTCAACAATATCCTGACCAGACATCCATATCCAGCATGTTATACCAAAACAACAGCCATGTATGTATGTATCATGTATGTGACGATGAAAGTCATGTGTCGGGATTATTTTTTAGAAGTGCCAAATTAAAAAAATATATATACACGGCCATTTGTAGGCCTTGATACATCAGCTCCTGCCGTTACATGAGCATCGCTAATGTCTGGTTGGCTAAAAACAAAGCGAGCTAGTTTGCGCTGAACCAGTAGATAAGAGCAGCGCCTATGATCAAAATAGACTTGTCTCATATCATATACGAATGTTAATGTAAAAGACGTTGTTCTTACCTGAATTAATCGGTTTATGTAAGCGATTCAGTAGACATGCAGCTGTCGTTTATCTTTTGCACTGACATGCGCAGTGCATCGTTTCTCCGAATAATACTTCAGCTCATTAATATTAATTAACCTTCATGGAGCATCCAATCACGTAATACATTATTTCTTCATCGGCTCATCGTACTCAGAGCCATGATCGGACTAAACGTTTTATTAATTGATATTATAATATTTACCCCTGGCCCTATAAGTGTTTGTTTATTTTTGTTTGTTCCAAATTGTATTGTTTTGTTTCTTATATTGTTGTAAACGTTGTTAACAGGGTTGTATACATTTGTCGAGTAAAGTACACTGAACGTGGAGTAACGTAATTAATATTAATGAGCAAATGCTTCACTTTTTTATTATATTTTTTTATTATTATTGAATTTAGAACAAAAAGCAAACATAGCATATCTTAATTCAATGCAATACATTATTGGGACATTAATCGATGATCCGAAAATCATCTCATAATATTTTAAACATGTTAATGACTTTTACGTTTTATTTTTATCAATATCAGAGAAGACATAAAACAATCAAATTCCACAAAAAATCCGTAAAGATTGGGGATGAATTTAAATATTTTTGTTTAGGCTATATATAAAATATATGTTTATATTTGCCAGCAATAAAAGTAAATTAACAATCTACTCAAGACCTTTGTTTTGCGCAATTGAATGTTAAATGTTTCATTGACTCTCCTCATTGAAATTAAGTCAAATTAACAAGTAATGCATAACATACTTAAAGGGATAGTTCACCCAAAAATGAAAATTCTGTCAAAATGGCTTTGCAAACTCACAAACACACAACAACATAGCCTGTGTAAACATACATTGATATATAAAGACATAGCCTACAGGCTTCAATGCAGCCCTCATTGTTTATATGTACAATAACCCATCTCTCTCCACCACAGGATCCTTAACCTGAAACAATTTGAAGAACCCTCATGTATGAGAAACAGAACATGCACAGGCCTACGATACATACAAAAGTTTTTAAATAGCTTTTAACTAAATTAGTAAGGACTTACTTTAAAAAGATGGACAAATAAAGTTGGTGTCTCTTAAAAATGTATCTTTCTCTCTCTCTCTGAAGCAAAGCATGCAGGTCGTTTGTCTCAAACTGATATATTTAGTATCAAATAGCTATGTTTTGCAAAGAATAAACTAAGATATGTTAGGACGAAATCGAATTACTGGCAAAGAATTAAAAGAGGTTAGAAAATATAAAATGACAAAGTTAAAAGTGAGCTGTGAGTACTTGCTTTATTTATTTATTCAATGCAATAAAATCTAATTTGATAAATCTTTCCTTAAATAAATAAATAATAGTTATTGGTTTTGTACTGCTACTGCATTGGTATAGTGCCATGCAGACACCTTTAATGACCTGGCTGTAGCTGTTCAGATGTGAACTAGAACTAGACCAGCTCTGTATTACTGAACACGAACACTCCCTGAATGGACAAATACCTTTCCTCCTGTCCTGGTTGACACTATTGTGCTATGATGACCGATGAAGGTGTGTGTGCTTTTGGGCTGGAAATGCATATGTCCTTGATAATGAGCAAATACATCTTGCAAGGTCAAACGAATAGACTCGGGAAAGACTAGCGCGCAATATTGACAGATACAGGAGGAGGGGAGATCCCGTCCCGTCCGTCCAGCAGTGATTTCTCATCCTCCCCGCTTACGTCGTTTTGACTCCGCCTCTCCGCTGTCCCTGCCTCGCGCTCACAGACTCACTGCCCCTCTCCAGAGCAGCGGACGGAGCCCACCACCATTCGTCGCTGCTGCTGTTGTTGTTTTTCTGTGCTGATCTCCTGATATAATGGCTTCCGATGGTATGGATGAACGATCCCCGCTGTTGTCTGCACCGAACTCGGGGAATGTCACGCCCACCGCGCCGCCGTACCTGCAGGACCAGAGCCCGAGAGGTAAATGTAGATTGTGATTGACGTAGGAGTGCTGAATCATTTAGGGCGTATAGTAGTGAGCGGTGATCGGTACCAGACTGCAGCCCATTTAATGTGATACATTGTCCGTAGACGACAAGGAATAACAGCTCATAGGGTCGTGCCAGAAGAACGGGCCTCAATCTTCCAGATATTCCCATCGAAGCCTCAAGTGATGGATATGTACAAAATGTTGAATTCCTGGACAAGGGCACATTGTGTCGAATTGTATGCTAGTTTTACCTTTATTAAACAACCTGCTTTATATGTTATTAAACTATCAACATTTGTCGGTCGACTGATACAGGTTCAGCCGGCTTCAAATGTGCATGGATGTTTCGAGCTCGCTGCATTTAAGATGAGCCAATCGACATTAGCTTGCTAGAGATGTTTTGCTTCATTCATAGACCTCTAGCAATATCAGTTCTCATTGTTTTATAGGCCCAGACCAAATTATATGGGGGTCTATAAGCATATTAAACGTGACCAAATCACGTCTCTCCTCTCTTATACATAAGACACTCTGCTAAAAGTAAACAAAACGATGTCAGTTCACAATAATGTGAAGATTTGGTTTGCAGATATACCTTTTTAAACTTATGTTTTTTTACATGGTACACACATTAGGCTACATGAATTTACTATGGAAATTACAGTAAATTATACATAAATAGGCTACAGGCAATCATAAACCAAACCCTACACATATCTACACTTAAAATAAAGGTTCCAAATTGAGGTTTTTGCAGTGATGCCATTGAAGAACCATTTTAGTTCCCCAAAGAACATTTTGTGCAATGAAAGGTTGCATGGGTGGATGGTAAAGGTTCCTGATGGAATCATAGATGCCAATAAAGAGCCTTAAGAGTGTATAGAACGTACATGTTGTTAATTCATATTACTCTGTACTTATCTGTGTAAGTACACTGTAATAGGGACACCTTAAAAATGTAACCATGTAATGCTTTCTCAGGTTTCCATACTTTGTGTGGGGTTTCCATACTTTCCATTAATTGATTCCTAGTCTTTTACTTTTGGTTCCTCTAATCATGAATAATTGGTTGTGTATTTGCTTGTTAGGCTGTAATGGGAGACCAAATCCATGCCAAAAGTCAAACAGTCAGGTCCACCTTTTGAAAGTCTATAAAGTCTATAGTAAAACAAGTTAAGAGAAGTTCTCTCAGATTTTTTTTAAACAACTGATAAGACCCCAAAGACTGTTTGGAACACACTCACAAGTAAATATGGGTGTCAGATTTCAAAATGGACCCCTTAAAAGTGAATCAATAGGATTTTTAATTAGCTGATACGATAACTTCGAAGCTAGCTGATACTAACTAATGAAACTATAGCTGATATAATGCTGACATATAGCCTGTGTCATAAGCAAATACAAATTATTTGTCGCAATTCTGTAATAAGCCTTTTTTTGTTGGCATAGTTACTGGCCCATTACTCATGATCTCAAAAATGGCCAAATGTCTCACTAAACAGTCAAGTCTGTCAACACAATCTCTTATATTTTGTAAATCTACCCATACTGCATTTCCTGATTAGCAGAAAAAGATTGACATTTTTACTGTAATGATCCTCTTTAACATCGTCTCATTATTCATAATGGCTTTCTTACCGTACCATGATCAGGTGATGTGGAGGCCATAAGCTATGTGTGCTAATGTACTCTAGCATTATGATCTGCCCTAGTTTTTCAAACCCCTGGATTATTGTTTCTTTCGCTGTTTTTGTCCACAAGCATTCACTCACTGAGTCTATGAGAGGGATTAACTTGGCCTGTTGAGGGAGGGACTGCTGAGTCTGTGCACAACATTGCTTAATGTGCTGAGATTGTTGTTTATTCTGCAGTTGCATTCGGAAGCCAAAGCTACATTTATTGGAAACACCTGTATGCATCAAACCCTATAAGTGTAGAACTGAAAGTTACATTTTGCAAGCTGTTTAGTAATGATCTATGTTGTTAGACATAGTAAGGGTATAGAATGAAGGATAAGAAAGAGCTTTGAGCTTGTCTGCATGACATTCACTGAATGAGTTTTATTTTAGTGATATGTGATCGGTCCTCTGAGGCGAAAACCAGACCAATTATTGCTGTCTGCTCTAGTGATGTGATGTCATGTGATATCATTTCTTCTAGGACCTCGTAAGATAGGCAAATATTAGCTGAATTAAACTCTTGGAGGTCTAGCTGTAGGCTAAGGATGGGCAGGACGACTGGATCAACCTTGCCTTATAGGGCTGGGTGATAGATAAAATTTTATTGTCAGTTATAATATTGGCTTTCAACGATTATCAAGATAATTCTAAGATAATTATGCTTTCCTTTTCTCAATGATGCTCTTATTTTGTCTTGTGTTATAAATCTTTTTCCTTTACAATAATGCACTTGTTCCTCCCTAAAAGCCTAAACTCACTCCCTGCCAGGTTGTAGCATGTTTTTGTTCATCTTGAACCAAGATGATTTGTAAAAAAATATCTGTTTATTATTTATTTAAATGTGTATACAGGTCCTTCTCAATAAATTAGCATATTGTGATAAAGTTCATTATTTTCCATAATGTAATGATAAAAATTTAACTTTCATATATTTTAGATTCATTGCACACCAACTGAAATATTTCAGGTCTTTTATTGTTTTAATACTGATGATTTTGGCATACAGCTCATGAAAACCAAAATTCCTGTCTCAATAAATTAGCATATCATGAAAAGGTTCTCTAAACGAGCTATTAACCTAATCATCTGAATCAAAATTACACCTGCAAAAGATTCCTGAGGCTTTTAAAAACTCGCAGCCTGGTTCATTACTCAAAACCGCAATCATGGGTAAGACTGCCGACCTGACTGCTGTCCAAAAGGCCATCATTGACACCCTCAAGCAAGAGGGTAAGACACAGAAAGAAATTTCTGAACGAATAGGCTGTTCCCAGAGTGCTGTATCAAGGCACCTCAGTGGGAAGTCTGTGGGAAGGAAAAAGTGTGGCAAAAAACGCTGCACAACGAGAAGAGGTGACCGGACCCTGAGGAAGATTTTGGAGAAGGACCGATTCCAGACCTTGGGGGACCTGCGGAAGCAGTGGAGCAAATTTTGCATGTCATTCGGAAATCAAGGTGTCAGAGTCTGGAGGAAGACTGGGGAGAAGGAAATGCCAAAATGCCTGAAGTCCAGTGTCAAGTACCCACAGTCAGTGATGGTCTGGGGTGCCATGTCAGCTGCTGGTGTTGGTCCACTGTGTTTTATCAAGGGCAGGTCAATGCAGCTAGCTATCAGGAGATTTTGGAGCACTTCATGCTTCCATCTGCTGAAAAGCTTTATGGAGATGATTTCATTTTTCAGCAGGACCTGGCACCTGCTCACAGTGCCAAAACCACTGGTAAATGGTTTACTGACCATGGTATTACTGTGCTCAATTGGCCTGCCAACTCTCCTGACCTGAACCCCATAGAGAATCTGTGGGATATTGTGAAGAGAAAGTTGAGAGACGCAAGACCCAACACTCTGGATGAGCTTAAGGCCGCTATCGAAGCATCCTGGGCCTCCATAACACCTCAGCAGTGCCACAGGCTGATCGCCTCCATGCCACGCCGCATTGAAGCAGTCATTTCTGCAAAAGGATTCCCGACCAAGTATTGAGTGCATAACTGAACATAATTATTTGAAGGTTGACTTTTTTTGTATTAAAAACACTTTTATTTTATTTGTCGGATTAAATATGCTAATTTTTTGAGATAGGAATTTGGGGTTTTCATGAGCTGTATGCCAAAATCATCAGTATTAAAACAATAAAAGACCTGAAATATTTCAGTTGGTGTGCAATGAATCTAAAATATATGAAAGTTTAATTTTTATCATTACATTATGGAAAATAATGAACTTTATCACAATATGCTAATTTATTGAGAAGGACCTGTATATATTAGTGGTGGTAGATTAATCTAGATTAAAATGGCTCGTTTGAATTCTGCCGAAGGCATTCAGAATATGTGTGCTCATAAGTGATCGTTTGTCTTTTTGTAGTTTGAATAATAAATAACTTCTGTCCCTTTAAGACCTGACGCATGCATATCCAAACACTATTCCTGTGAGCTGGTTACGACTGTGTTTACGTTAAAACTCACCAAGATGGGCATTGAGACATGTTTGAGTGTATTTGACCATTAATAAGCTGGAAAAAGGAGCTCATTTTTGCACTTGTATGTCAGAGGCGGCTTTATTACGGTATGTGTGTGTGTGCTTCAGATGCGAGCGCGAAATCTGCGGGAATTAGTAGAATTAACGTTATGTGCAACCCCGCGCAAAATTTAGACCGGTCACACCAATACTAACAAAAGTCCAGCAGAACACCCGTTCGCAATGTTCAGAGGATTAAACGGACTGAATGAGAGGAGGCGGGTGCGTGTCACTCGCTGTCGGTCGGAGAGGAGAGAGCGCAGCTGATATCGATTCTGTAGAAAATTAGTATTGTATCGTTTCAGATATTTCAGTATCGATACATAGCGAAATATGGATATTTTTGACAACACTAGTAGGCATACACAGGTTTGAAGACTCGTTCTCTCGCCCCCTACAGTGCAATTCGACTAGGTGTACATCCGCGCTAAAATATCAAGGTGAAAGTCATCATAGCTTGCATAGTATAGACCCAGCTCCCAACCCAAATTTGAGAATAGATTAACGGCGATATTTTTTTTTATCGCCCGATAAGAGTCTCGCGTTAACGCCGATAACGGCCCACCACTAATATATATATATATAATATATTTATTTATATGTGATTTATTATATTTATTTATCTCATTTTATCTTTGGAAATTCACTTTTTAAAAAATAATTAAGTTCAACAAATGCATAATGTTTCACAGCCAACCATGTTAAACAATTGTGATCTCCAAAGACATTCTCTATCCTTTGCTATGTTTGGCAAGGAAAACCATTACGATTAAAAGGGTTGGAGATAGTTCCCCATTATATATATGAGGTTTGAGTGGTCATGATAAAGCATCTTATATCTTTAGAAAAAATTTATTCTATCTCTAACTCAAGCTATAATAACATGTGGAAAGAACCTTTGAAGTCTCTTGGGATTAGTCAAGATCATAGACTGTAAAAAAAAATATGGACGTAGAGTCCAGAATCCACCCATAGGATTCTGATGAGCAGTTTTGAAGCGTAAAGTAGGGACGAGCTGGCCGTTTCCATCTTGGCAGCGCGTCATCGCTTGTCACTCCCGGATAATAGAAAATGGGCAAAGAGGCGGGACGTGGGTGGAGCTGAAGTGATGCGATGACTAACAGACAGCAGATAAATGGCTATCCACCTGTCACTCAAAGTGGCCACGCCCTTAATTATGCAGAACTTTAATGCTTTATATAATGTAAACGAATGATTTATAATAAAAAAATTCACCCCCCTCACAGTTGTCATGAAGGGCAAAATTAGCCGTATAGACCAAAACCACAATTTGTACCAGACTGTAAACATGTTTCTGCTGTAAAGTTGGGCATTTTAACATGGGGCTCAATGAGATTCTGCTCCCTTCTGGAGCCTGTCCCTAGCGGCCAGTCGATGAATTGCAGTTTAAGTCACTTCCGTATTGGCTTCAAGAGAAACTACGGGAGGTTGCCGCTTGGTCAAGATCTTAGCACAATGTGACAAATTAGAATACAATTACACACCCGTACTTATTTTACTATATATGTAGATATATGTAGATAGTAGACATTTGTTTGTACTTCATTGTTTTCCTCCATAGTGTTATAATTAACAAATTGTGCATATTGTCATGGGTGGGCAACTTGCAGTGAAATCGCACGACAAAGGAGAACTCCAGGAAAAAGTCTTTTAATCCAAACACCCACACAGGGGAAACTAAGAAAACAAAAACTTAGACGAGCCCGGACAAAAATATATACCCATTTAAGTATACTACGCCCTAAAAGTATGTACTCTTTTGGTAAAGAAAAAGTATATACTTTTCAGTGTGTAGCAAAAGAGTAGACAAGCATTGGGACTTTTTTAATGGAGTTTCACCATTTTGAATTGAAAATATGACATTATTCATGTAGCCTACATCATAACTGATTTTGAGCTGACAAGAAAGATTTTGCATTTTTACATATTAGGCAGATGAAAATAACAGTGAATGTTTGCATATTTTACTATTCTTATTTATTTTTCTTTATTTCCTTAAATCCAAATTTAGTCATTTAATTCCATACACGATGTGATTGGCCTGACTAGAGTTTGGTTTTTCAAGCTCGCAAGCCAACGGAGAGTTGCTAGACGACCCTGTCTGCAAATTTTATTTGCTGCCACTAGGGTGCGTCTAGATTTCTAGGCTAGTAGACATTGTTAAAATACTATTAAAAAAGGGGCCTTACCAATTAGTAAGGACAGCTAGTTTCATTTTTACGTTTTTTTAGTTTTTCATACTTGTATCAGTGATACTTTAAAGAAGATGAATTAATGATGCTGTTCAGTGGACAGAATTTCTGTGTACCGTGCTTAAAGTCACAATGAAATCCAAATGGACCATTCTTGTTTTTTTTATGGAATATTGTAGTATCTATAAATTATTTATCTGTGCACATCATTATTACTTGTTAAATATGCCCTCGCAAGCTTTAATCAAAATAACTTCCCCTCCCTCTTGCAGTGACATCTCTTCTCTTCTCTGATGACGTGTTCAGTGGAGTGAGGGGGCGGGGCAACCTGTCACTCACATGAGATCACAGCAATAGCAAACCACAACGATCCAATCAATTCCCGGTGGTCAAAATCAAGTCCTGCCCTGCATTTTTTCTTGTTCGAGAATCCATTTCACTTGGATATACATCACAATAGGGAAGAAAAGACTAAAATTCCATTTTAGGTGCAGTGTGTAGTTTTTATCTATTGACAGAAATGCAATATAATATACATAACTATGTTTCCAGTGGTGTATAAAGACCTTACATAATGAACCATTATGTTTTTATTACCTTAGAATGAGTCATTTCTATCTACATACACTGCGGGTCCAATTACAGTGAAATCACCATTTTGTGCCATCATGTTTCTACAGTAGCCCTAAACGGACAAACTGCTCTACTAGAGCGCTAGTCACTCTCTGCTCTCTCCGATGACGATATTTTTGTCCTGTGTCGGCCACCATAGCTTCTCTATGTGCTTTGAAAGGGAGGGGTGAGCTTTAGGTGGTTGCAATTCACAACCTCACCACTAGATGCCGCTGAAATTCACTGCACCTTTAAGCATACTGTTTTACCTATATTTGAGATTTTTTTTATGTATCAGTCTATAGTGGATATTGAATTGTTCATGTTCATTTTCTTCTGTTTTTACATTTTGATTTTAGAATTTACCATTATTTAACACTCACTTAAAGCCACTAAAACCACTAATAATTTAATAAATGTTAAATGTAATATTGAGCAAATGCCAAAATAAATATCTTTTTTTTTCATACTGTACATTGTAATGTTGTGATGACTAAATACACTTTTAAATTCACATTTAAAATGATTGGTTGTAGTTTTTAGTGTTTTTATTTTTAATTCATTCAGACATATTTTTTATATCAGCTATTTATCAGTCTCTGCCAGAATTGTAATATCAGTGCATCCCTAAAATAATGTTGTTTTGCACATTGTTATTACAGCCACATATTTTGAGATTATGGATTAAGAGTAAAAACTAGAACAAGTTTACTCGGTTATGGAACTGTACGTTCAGTTAACACATTCACTATTGTCAGTGCATGCTAATCTCCTCTACACATGGGACGCTCAGCGTCTCTCTGATTTTTTAACATTATAGTAAGACAGACAGAGAGCGAGTTGCAACAGCTAGCTGCAGGTTCCAGGGTTGGGAAAAGGCCTCTCGTCTTACAAATAGTGCAGGCTGGTGTCAGAGAAATAAGACCTGTGCTTTCCATCTGCCCCTGGAGAGATGGTATATGCTATATTAGTGAGAGGCATAAAGGACATGTGCTTAAAGTCACCATGACATTTTTTTTTATGAAATATTGCAGCATCCAATCCAATCAATTCCCAGCAAAATATTTTTCAACATTGATATTAATAAGACATTTTTATTAGAATGATTTCTGAAGCATCACGTGACACTGAAGACTAGTAATTATATTTCACAATATTACTATTTTTCATGTATTTTGGATTAAACAAAGCCTGCCTTTTCCCAAAAACACTAGCAACAATTAACAAAATTGCAATTTAAAAACAGAATAAATCACCTTTTGATTTCTCTACTCAATTAATGATATTTGTATATCATTAATAATAATACAACCTGAACTGTTTAGGATGTAACATGTAACTTAATGTAAGGATGTAACTTAAATGTCCCTTACTGAACTAAGGCCTAATCCTGGCTTAATCTAAGACCTGTCTGTGAAACCAGGCCTGTGAGTTTTCTGTTGCAGCACATAAAGAGATGGATGATCCCGACAGCTGAATGAGGTCATGGGGCCAGAGCTGCTGTCAGCTGCTTTTGCTTTGGTGTCACATGTTCAATATGGCTGCAGTATGACTGTGTTGTTACCAGTGTGATCTCAGAATGACAAGTGACAGACAGCAGGAGGAACATGTCTTAATTTCGCCGTGAATAATCAGTGGGGTAATAATGTTGTGGCTGAGCCCTGGATTTCAGTAATACTGAAGGCAAGGGGAGACTTGAGTGCAGGGTTTGGCTGATGGCCCATACACTGCACAACGGATGTGAGAGAGTAACTGAAAGTGTGAGTAGGATGCACATACTGCTGAACACAATGCATCTGCATTTCTGGGTCCTTTAGATGGGATTTCAGGCAAGACACTTTTACAATAGAAATATATCATTTCTAATGTTCTATTATTTAGCCAAATCAAATGATTATCACTGCTTATTACACTGGAATACTTGATTCTGGTTGGTCAGCCATGGCATTTCACAGTTAAATGTTTTTGTATAATGACCTGGCCTTTGTCTCAGGAAAAAAAAGTTCCTGTAGAACTGTGCTAGTTTCATGTCTCTGTGTTCTGTGGTCTCTTTCTTCTCACATAATATACTTATTTAAACTAAAATCAACATTGCATGCCCATTTACTTACATATTTGGTAAATAGCCATGTAATGATGAGGAATAATACATGAAATAATGGAACTGAGCTGGTCATTATGGCAAAATAACCCTCTTAAGGGTGATGCAAAACCTGATCACCCTGTCTGGGTTTATTTTGCAATAATGACCGGCTGACTGTACATTACCAAACTGATAATACAAGCATTCAGTCTTTGCAGTATCTTGCACTACTCAAGTTAAAAACTGGGTCAGTTATGCTGACTGATACTAAGTGAACCAACTGATTTAACATACAGTATGGTAACTACAATTAACAAAATAGTAGTCATGCAACACTAATCGACTGGTTTCTCTCCCTCTGCAGCCGAATTACCTCCACCCTACACAGCCATCGCCAGTCCAGATGCAGGAGGAGTGCCTGTCATTAATTGTCGAGTGTGCCAGTCTCTTATAACTCTGGATGGCAAACTCCATCAGCATGTGGTGAAGTGCACCGTCTGCAATGAGGCCACGGTAAGAGACCCCCAAATGTAGCTTGAGCTTAGTCATGCATAGCTTTAGTCCTTTATCCTTTTTTTAGATGGGGGTGGGCAGTGTGATTAAAAGCCTTAATGAGTACTTTTATGGTAACATTTTATGGTATCATAATATACTATATTGCCAAAAGTATTGAGACACCCCTCCAAATCATTGAATTCAGGTGTTCCAATCACTTCTATGGCCAAAGGTGTTTAAAATCAAGCACCTAGGTATGCAATCTGCTTCTACAAACATTTGTGAAAGAATGGGTTGCCCTCAGTAGCTCAGTGAATTCAAGCGTGGTACCATGATCCATTCGTGAAACTTCCTCACTACTAAATATTCCACGTTCAACTGTTAGTGGTATTATAACAAAGTGGAAGCAATTGGGAACAACAGCAACTCAGCCATGAAGTGGTAGGCCACGTAAAATCACAGAGCGGGGTCAGTGCATGCTGAGGCACACATTGTGCAGAAGTCACCAACTTTCTGTAGAGTCAATAGCTACAGACCTCCAAACTTCAAGAGCTTCATGGAATGGGTTTCCATGGCTGAGCAGCTGCATCCAAGCCATACATCACCAAGTGCAAGCAAAGTGTCGGATGCAGTGGTGTAAAGCACACCGCCACTGGACTCTGTGGGAACTACCTTGATAACTTTATGGGAACAGTTTGGGGTGGCCCCTTCCTGTTTCAACATGACTGTGCACCAGTGCACAAAGCAAGGTCCATAAAGACATGGATCTGGATTTGGTGGTGCCTAATTCTGCATAATCCAGTCAATTATATATTCTACTAATGGAATGTATGTTAGGGTTATGCTTTGGTTCTGTTTAGTTTGAGTGTGTTTCCGTTTCGTTGTCCTCGTTTTGGCTGTGTTCCTGCTCAGTTTTTTCTATAGTTTCTATTTAATCCCGCTCCTGTTTCTGTTCTAGTTCATTAGCTCTCCTTGGTATTTAAGCCCTTTGTTTCCTTTACTCTTTGTTTAATAAATAGTATTTTGATTCATCTTTGATTCATGCGTGTTCATACACATTACAATGTACACTATCATTTAAGGTTTAGGGTCAAAATGTTTTTCCTTTTTTTTAAAGAAATGAATACTTTTATTTTTCAAGAATGCATTAAACAATTTCTATTTCAAATAAATTCTGTTCTTTTGAACTTACAGTTCAAAAAAATATTAAGCAGCACTGTTTTCAGTGTTGATAATAAATTATTTTTGAGAAGCAAATCAGCATATTAGATATAGTGCTTTTCACAATACATATCGTTTCAAAGCAGCTTCACGGCAAATGTAAATAATAACTTATTTATCAACCACAATAAGTTCTTTCTCATCTTGACTTGTTTTTGACATGTCCCTCTGCCAAACCTGATATCTGAGCTGCTTTCATATCCAGATTTTTTAAAAAGTTACAGTTATGGCAGTATTTTTTGCCACTGTTTGTGTTGATAAAACAAGTTTTGAGTCTGGGCATGAATGCGGACTAGACACAAGCTTTAGTGGAGATGAAGTTTGTCAGTGAATAATGATTCAATTTCAGCATGTTCCTCACACAAAGTAGTTGTCACTATCATTTTGACTGCTCATCCATCCAAAGTCAATATCAGATACATAATATAGTCCTTGCAACCTCAAAGAGCTTAAGGTAATGAAGGTTTTTGGGATGAAGGATCCACGTTCATACCCATAAGTGTTGTGTGCTCAAGAGGGCTGAATTACAGTGTAATTGAATTGTCTGCATGAGAAACACTTTGCAGTGGATGCTTAATCTGAACTGCAGTCACCTGATTCACATAACAGCAAAATCATGTTTTACAGGTTTTAAGGCCTGTTCACCAAGAACGATAACTATAAAGATAATAATAATGAGAACTATATAAGTGTCCACTCTGCGCTCTGTTTATTGCATGCGCTTTAGTTTTGTCGTCTGCCACTTTAAATGCTCAAGGTTTAAAGCAGGATTGATTCTGATTGGATGTCAATCTTTTTATCAGTCATCAGCTGGAAAAAATCACTGTGATTCCAACGATATGTTTTTCTGTGATGTTAACGTTATTGTGGTCGTGTGGAAACTGCTATCTTTAGAATCTTTAGAATCTTTAGAATCTTTAGAACTTTATCATTATAGTTCGTCCATGGTGTAAACAGGCCTTTAGAGAGGGAAATTCATGCTATAAAATACCATAGATGAACATAGAGCTTATTTTGATTATGGACCATAATTTGTATTGTCCCATGTTGTTTGATTTATGGTTTTACTTAAGCCTGATCATTTCACTTAAAACTGCAGTCCGTAACCTTTTGCGCTCTAGCGGTTAATAAACAGATCTGCATGCGTCTTGCTGAAGAACATTTGCAGCCGGAGCTACTTCTCTCTGTTATGTCTATGGCGAGTCACGCACGGACTGTGTTCCTCCGCAGCGGTTCCTACCAGACCAGTCTGAAATAGTCCCAATATAAACACTTTATTATAAGTGTACCATAATGATTCACAGTTAGACAAAAACACGGTTTGGAAAATGGATTCATGTTGTACATTCTTGTTATATAATTTTTGTAAATCTTGAACACAAAAAAAGTTACGGACAGCAGCTTTAAAATCAAAGGGCTTCACACGGCTCTATTTCATATACATTTGCAAGAAAAAGTATGTGAACCGCTTGCAGATTCTATGAAAATGTCAAAAATAAGAGAGATCATTCAAAATGCATGTTGTTTTTTATTTAGTAATGTCCTGAATAAGATATTTTACATAAAAAATGTTTACATATAGTCCACAAGACAAAACAATAGCTGAATTTATTAAAATGACTCCATTCAAAAGGTTATGAACCCTTGATTCTTAATACTGTGTGTCGTTCCCTGGATGACAACTTTTTGAATTTGTGCAATTTACCTTGATCTTATTTTTGAGGGTATGTAAGGTAAAATACAGGTCTTATCAAGGTGCAATGCTTATTCACAAACTTATCATAATGGAGATTTATTATATTAAACTATATTACATTATATTAGAATGATATTACATTTGATTATGTTATCTTGCATATTGTGTGGTCCCTTTTGAAACATGATGTATCTGTTTTTTAACAGCCTATAAAAAATCCACCAACAGGAAAGAAGTATGTTAGATGTCCTTGCAACTGCCTGCTAATCTGTAAAGACACGTCTAGGAGGATAGGATGCCCTCGGCCTAACTGGTAAGTGTTAAAGACACACTTCAGAGGGTCATTTAGTAGGTATGTGTTATGGGATCTGCAACAGTATATTACCACAGACATGTATTACCATAAATGCTCAAACAAGCAGTGCTTGTTTTGAGTTTGTATGGCTAGGGGAATTGTACTTAGTAATGTCAAAACATTTCACATGCTTTTACAGTGCGGTCTGAATATTTATAGAATAATTGTAGTGAATGAAAGACAAGCTGTGAGACTTGTAAGAACTTAGTCACTGAAAAGATGTTAAACATGTAAAGCCAGACATATGAAATAGTCAGAAAACCTAAAGGGGTGATGAATTGAGAAATCAACTTTCCCTTGAGCCTTTGATATATAAAAGTTCATTGTGAAGAATATCATGTAAGTTTCAGAGCTGAAAACGTCCTTGTTAGTCAAAGAAAAGCTTTTAGTGACACCAGGCCCAGAAAACGAGATATCTCAGAATATGTCGACCACTGATGTCAAAGAATGCAGAAATGCCGCCTCAAGCCCGCCCACCGACTCTTGGAGCTAAACGGGTCGCGCTACCGAGCAATAGACATGCCGGTTCCAGCTCATGTGCTTAAGACATTGTCTCGACCTGTATCTTGCGTAAGACAAAGGATCCGACAGGAATGGTGCAACACACTTAAACGATTTTTTATATGTGTTAATATTGCATTGTTACACATCGTTTGATATCTATTGATTACATACCTTAGCACGCTGTCACAGGCTGGAGAAGGTGTTATTGGTTCATTTGTGATCAGACTCGGACTTGTAACGCCTGTGCTCGCAAAGCCCGGGGCTATGTGTTTATGTGCGCCCACGTGTGTGTGTGTGTACGGGTCACGGTTATTCACTGATCGGGCGGGCCAAGTAATACAAAAATAACATTCCAATCAATCGCGGGTGGATGAGAGATGAATCATTGTGTTTTTTTGCTAAAGGCATTTTGAGAGCCCTGTGAGTGTTTCCCCAGACGCTTTCAAAACAATCCCCACATGTACTGAGGGAGCTGAAGCTCATTAAATATGCAAATCTTATCCAATCCCAGCCATGGGCATTTACTTCCAAGTCTTCACGCCCATCAAAACCGAGGGTTTTTCGAAGAGTCTCAAAACCATGGCAGAAAATAGCTTATTACTTATTCATTATGATGTTTTTGAATGTAAAAACCACACGAACGTCATAAGTTGACCTCAGACAACAGTATAAAAAAATATAAAAAACCAGTTCATGACACCTTTAAAAACAAAAAAAGGTAACCGGGAACATTTTACAATAAGGATCCATTAGTTTATCCATTAAGCAATATTATCTAACAATGAGCAATACATTTGTTACAGTATCTTTGTTAACATCATTTTATTAAAAAACTGTACATTGTTAGTTTAAGTTAGCTGAGGTCCATTATAATCATTTTAATAATGTATTAGTAAATGTCGAAATTAACATTAACTAATAATTAATAAATGCTTTAGAAGTATTTTTACTGTTAGTTCATGTAAACTAACTGATTTTGTTAACAAATGAAACCTTACTGTAAAGTGTTAGCTTTTATGGCTCGTATAGAGAGAATATTGAGCTCACACTCAAGGTGGGAAAAAATGCCTCAGAGGCCAAAACTAAGAAAAATATGCAATTTGCTGATATTTCTATGGCCTAAAAGTAAGATGAAATACTGTAATTTGTAATTTAAATAAACAAGATCTTTATAACAGTATAGTAGACTACTTACATAAAATGCATATAAATATCAGTTTTCACTCTATACCTCCCAATAAAATGTCTTAGTAAGATGATATTTAAATTCTTACAGTTTTATGATCAAAGCCTAGTTTTTAATGTGGGGTGAAACATAATGCAATGCAATACAATCACTATTATTGTGAGATGTACAATTAAATGTTCCTAAAAAATCTGATCTGTCATATTTGATACTCAAATTTCAGCATGATTTTTCTTAAAAAATAAAAATGATAGATAATCAAGTAAACATAAGTTGCTTCAGTCCGGTAAGTGTTCATCTTGAAATATTACCATATAAAAGTTATTCTTGTGTTTACCTCTTAAGTATGGTTAAAGATTTCACAGCAAAAAGACGTGTACCTAGATTGGGTAAACCCAGCCCAATCTGCTGGCGATTTGATTTCGCCCTGCAGCTCAGTCTGGAAACCTGTACATATTTCTATCCTGCTTCTGTTACAAATTTGCGGGGACCAATCACAAACCAGCTTATCCACCTATTGGCGGTTTAACACAATGACGGATGGACGCAATGGATCGTTGGTCTGATTGGTTGAAGGACTATCCAATTGCGTACATAGTCATTTGAACTATGCCCGTTGATCACGCCTCTTGTCCAGTAAAAAAAAACAGAGCAGACTCCCCAGACCAATGTTCAATCTTAAAAGATTGAGCTTGGTCTGGTGATAGCCAGAGTATGGGGTCTCTGCGGAACAAAAGTGGCCATTTTTAAACTGTTTTCAAACTGATGGGTGTTTATAAACCATGCAATGAAAATTATCCCCTTCACCCGACCCCACCACTAAACCGTACCCACACTTTGACGTGGGCTGTTTATAGCCTCGCCCACTGATCTAGTAACTACTATTACTATCCTGCAGAGACCTATACTTGGATAGCCAGACAAGTGTGTACCACAACCTGAATGAGGATGTTTTTAGAATTATACTAAAGCATTTTACTTGCTAAAAAAAGCTGAAAAAAAAAAAAAAAAAACTGAAAGCATGTACAACAGGTTTTTTTTCAGTTTTTATCATGTTGATAATTTAGAGGCCTTACAAATGTGCATATAATATGTGAGACAGTAGGCTTTATAGGATTAATATTAATCTGTAGAAAGTGAAAAACTGACATTGTTTGTATGGGTCCCCAGTAGACGGATCATCAACCTGAGCCCTGTGATGGTGATCCCGGAGGAGCAGCCCGCCCAGCCAGCTCTACCAGTCCAGCCTGAGGGCATGCGTGTGGTCTGCGGCCACTGCGGCAACACATTCCTTGTACGGTCTCGCATCTTAATATTAATATTTCATCTCTGACCTAGAATAATCTTTCTTGAAAGCAGAGAAGTTCTGTGAATGCATTTACACTGCCATTCAAAATTTGGGTTCAGTAAGATGTTTTTGAAAGAAAAGTCTTATGTGACAAAACATCAAAATATTAATACAATTTAAGTTTTCTATTTTAATATATTTTTAAATGCAATTTATTCCTGTGATGCCAAAGCTGTATTTTCAGCATCATTACTCCAGTCTTCTGTGTCACATGGTCCTTCAGAAATAATTCTAATATGCTGATTTTCTTCATATTTTTGTGTAATTTTTTCAGGATTTTTGAATGAATAAAAAGGTTAAAAAGAAAAGCATTTATTTGAAATTGAAAATCTTTTTAACATTATAATGTCTTTACTGTCATTTTCAATTTATTGCATCCTTGCTGAATAAAAGTATTAATTTCTTTTTTTTAAATCGCACTGACCCAAAACTTTTGAATGGTAGTGTATATGTAGTGTAGAATTTTTCTAGTGCACATGTTCTTAGTGTTCTGTGATGCCCCTGCTGTATAGGGCAGCGATGATGAGTGGTCCCAGTCTGCCTCTGGCCTGGCTATTCGTGGCCCTTCTGATCTTTTCAAGGTCCTAATACACTGCCACCTTCTCAGTTGGTGGAACTGACAAAATGACAAACTAATTAGAAGTAATAATAATAAATAAAAAAATTCACATGGTTCTAGGGCTCCAGACAGAGATTAAAATGTTTGCAAATGTGACAAAAAATTTGATAGTTTAGATCAAATTATTGTTTAAAAAAAAAATATATGCATCAATAATTAAAAATATAGGAAAACTTTACATGCATCCATATGTGGTTTTGTCAGCTTTTATCCCATTAGAGTCAACCCAACAAAAAACAGCAAAATTCATGATTTTTATGTACAAATTAACCAATTCCTATGACCTTTTAAACAAATTCACAATCGTATCAGATTGGAATAAATTATACTAAATACAACAACACCTCATTTACAAAACTTAAAGGGATAGTTCACCAAAAAAAATGAAAATTGTGTCATCATTTACTCATCCTCAAGTTGTTCCAAACCTGTATGAATTTCTTTCTATATAAGATATTTTGAAGAATGTCTGTAACCAAACAGTTGATGGACCCCAATGACTTCTTTTATATTCCATATACAATATTCCATATATTTTTCCCATACTATGGAAGTAAATGGGGCCCATCAACTGATTGGTTACCCATATTTTTCAAAATATCATCTTTTGTGTTTAACAGAAGAAATAAATTCATACATTCTTATTATATCAAAAAGTTATATTAAAAAATATCCTGGCTCTTCCAAGCTTTATATTAGGAGTGAGTAGAGCCTGAATTTCTGAAGCCCCAAAAAGCGCATTCATCCATCATAAAAGTAATCCATACGACTCCAGTGGATCCTTATGGATTACTTTTATGATTGATGGATGGATGCGCTTTTTTGGGCTTCAAAATCTGTCACTCCCATTATAAAGCTTGGAAGAGCCTGGATATTTTTTACTATAACTCCGATTGTGTTCGGCTGAAAGAAGAAACTCATAAAGTATAGACCTAGAATGGCTTGAGGGTGAGTAAATTATGGGATAATTTTAATTTTGCATTTTATAAATAGTCTGAACCTATACTGAACCTTCCTTTCATCCATTGACTGTTAAACATTAAAGTAAGAATCTATGCACTCAATGAACTTAACTTCTGAACAATCATCTGTATTAAGCAATTCTGTAATTTGTCAAAAAAAATTGGTTTTAAATGATTCATTTTAGTCATTTTTTTGTCTGGAGCCCTGTGACTCAAATGAACATAACTCCTTGTGGCCTACAGAGGCAAGATGCAGAAACTGAAACATTCGTTTTTTTGTTAGAATCTTAAAGAATTCTCACTTTTTTCAGGATTCAACTGCCTTTTGCCTTTGTACAGGGTTAAATCCACTAATTCTCCTAATTTATTCCTGTTTACATGTCAATTCATTCTTTGAAATCATCTCCAAAAGATTTGCTAGTCGTTTGAATCATTTATCAGTAGCCATTTGAACTAATATTTGAATATCATGCACTGACCCCTGGAATCAAGTTTGGTGTAGGTTATGAAACGAATTGATTTGTGCTGCTTTGCCATGCTGTGTGTTTTCTTACTGTAGAAATAACTTTAACTTCCCTTGTTTTTGCAGTGGATGGAGCTCCGATTCAACACACTGGCCAAGTGCCCACATTGCAAAAAAATGTGAGTTGCCATCATTTGTCATATGCTTTGTACGTCAAAAATGCAACGTCTGTGGCAATACTCCACCGATGATGTGCCGTTCTCAGGAGAAATGTCATAAATCTCAATGTGCGATGTGTGTTACTAGCCGGAGGTCAGGCTTGAGTTTGTACTGGGCAGTTTCTAGAAACTGAAAGTAAATAAACCCTGGTGAGTTGCAGTTAGAGAAGGAGGCGATGTGATGCCAGTCTGCCAGTCACTTGAGAGAGCAAGCGCACCATGCTGACATACTGAAACATGAGCCCGGGACACTAGTGACGCTGCGAGGGAGAGTTACGACAACAGATGTTGCAGCACACATGAATGGAACCGAGTGTCCACAGTCTCCCAAAGCAAATACGATTTCCACTTGAATGCAGAGCGTTTGAAGAGGCAGAGAAGGAGATACAAGCAGCAGAAGGAGGGAAATTAAGCACCTTAATCTATCTGATTCATTGTGATTCCAGAAGAATGTTTGAAAATCCCGTCACATGAGAGGCATGTGAAGGGTCATGGTAAGACTTAATGGGACTAAAACAGGAAAAAGAGCAGACCATGTTTCTCAGTGACGCAGTTTTCTTTTGACTACATTTAATTATTAATTCAAAACAATTATTCTCACAAAGATAAAACATGTATAACAAAGTAAAAAGATGATTTATTATAAAGACCATACTTAAATATATTTTCTTTAGACATTAGCCAAAATTTTACTCAATGTAGGTCAATATAATTTTTTTTCTGGCTCTTTGCACCTTAAAGTCAAGTCAACTTTATTTATATAGCGCTTTTAACAATGTAGATTGTTTCAAAGCAATAAATAATGTAGCATAATTTTATTAAGCTGTATAGCCATTTGATGTCATCAGTTCATTTCAGTTTCCATACGGTGACAGTGTGGGCTTTAGATCAATAATTAGATCAGTAATTTAGTTTATATGGTTAATTTAGTTTATTAATTAGATTTATTTCGATGTTTAGTTGAAAAAATTTAGTGTCCCCAACTGAGCACGCCAAACCAGAGGCAACAGTGGCAAGGAAACCAAAACCCCATTAGGTGACCTAATGGAGAAAAATAAACTTTGGGAGAAACCAGGCTCAGTCGGGGGGGGGGGGGGGGGGGGCAGTTATTAAAGTGCAATATTCGAAGGACTGGAGGCAACACGCTGGAGACGGGTTTATTGCGGATGACGTGGATTAAATAATTATTAAAGTGCAATATTCAAATGATCGGAGGCAACATGCTGGAGACAGGTTTATTGCGGATGACGTGGATTAAATAATTATTAAAGTGCAATATTCGAATGATCGGAGGCAACACGCTGGAGACTGGTTTATTGCGGATGACATATCGATTTAAGTATTATTTCATTGTAATATTCGAACAATCGGAGTCAACACGCTGAAGACGGGTTTATTGCAGATGACATATCGATTTAAGTATTATTTAATTGTAATATTCGAACAATCTGAGTCAGCACGCTGAAGACGGGTTTATTGCGGATGACATATCGATTTAAGTATTATTTAATTGTAATATTCGAACAATCAGAGTCATCACGCTGGACGTGTTAATGGAACACGTCGACTTTTTGGGACTTTAGCTTATTCACCGTATCCCCCAGAGTTAGATAAGTCCATACATAACATTCTCATCTCTGTGCGTGCCATAACTCTGTCTGACGCACCCACCGCTAGCCTAGCTTAGCACAAAGACTGACGGTAAATGGCTCCAGCTAGCCTACTGCTCAATAAGTGACAAAATAACACCAACATTTTCCTATTTACATGTTGTGATGTGTATAGTTACATCGTGTACTAAGACTGACGGAAAATGAAAAGTTGCGATTTTCTAGACCGATATGGCTAGGAACTATACAAAATAGTCCCCAGCGCTCTCTGTGCAAGCAGGTTGTCACGTTAGTAATGTTGATGGAAGTTAGCTTATTTTCAGGTGCTGTGAGATCACTTTTCCGCCGGAACTCGACTTGCATACGGCAGTTACTGGAAGCCAGTGATTATAGTTTATAAAGTTATAATTATGGATTATGGCGTTTATTAACCCACTGGTGTCATATGGATTACTTTTATGATGGATGCATGCGCTTTTTGGAGCTTCAAAAATCCTCTTTTCAATCCTATTATAAATCTTGGAAGAGGCAGGATATTTGTTAATATAACTTGTAATGTAAAATGTTTTTGGCAGAAAGAAGAAAGTCATACACCTAGGATGGTTGTTAGTTTGGTTTTTACATCAAAAAATGTCATAATTTAGAAATAAAAAGCATTTTTCTATACTGATATTAGCCCTCAGACTTGAATGCTCTGTTTCAAGGGGCGTGTCTGCTGAGACTTCAGTGAAAACGCCCACTGTTGTGATTGGCTGACATCTTTGCATTTTAAATGAGTATTAGATTATGTGGCGGAGTGGGCATGGTTTAGAGAGGTATGCGAGCCTGAGGTAGAGAGAGAGAGAGAGAGAGAGAGAGAGAGAGAGAGAGAGAGAGAGAGAGAGAGAGAGACGAACTACATGTGGACCAGAGAGACCTTAGAGCTGGAGAAAGATTGCTGAGAAAGTTATATTGTACTGAGTTGTTGAGAGCGCAAGTTTATTTATCTGAGAGTTCTGAATAAACACGAGTCCCAGTCACGCGACACTGTCTTCTTCTTCGTATTCTACGAACTTTGTAACATATGGAACGAATCGTTAAAGTGTTGATTATAGCATTATTTTTAGATCTATTCCCATCACATCAAAGGCTGCAGTGATGAGCATTGAGTAAGTACACAGACAGACAATCTGTTGATCGCGTGAATGCAGTGATCTCGTCATTGCAGCGCGTTTTCACTCACAAAATGCTTTCACCACAACTAACAGCAAACACGACATCGACATGAATACAGTAAGAGATTTGTGCAGCATAACAGCGTCATTCATTATAACGGCAGTTTGGGCAAGTGTGCAGATATACTCGCGACGTGTGAGTGACAGATCCAAACGTTATAAAGAGAGTTCTTTGATCGCTAATCTAGCCTGATAAAAATTGAAATAACAGATTTGTTTCATGCTACTAAGAGAAACGATGTGAAGGTGATCGTTTTAGTCACTGGCTTGATTCACTGATGCATTACGCTGAGGGCATCAAGACGGCCAGCGGCGTGACTGATGGTATTAAACGAGAAAGAAAGTCTGCGTGAACTTGAATGATTAGCTACACATCAGAAATCACTGATCACAGATCATGCATTAATGAACACTGTTACTCACTGTTTGTGGCGGTGCTGTCGAATCCATATGGTTAAAGTCTGTTTGTAAAGCCTGTGCTGACATCACGACTGATAAATGGAATCCATTTTCTCCAAATTCTCTGGGCGGGCAAAGCAGAGGAAGGGGAGGTAACCTTTCCCGTATGACGGCATAACAGGGAAGATTCCAGATCGGCTCATCTGAGCTGTCATTTTCTCAAAGGCAGAGCAGGACAGCCAGAACTCGGTTTACACCTATCAAAATTTCTAGCCTCTTGGGCACCATATTAGAATATATTAGAGTGCGGATCGGGCCGAGCCCGCGTCCGACAGAGCAGTAACCGAGCCCGACAGGCATTAAGATATTTATGTCCGAGCCCGAATCTATTGTAGCGCACAGACTCTTCATAGTTGTGAAATTGCTGTTTTGTTTTGCACCGGCAGTGATAGGGTTGACAAAGGGAGTTCAGAGGGGCGGAAACAAATACGGAAGACAGGTGCGCTTGAGTGAGAGTGTGTTCATCTTTGTTCTGATTAAAAGTTCGGAAACATTCATTCTTCAGACATTACACTATTTTTTTTCTCATACTCTAATGACACATGTTCGTTTGTTCGTGTGGAAAGCCCGCTTTTATTAAGCAACTGTAGGAAGGCATTCTGAAATGATTACAGATGAGCGCATCAGCGCGCACACGGGGAAACAAATACACATGTTAACGGGGCCCAATCAAATAGCCAATTGTGAAACCAAAAATAAATGAACAAAGGTCTACCAAAAATGGCCCAAGCTAACGGAACAAAACATTAACGTAACACAAATGCAGCTTATTGAAATGAAAATCACTCTTACCATTTTTCTCGAAAACTATGGCTACTAAACTGCAACATGGGATCTATTTACATAATCCATCCATCAAAGTTTAGGCTAATCCAGGTTATTATGCAGAAAAAGGATTGCATCAACTGTGGATGGCTATGTCCTCTGCTCGATGGTCCTGCCAGCAGCGCTGAAGTTGCGCTGCCAGTCACATGTAGCCTAATAATATGCAATATGCACGCACGTGTTGCGCGTTGTCACAGCTACATAAACAAATTTCCACGCACAGGAAGACGGATGTTAGGGTAATCGGTTACCGACGGTTATCCGTCCTCTACACCATATACAGGCTAGGGTAACTCATATTAATGTTAAAAAACCTCACAAAATGAAAATTTCATGCCATGGGACGTTTAAACAAAATGCTTCTTTTCTATAGGGAGTGTTATTTGCTTTTAGACAAACTGAACAAAACCACAATTAGATTTGTTCAGTGTACTTTAGCTTCATTTCAGTCTAGTTTGGTTGTTGGCTTTCCTGTGTAGTAACCATTGAGTATCTCCTTCCATCCGTCTGTTTTACAAACTGCTTTTCCTATTCTGTAAAAGCCTTATACCTCTGTACTAGGAAACTGATACAGCCCAATAAAACAGCCGCTTTAGTTTTGTGGTCTGTTTGAAGCAGCACTGGTACTAAGCATGTGTGCTATCTTTGTCTTTAGATCTTCTGTAGGCAGTGCTCTACCCAGAAGGCGCTGCTGTGCCTACATTACAGTAGGAATGATCTGCATTTTCATCGGTGTCGGTTTAACAGTGAGTATTGTCCTTTTTCTGGTTTGGGGTCAGTATGTTTTTTTAAAGAAATTGATACTTTTCTTCAGCAAGGATTCATTCAATTGTTTAAAAGCAGAGGTGGACAGTAACAAAGTACATTTACTTGAGTACTGTACTTAAAGGTCCCGTTCTTCGTGATCCCACTGTTCAAACTTTAGTTAGTGTGTAATGTTGCTGTTAGAGCATAAATAATACCTGTAAAATTATAAAGCTCAAAGTTCAATGCCAAGCGAGATATTTTATTTAACAGAAGTTCCCTTTTAAAGCCTACAGCGAACGGCCGGCTTGGACTACATCCTGGTACTTCCTACATTAATTACGTCAGTCAGTAGAACAGACTAACCTCCGCCCACAAGAATACGCGAAAAAGGGGGCGTGGTCTTGTTGCTGTCCCACGTGGAGAAGAGGACGGTCGCGTGGAGAAAAGGAACTGTAGCTTGAGTGTATTTGTCGCCATGTCGTCGAGACACTGTTATTTTCATCCCGGAGTCAAATCACCTTTGTTTGGCTTTCCCAGGGACGCTGTAGAGATCATTGAGCGCATACATCTCCCGTTAAGAGGCGTGACCTTTCCGTACAACTTGCGCTAAGCTGCTATCGAATCACAACACAGGAACCGCTGGCACAATCAGAACTCGTTACGTATTTCTGAAGGAGGGACTTCATAGAACAAGGAAGTCATCAGGCCGTTTTCAGGACAGTGAATACAGCGGTATACAGATGAGTAAATTGTGTGAAAAATACTGTGTTTTTTTACACGCGAAACATGAACACATGTTATATTGCACACTGTAAACACAATCAAAGCTTCAAAAAAACACAAAGAACGGGACCTTTAAGTACACTTTTTGAGTATCTGTACTTTACTTGAGTATAATTTTTTCTGGAAACGTATGACTTTAACTTCACTACATTTGAAAGACAAATATCGTACTTTTCACTCCACTACATTTCTATCAAGGTCCTCGAAGTCGAAAGTCATTTCTGTAGCAGTTTTGAAATCAGTGGATGATTTTTTTTCTTCTTTAAAACTTTTTTCGCACTTGAACAGACAAATACACACAAAATGACGTCAAAATGTTTTGCAGAGTATTCACGTAAAGTCAATTATGTCTTAAGTAGGGCTGCAACTAACGATTATTTTAATAATCGATTAATCTGTCGATTATTTTTTACGATGAATCGGATAAAAAAACATTAATTTCCAATCCTTTATTCAAAAACAGAACTGACAGTGCAAATTCACAGTGCAAAAAATCTTCATAAAGTGCACAGGTTGCTACAATAAATCTATAAATCTTCAGTGAAAACGCTCACTGTTGTGATTGGCTGACATCTTTGCATTTGAAATGAGTATTAGATTATGTGGCGGAGTGGGTATGGTTTAGAGAGGTATGCCAGCCTGAGGTAGAGAGAGAGAGAGAGAGAGACAGAGAGAGACAGAGAGAGAGAGAGAGAGAGACGGACTACATGTGGACCAGAGAGACCTTAGAGCTGGAGAAAGATTGCTGAGAAAGTTATATTGTACTGAGTTGTTGAGAGCGCAAGTTTATTTTATCTGAGAGTTCTGAATAAACACGAGTCCCAGTCACGCGACACTGTCTTCTTCTTCGTATTCTACGAACTTTGTAACATATGGAACGAATCGTTAAAGTGTTGATTATAGCATTATTTTTAGATCTATTCCCATCACATCAAAGGCTGCAGTGATGAGCATTGAGTAAGTACACAGACAGACAATCTGTTGATCGCGTGAATGCAGTGATCTCGTCATTGCAGCGCGTTTTCACTCACAAAATGCTTTCACCACAACTAACAGCAAACACGACATCGACATGAATACAGTAAGAGATTTGTGCAGCATAACAGCGTCATTCACTAATCATACTAATCAGAAAACGTAACAGGATGTTAGAACATGTTCTCTACACTACACTCAGACGCACACACTCACAAATAAAATTTAATGGGTTTAGTTAAATTGTAATGCATTAAGAATTTCTCTAAAATGTCCAAACCCATTATATACTCCTGGAGAAAATATCTACTGTATTAACCTATTAATATGAATGATATTAAAGTTTAAACATGCAATGCAGACACAGATTTAACTGCTGTGACATATAAACAAATATTATGTAACAATTAAATAAAACTACTCCTCCTAAAGAAGAACATAATGGGCCCTATCTTGCACCCAGCGCAATTGACTTTGTACACCGACGCATGTGTCATTCCTATTTTGCACCCGCGCAAAGCGCGCTTTTCCCTCCACATAAGCACGTCGCTAAACTAGTGAATGAACTTGCGCTCCCTGGGCGGTTCAGCGCAAAAAAGGAGGCGTGTTCCGGCGCAAACAATCCCTGGTGCTATTTTGCTGTTCCATTAAACAATTGCGCCACTGACCAGAAAAAACCTAGTCTAAAGTCAGTGGCGCGTTGCGCGTTGTTCATTATGCTATTTTAAGGGCGCATGCTTGACCATAATGTATAGCGTGCACAACGCGCATACACTTTGCTCATGTAATCTACACAGATGCAACAGTTATTTTTGCAAATCATAAATTGTTACACTAAAAAAATATTAACACATGAGATGACGGAAATCATTGTGGTGTGCCACGACGATGTGAAAAAATAGGCATAAATCTAGCTTACAAATTATTCAGGCTAATTGTAATAATTAAGGATCAGACCTGTTTGCCCAATAGTGGCAAGACATATATGTATATAAGGACATCTGACAAATTGGTTTGACCGTCAAGAACCAGGAAAAAAAATCGGTGAGGGTGGACGCAGCGATGTCCTCTGCTGGCGTCAGGTCCTGAGTAGAGGCAGATCCACCTCCCGTTACACGGCGTGCCCGATTGATGCTGGCAAGCTTGGACTTTCCCCGTCTTCTGATGTCATTGTAGCGCTTGCGGCACTGGTGCGACGTCCTGGGGATGCCAGCTGATGAAACAATTGTGGCTATTTCCTCCCACGCCTGTTTAACCGACGCTATTTTGGGTGGGTTTCTCCCATCCCCATACAACACAACTTCTCTGTCTTTCACTGCTCTTACAAGAACATCAGTCTCCTTGGCTGTGAACCGCTCCTGGCGTGCGCCTGGTAAATAAGCCATAATAATAGCAATCCATAATGGAACTTGCGCACCTACTTTTAAAGGGAATGTTGGATGACGCTCTGATTGGTTTATTCACGTTACGCCCAAACCACACCTATGAATAATGAAGCTACTTCAGACCAACCCATTTTAGATTTGCGCCGGGCGCAAGAGCCATTTATCCCGCCGGGAAAATAGCAACAGCGCCGAGACCCGCCCACAAAGTTACTTGCGCTTCGCGCTTTGACACTTGCGTTTCAGATCGTTAAAATAGGGCCCAATGTCTTATTTTCAATGAATGATATGCATTCTTTATAACAACTTGCATACGACATTCCTTATAGGTTAAATATGGATTAAATAATTAATGTATAATAAATATAATGAATCCTTATTAAAACTAAAGAGGTGATTTTCTCTGTCTTTTGTTGTTTGATTAAGAGCACAAATGGAAGCAGGTTAATGGACTGCTGTCATTTTAAGACCGAATGCTGACCGAAAATGACAATAGATATTAGTCATAGTTTTTGTCATTCAAAGCTGGTTTTGATTTTCGTCTCGTTTTTGTCTGTGAAAAATGTTGTTGATTAAAATATTGACTCAACGAAATTAACATAGCAACAGATTGAAAAATGAATGGGCCAAAAAAGGCAAGTGAATAAAAACGTGTCTTTAGTCTTGCAAACTATACCACCCTTGCTTTACTACTGTTATTAACAAGCTAACGCTAACTTGTCATGCTTGTCAAGCTGGATAACGAGTAAACAAGCACCAGAAGAGCTACTGGAGGGACGTCACGCTCCTCACTTCGAAACAGAACAAAAGTGGGATTTTGTAGTGACTTAACGTTACCCTGCTGTTGAACTCCCTTCCTCCTCATCAAGGACTCCAAGATGTTTTCGTTTTAGGAGCTGAATCACCACCGGGGTGCTCCTGTGCCATGCCATGTTGCGTCGCTTTTGCTGCAATTAACACACTTTTTCGATTTATTAATGGTGCTTTTCGACTGGTACGGCTCGGCTCGCTTTTCACTCTGCTTTGCGCTCAACCGTGCTTTTTTATACTCAAACATCTCCGCGTCGTATTGAGGGGCATAATAGTCGCGCGACACAATGAATCGATAATGAAATTCGTTGCCAAATCTTTTAATTATCGAATTTTATCGATTCGTTGTTGCAGCCCTAGTCTTAAGTGAGCATAAACATTTGAGAGAATATCGGATGTGTATCAGTGTATTGGATCCATGCATTCACCCTTAAAGAGCTTTGTAACTTTTAAACAAGTATTGAAATGAGTTAAAGGTAGTCGTAAGCTAGCATGTCGGATGGAGCATCACTAACCGGCTTAAATCACCATGATGGCACAGTGTGCATTTATACAACAATGCAACAATAATACAATAATGCATTGACATAAGAAAGGAAATTTACTTTTGATACTTAAGTACTTTTAAAACCAAGTACTTAAGTACTTCTGTACTTTTACTTAAATAAAAATCTGTTTTTACAAATTTTTACTTGTAACGGAGTAATATTTGTCCAGTAGTACTTTTACTTTTACTCAAGTAATAGAGTTGTGTACTTTGTACCGAATATAAAGATGTTACAAAATATTTCTATTTTGATCAAATGCTGTTCTTTTGAACTTTCTATTCATTAAAGAAGGTAGGTAGGTAGGTAGGTAGGTAGATAGGTAGATAGGTAGATAGATAGATAGATAGATAGATAGATAGATAGATAGATAGATAGATAGATAGATAGATAGATAGATAGATAGATAGATAGATAGATAGATAGATAGATAGATAGATAGATAGATAGATAGATAGATAGATAGATAGATAGATAGATAGATAGATAGATAGATAGATAGATAGATCTGCAGAAACAAATGAATAAATAAAACATACCAAGCAGCAGTAAGTGGATTAAGAATATGCAATATATTTGTTTTATAGAGTCAAAGAGTTCATAATATACTCTGCATAATATAATAAACTGCACCTGTCATGTAACCCACCATGATTTTTTGGTGGTTTAATCATGTGACGAGTTATCCACAGGAGTTTCATCACATGACAGTATATTAATAATAAAACTTCCTGGATACATTTAGAACTGTCCATTTTCCACTGTCGTTTTTTTAGTAACAGTTTTATTTGAATCACACTTGTAAATTACATCAGGGTCAGATGATCATTCTCACAGTTTGATTTAAACCACATATTATGTTGCCGTTCCTAAAAGAAGCTACCAGCTCTTGAATTAGCACTTGGCAAGTGTCCATTTTGGACTCTGGATATGAACTATAAAACTAAGCTTGTTACCTCATCACAAATCCCTGGTGTTTTTGTTTTTTCAGGTGGGCACTCAGGAATTCGCCAGCCGTTACCACGCTACTTATGTGTCCTGGGCCTTCGCTTATCTCCTGGGTCTCATCTGCCTTGTACGGGCCTGCTATTGGGGAGCGATTAAAGTCAGCTATCCAGAGAACACCTTTGCATAGACGAGACAAAGCGTCCATCCTCCAAGTCCTTAAGTGTTTGATTTTCTCTTGATCTGAACAGGTTAACCGTTGGATGCTTAGTCCTGTTACAAGAGTGTAAGAATCCGGGGGATTTAGGTACCTGCAGATGTTTTCAAATTGAGTTATTGATTAGCTCTGATATTTCTCTTGCTGATTTGAACCCGCAATATGATGACTCGAGGAACTAAAGTGAAATCAGTGATTCTAAAACTAGAAAAATAATATGAATAATCCATTTGTGGTACACCTCTTGGATTTGTCATGGTGGGTGGATATCGAACATATTTTATGTACTGCATTTTGTTACCAACTTGACCAAAAGAGATGATCTTTTATGAACAATTTACCCATTGCACTACAATTTTATGCAATTTTTCTGTTGTGTTGCTGCTAGTTACCACAGCTGTTGTGAGCTGAGAGATGTTATGTTAAGAGCGCCTGCCAGCACCCACGGTGGCATTATCCGTCATTTGAAATGTTCAGATATATTTAACTGTTCTTAAAATCCTGTGCCAACATTTTTTTTGTTGTTCAGTGTCCGTTAGGGGATCTCCCTCTGATGAAATTTAGCAGTTTTTCCAAATCCTATTTTGGCTGCTCAAACTCACTGTGAGCAATAATCATGCATTTTTTGTGGCTTTAAAAGAAAAACAGCATGTACGCAGTCACTGCTCATTCAGCTCATTCAACAACACTTGTGGCATAATATTGATTGATTAGCACAACAATTGCGTTTTTAAAAGCATATCTGGGATACAATGAGGCACTTACAATTGAAGTGAATGAGGCCAATCTCTAAATGTTAATGGGTTAGTTCACCCAAAAATGAAAATTCTGTCATTAATTACTCACCCTCATGTCGTTCGACACCCGTAAGACAATCGTTCATCTTCGGAACACAAATGAAGATATTTTTGTTGAAAGCTGATGGCTCAGAAAGGCTTGAGATAGGCCTCCATTGACATTCAGTACATTTACACTCACAAGACCCATAAAAGGCACTAAAAACGTTGTTACAAAGTCCATCTCACTACAGTGGCTCTACAATAATTTTACCAAGTGACGATAATAGTTTTTGTGCAAAAAAAATAAATCAACATAACGACTTTATTCTACAAGTTCTTGTCTTCCTTGTTGGCCTCTGCCGTGAACTTGTAGAATAAAGTCGTTATTTAGATTATTTTTTTTCGCACAAAAACTTATCGTCGCTTCGTAAAATTATTGTAGAGCCACTGTTGTGAGATGGACTTTGTAACGACGTTTTTAGTGCCTTTTATGGGTCTTGTGAGTGTAAATGTACTGAATGTCAATGGAGGCCTATCTCAGCCATCAGCTTTCAACAAAAATATCTTCATTTGTGTTCCGAAGATGAACGATTGTCTTACGGGTGTCGAACGACATGAGGGTGAGTAATTAATGACAGAATTTTCATTTTTGGGTGAACTAACCCTTTAAAAAATCTTAAAAGTCATTCAATAGTACCCACAAAGTGTAAACAATATGAGATTTTAAACGTGAAAAAATCACTTACACTACCATTCAGAAGTTTGGGGTTGGTAATATTTTTTTTAATGTTTTTTAAAGGGGTCATAGAATGCCCATTTTCGATGTTGGTATTATTATTTAGGGTCTTCATGTAGCATACTGTAGTTAAAATTCCTCAAAGTTTGTGTACCTCCTTTTTACCTCCTCAAAAAGCTCTGTTCACTGCGACCTGTTTCGGTGCATGTCTCTTTAAATGATAATGAGCTACTGCTCACCCCACCCCTCTCTTCCGTGGGGCGTGAAATGCTACCTGGGCGGACAGTGGCCCTGTCCCAAATGGCACCCTAAACCCTCACTGTCTTCCTCTGAGTCCGCACTTTCACGACGTAATGCCGCATTGACTGCCGGGATGAAGTCCGCTGTGTAACTCGCACCAGTGCGGGCTCTGCAGAAGTGCGTATCGAGGGCGCATATCGACCTCAAAGGGGGGCGCTCGTGAGCACCCTTGTGAGACCTAAAATGACAAATGGGACACCCTGCGGTGCACGCAGCGGCCATTGGCCATTTCCGTCCTTCGGATGAGACATTAAACCGAGGTCCTGACTCTCTGTGGTCATTAAAAATCGCAGGATGCCCATCGATAAAGAGTAGGCCAAATTTGCCCATTGGCCCCTGTCCATCATGGCCTCCTAATCATCCCCATATATATACGATTGGCATCATCCCTCAGTCTCCTCTCCACCAATCAGCTGGTGTGTGGTGGGCGTACTGGCGCAAAATGGCTGCCGTCGCATCATCCAGGTGGATGCTGCACATTGGTGGTGGTTGAAGGGATTCCCCCCCTTCTATGTAAAAGCGCTTTGAGTGCCTTGAAAAGCGCTATATAAATGTAACAAATTATTATTATTATTATTATTATTGTAAGTCCACAAGACCGAAAGTGCACATGAAGTGTACAACTGGCTGAGGGAGGATATATGCTAATATGGGACAGTCCGTCAGCGGTCGTGGGTGGAGCATGAGCAATATGATATCATATTGCTCCGAAAATTAAAACGGCTTGATTATTGAGAGTGTTTAGGCTTTTTGAGGATTAAAAAGAAGAGTGGAGTGTGAGGAGTGGAAAAAAAGGAGTGTGTCCACACACTGCAAAGACACATTTATATGCAAACCCTTTAACGTTCACCAAGGCTGCATTCATTTGATTAAAAGGTAATATTGCGAAATATTATTACAATTTACTTACTAATTTAATTTATTTTATGTAATTTATTCCTGTAATGGTAAAGCTGAATTTTCAGCATCATTACGCCAGACTTCAGTGTCACATGATCCTTCAGAAATCATTCTAATATGCTGATTTGCTGCTCAGTCAACATTGCTTAATATTTTTATGGAACAGATTTCTTTTTTAACCATGTAAAACACTTTACTGTCACTGTTTATCAATTGAATGCATCCTTGCTAAATAACAATATTTAAAAAATATATATATATCTGAATGACCCCAGACTTTTGAACAGTTTTGTACTACTTTTTTATGTATAATTTTACAACTTTATTGCCATGACAATATAACACCTAAAACTCTGAAACAACAAGCCATACAGCTCAAATAATACGCAATTTGTAACATAAGAATTAATGCAATTGCTTTTATAAATGATAAGCTTCACATTTCTACTTTTAAATATTTTTAAAAATTGGCCCCGTTCGCTTCCATTTTAAGTGCCTCACTGTAACCGTTATTTTTGCTGTTTTTAAAGAAAACGAGGGAAGAGTCGAAAAATATATGTACGTATATTGTGGTAATCAACATTACGCCACAAATGCTTGTATTGAACCCAGAATATTCCTTTAATTTCACTCGTTGATTGGTAATAATGACACTTGGTGAATGGGAAATGACGTGCATGATTTGAATTTGATTCTTTTGTACTCGGAAGCAGTGTTTTATTAGTTTGTTATTGACAGGGCACAGTGGAAGTGTTACGCCATGTGTCTAGTGCTCTTTCCTGTGTGTAGAATGTAAACGCCCCACTGCTACCCGCCTAATTCCACCACTCGATACAACTTTGCTAGTATTGCTGTAGCTTACATTTACAGTAGTTCTGTATTTGGTCAAGACAAATGGAGATAACTATACTATCTAAACTTTTTCTGAATGTGACAAGCCAGTGAAGTCCTTCTACATAGGAAACTGAGCACACAAAGTCTGTAGTTCAAGTTGGAATATGGCTTGGGTCTTTTTAAAACAATAATTTCTCAATAAAACAGAAAAATATTCCTTGCCCTTTGACGGTGTGATGCTTTGTGCTAAACTGCTAATGTAACGGAGGCCAGCTAGTAGTTGCTGTGCAAGTAAACCTCACTCCTCTGATCTCAAGAGATGCTAGAAGTTGCAGCCTTTAGCCTCCTTGTTAGAGCTTCTGACTCTCATGCCGGCGGACCTGGGTTCGAGTCCCGCTTACAGCGGGGCGGTTCGAACAGGAGGGGTTACATTGGTGGGAGTGAGGTTTAGGGGGATGAGTGTAACGGAGGCCAGCTAGTAGTTGCTGTGCGAGTAAACCTCACTCCTCTGATCTCAAGAGATGCTAGAAGTTGCAGCCTTTAGCCTCCTTGTTAGAGCTTCTGACTCTCATGCCGGCGGACCTGGGTTCGAGTCCCGCTTACAGCGGGGCGGTTCGAACAGGAGGGGTTACATTGGTGGGAGTGAGGTTTAGGGGGATGAGTGTAACGGAGGCCAGCTAGTAGTTGCTGTGCGAGTAAACCTCACTCCTCTGATCTCAAGAGATGCTCTAGCGACTGACGCTAGAGGTTGCAGCCTTTAGCCTCCTTGTTAGAGCGTCCATCTCGCATGCCGGCGGACCCGGGTTCGAGTCCCGCTTGGAGCGCGGCGGTTCGAACAGGAGGGGTTACACTAACTCGATTTGAATTGTAATTTTGTTTTTGGTGTATAATCAATAATTTGGTGTAAAATTTCATTTCAATCATAATTAAGAAAATAAAAAATATACATACTAAGTCATAGTTATGAAATTAAGTGAAAATCATAAGCCATAATTATGAGATACAAAATCCAAATTGATATACTAAGCCATAGTAAAAGAAAAAACAGATAAAAAGTCAAAATCATTTGTCATTGAGATCAAGTCTTTTTTTTAAATTGACATACTGTCATATTTATGAGATAAAGTCAAAATTAGGACATACTAAGATATAATTTTGACAGACTAAGTCATTGAGATAAAAAGTTGAAATTAACATACTGGCAAAATTATGATATAAAAAAGTTGAAATTGACATACCAAGTAATTATGATTAAAAAAATTAAATTAACATACTGTCATAATTATGAGATAAAAGTCAAAATTGACATACCAAGTGGAGGTAATTTTTTTTATTAACATACTGTCATATTTATGAGATAAAGTCAAAATTCTGACATGCTAAGATATAATTATGCTGAGATAAAAAGTTGAAATTGACTATACATACCAAATCATAATTATGATTAAGTCAGAGTTATGACTTTTTAACATCATAATTTCAATTTAGTACATGTTTAGTATTTTTATGTCATCATTTCATATTTTAGAAAAATATTTTTCTTTTCTGGCAGGTATGGCCTTCCATAGATGTGGACAAATAAGGTGCTCTTTGCTTTGTAACAAGTGGCATCAATAATATTTTTGAGAATTGTTGTCTCCACTGTCACACAGGCTTGTTAATTAAAGATCCGGGTGTGTGCTGTGTGTCTATAACGCAAGGTCATGACATAATTCAGTAAGAACCCAACAGCACACTGTCTCTCAAAGGTCATTAAAGTGGTCTCTTATAGCAGCGGACAAACGGGGCCGCAAGTCACTTCAAACACACACCGATTGGACTTCTTCCTTTCTGGTCATATTTCACCCCATATAAGCAATTTACAAGAACAAGAGGCTTGTTTTAAGATGATTTTGGCATTTCCATTATTTTCAGGATATTCTCATTAATGTAATGCAAAAAGAAAAAGAAAGTCAGTAATGAAAGTTATTCTGTCCTAACACCATTTTTTAATGAAAATTTGAATACATTTAATTTTACTTTGACAATGTATGAATATTTATTTAAATTGATTTTTGTTTTCTACAAATTAAAGAATTAGAGAGGAAGCAGGGATGTGATTAATTGGCATGCGATTCATCTTAATGGGCCTGGTTTTCATTCTATAATTGTAACATTTAGTTAAATTACAATATTTATTATTTTTCTTTTAGGTTTAGGGCAGTGTTATTTTATTATAGTTTTTATTAATATTTTGTCTTATATTTTATTTTTATATTTTCTGTTTTCCTTTTCATTTTAGTAATTTTGATGGTTGTTTTGTCATTTTTATTATTTAAAAAAAATATATGTCTATATATTTCTTTATTAAGTTTTAGTTTTTAGTTTAATTAGTTATTTTATTTATTTTAGTACTTCAAAAAATAAAAATAAATTAGTAATTTTGCCTTGGCAACTAGCTAAAAAATAAAATAAGTGATACATTGTTTTAATATATTTATTTTATTTCAAGTATTTTTCTTAAATGGTTTTAGTTTTAGTTAACAATAATAACCTTGGTTTGGGGTGGAAAAAAAAATCTGGTACGTAAAATTTTATTTAAACCTGAAATTAAAATTTGACCATTTTGAAAATAATAATAAAAACAACATCACAATCACAATTTTTAGAACATGTGGACTCCTTTGAACAAAAGATCAGATTTTCAGTTTAGCTTTTCACTTTATCTTTATATATATTTTTGAAATAAATATTTCAAGCGTTTGGAATAGTGGTCTCAGACTATTGGACCACACTGCATATTTTCTAGAAAAGTAGTTTATTTTTTGTTCAAATGTGCCTGTCAATAATGACCCATTTTAGAGCATGAGATCATGAAATCCTGACTCTTTCCATCCACTGGATGGCAGTGTTGATTCGAGAGATGGATGCAATGAGTCATAAAAGGACTCAATGAGTCATCTGGCTCTGGGAAATAGTCTAGCACACAATCAGTGTTTTCTCTCAGTGGAACAAACAGAGCTTTTATATGCTGTTGCCATCTCGCAACTCCAGATGATTACATGTAGACAAATCCCAAGAAAGATTACAAGCCAGTACATCAGCTTAGAAATTTTATTAACCACTTGATACTACTTTCACTTGGAAATTGTGGTCACATTAATTCAACATTTTTATTCAGAGCTGACAAACTACATAAGAAACATGTCAGGGACTCTGATGTGTTCAGGAACAATGACATCACAAGAACTGCTACATGAGGAGACGGACAGACTGACAGCACACATCACTGTACTGTCACGTCACAGATGAACACATGGCTTATGCAACTCTAATGGGATTGGAGTGCTATCATCAGTACAAAGATCTCATTGCTTTGATAGTGTCTACAGTTTACAGTACGCTACTCATATAGAGCTAATAATGTAACAACATGGAAAGCAAGTGCTAGTCACTATGACTATACAGCAAATATGAACGCAAGTGCTCACTTCCTGATGACGGGATACAGATGTCAGTCTTGGCTTGTGAGGTCTGGTGTCACCTAACGGGAGTTGACAAATCTTAGTTGTTGTTGAGGACCCACCATGATGCTGTAGAAAAAAAAAGACATGAATTATATTATATGTACCGTATTATTATTATATTATTTAGTGTTGTCAAATCGTTGAATCGTTTTGTAAACACACAACTTACGATCGATTTGACAGCACTAAATATTAAATTATATTTATTGTTATAATATTTAGTGCTGTCAAATTGATTAATCGCGACTAATCACATCTAACATAAAAAGTTTGTTTATATAATATATATATATGTATATTATATAGTGTGTGTGTACACACATATATTATATAAACAAAAACTTAGATATCTTAGATGCGATTAATCGCGATTAATCGATTTGACAGCACTAATTATTATATTGAATTATTATATTATATTATATTATGAGAGATAATTTGTATGTAATTCACCTGGAACCAGCATAGTCGTCATAATCTCTGGCGTCTCTAAGAAATCCACATTACTTCTCTGGAAGGTTTTGCTGTAATTGGTTTGCAGATGACTATAAATACAAAACAAAAACAAAATCGGGTAGTTACAGTGAGGAAAATAAGTATTTGAACACCCTGCTATTTTGCAAGTTCTCAAGGTGAGAAATCAGCCCAGAACTACACGGGAGGAGATGGTCAATGACCTGAAAAGAGCTGGGACCACCGTTTCCAAGGTTACTGTTGGTAATACACTAAGACGTCATGGTTTGAAATCATGCATGGCACGGAAGGTTCCCCTGCTTAAACCAGCGCATGTCAAGGCCCGTCTTAAGTTTGCCAATGACCATTTGGATGATCCAGAGGAGTCATGGGAGAAAGTCATGTGGTCAGATGAGACCAAAAATAGAACTTTTTGGTCATAATTCCACTAAACGTGTTTGGAGGAAGACGAATGATGAGTACCATCCCAAGAACACCATCCCTACTGTGAAGCATGGGTGTGGTAGCATCATGCTTTGGGGGTGTTTTTCTGCACATGGGACAGGGCGACTGCACTGTATTAAGGAGAGGATGACCGGGGCCATGTATTGCGAGATTTTGGGGAACAACCTCCTTCCCTCAGTTAGAGCATTGAAGATGGGTCGAGGCTGGGTCTTCCAACATGACAATGACCAGAAGCACACAGCCAGGATAACCAAGGAGTGGCTCTGTAAGAAGCATATCAAGGTTCTGGCGTGGCCTAGCCAGTCTCCAGACCTAAACCCAATAGAGAGTCTTTGGAGGGAGCTCAAACTCCGTGTTTCTCAGAGACAGGCCAGAAACCTGACTGATCTAGAGAAGTTCTGTGTGGAGGAGTGGGCCAAAATCCCTCCTGCAGTGTGTGCAAACCTGGTGAAAAACTACAGGAAACATTTGACCTCTGTAATTGCAAACAAAGGCTACTGTACCAAATATTAACATTGATTTTCTCAGGTGTTCAAATACTTATTTGCAACTGTATATTACAATCTGATTATTTTTTACTATTGATTGCAATAGGGAATATTTAGGATTGCATAATGAAAAGTGGTTTGAATCAGTGAAAATGAAGGTGTGACTTACTTCTTCCACACGTTGCTTTGCTCCCAGAACTCGTACAGTATGAAGCGGGATTCATTTGCAAGCCGCTGAACTGCAACACTGCCGAGAGAGAAGAGCCAGTGTAGGATTATCAAACTGATTCTTTACTATTTGAGATTACTCTTATCAGAGCATTTACATGTGGTTGAAGCTCTAATTCTGTGTAATAAAAAATAAAGAAATAGTTTACCTAGAAATTAAACTGTTCTATACGACTTTCTTTGTTTCTGTGGAACTGGATACTGGAATGTATGCATGCGAGTGTGAATAGGATCTCAGAAACTCATTGAAGAGCACATAACGATTAAATGAACATGTATTAGTTTAAATGTATATTTAATGCAATTAGCTGAACTTCGGTGTGGTTTTTTGACCCACTTACTTAGGTAACTTCAGTGATTTAGCATTAAGCTTTGTATCAGTAGAAACCCCTTAGAAAATTTGAATTATGGTACTTTCCCCCCTCATATCCCCCTGAGACGAGAGAATTATGCATTTTATTTCTGGAAAAAATCCTCCGATGACGCAAATATCATCATTTTGCTTCATCTGAGAATTCTGTGGCCAGAGGTTAAAAACTACAGCCAGTAGAAAGAACTGTTCTGCATGTTTTCAACCCGCCCACAGGGGAGAGATCTCACGCACAGAATGTAAATGCGCTCGGCTCGGCCTCGGGCATTCATAACGGAGTGGTGCAGAGCAAAGTGAGTGTTTCAACGTTTCAATGAATTCCTATGAAAGTTTGGCTTCCATATGCGATCAGAAAACGCGCCAGACTGGACACGTGCTGAGAATGATAGCCGCGCTTACCTCAGCTCTGCTAAGCTCAACTTCCCTCTCGTGCTGAATGAAATATGACTCCTGCTGCTGCGTTTGTCCTGTGACTTTTGTTCGGCTCACTCACACTTTATTGAAAAGACACGTTCAGTTTTTAATTGTAGTGTTTATTCTCTTACTGAACGAAATTATTTTATTATTATGAAGATCAAAAGGGAGTGTAGGGAGTGGCCTCGTAGGGCAGCGAAGCAAGTGGGGACTTGTTGTCTTTCATCCACATGAGACAAAAATACATTTTCTGTCTTTTCTCATTCTAGAAGGCACCAAATTAAAAAATAATTTCACATTTCTATTACATAAATGTCACAGTTTAAATACACATTCCTCTTCCCAGGGCTAAAGTGCCCCTTTAAGTACATCCTTACATGTAATTTCATTCAGTTCACTATTGGAACTTGTATGTTGTGTGTTTACATATATTACACATTTGTGATGATGAAGTTGCAATTTACTACAATGATTTAAGTAAAGTTTTAATTTGACTATTTCAAAGTGCACTTTTAAAAGAATTATAAGTGTGTTAAGAGTGTACTCTCTTTAAGTGGCATTTTATTTGATAATATTATATCTCCAAGTACAGGTTTATTTTAAATACACTTTTAAGATTTGAAGGACACTACAAGTGCAAATTTAATCCAATTAATATACTCACATACTTTCATGTTTTTTTAGCTTGACAATCCTAGCCCACATTCACTTTCACTTAATGAAAAAAGCAGCTTGAACATTCTACAAACCATCTCATTTTAATTTCCACAGAAGGAAAAAAGGTCATACCGGTTTGGAGAAAAACTAAGAGTGAGTAAATGATGACAGAATTATCATTTTTTAGTTGAAACGTTCCCTTCATTAAAATTAATGAGAATATTGGTAAGTCATCAAATCCTTCATTCACTGTTCTTGGCGTGAAAGGTTGTCAGTGAGTCATTTGAACTGACGAGCTTGAAGCCAGTCAATTATCTAAAAAGCTAAAGTAGAACTGTTCATCCAAGCCATTTCCACTGTTAATTAGCCAATTAGTAAAAAGCTCATGATTAAACCAGACAAGGGGTTTACCTTTATTGGACAATGTTCCAGAGAAATCTACTGCTACCTGACGTGATCACTGACATTTTTGTTCTCAGTTAAAAGTCAAACCTGGACTGAGGGCTAATAAACACACGGCCACATGCTCACAGCATGCTGCAATTCATTCACGGACCGTAAGCTTGCTGGCATTACACAGGCTATGACATGTGAGCAACTGGATGTTTTAGCTTAAATATTTCCCTACTGTCCTTGCAGCAGCTCTTATCCTATTCCCTGTATTTATTTGCATTTTTCGGCAACAGCCATCACTAATGCCAGCAGCTGCAGTGTAGAAGATCTAGGCCCCGTCCACACGAAGCCAGAGTTTTCCCTATCCAATCTTTTTTTTTTCCACGTTTCAAGAAATATCTGCGTACATGCGAGAGCAATGAAAACGACTCAAAACGATGTAGTATACATGCCAGACCAGTATGTGACGCTGTAATTCTGCAACAGAAATAAATTAAAAACGGAGAAGAAGAGTTGTGGCTAGAAGGGGTACAGAAATGGTAGGAAGTGAGGCAAAATCTCACAATAAAATAACAATAAATAAATGTACTTACCAGATGTGTTTTATTAACGCCTACACCCTAAACTTACCCTGACAATAACGCAAATACAGTAATTGTAAAACAGTAACAAGTAAAATGACGCAATATTGATGTGCGCATGCCCAGTGCCCATAGTTGTATCCCTTTCTAGTTTTTCCTCCGTGGGACGTGGTGTGATGACATCACCGTTTCACAAAATATACGTATTGGCTGTAAAGAAACTCAGTCACTTTATATGATGAAAAGAATGAATTTAGGCTTTTATTCACATATAAACATTGATCAGCGAACATAAACAGAAGCTCAACCGAAACTGCTTGATGCGCGGGAACAAACCTCTTGTGCAGAAGCTCAAATGTGCTGCGTAACACGAGAATGAACCTCATTGGTTCTCACACGTCAAGTGAACATGCGTTGAGCTTCTGTTTACCACAACTGATGTGAATGTGAATATTTGAATAAAAGCCTAAATTCAATCTGTTCGTGTCTCTTCAGAATATTTTGTACTGAACTGCTCAATTCATATGGATTAGTTTTACAATCTCTTTATGAACTTTTTGAAGCGTCAACGTTTCAGTTGCGTAGCTGTTTATGGAGGAACAGACAGCTCTCAGATTTCAATAAAAAGATCTTCATTTGTGTTCCGAAGATGACCGAAAGTCTTACGGGTTTGGAACAACATGAGGGTGAATAATTAATGACAGAATTTTCCTTTTTGGGTGAACTATCCCTTTAAGTCTATTCTGAGCGTTGTCATGATTGAATTACAGGTATCACGGTTTTCCTAGAAACCCATCATGGAGAAAACCGTTCCACAGTTCTCCACACCCAGAAAAAAATGTGCCTCCAAACGTGATGGATATAAATACCATTGACTTGATTTGCCTAATGTGGAGAACTGGCCTAGACTGACTCACTAATGAAGCTGTATAAATGCAACAGACATTAACCCAGATGCAGTGACAGTGTGAACTCACTGGAGGCATCCGGTCTGGGCGCTGGCACAGTCAATGTACTGCTTGAGGGCCAGACGAAACTCCTCCACTTCCTCCTCCAGCACGGACAGCTGCCTCTGCACGATCAGGATGTGCTGGGAGGGAGGTCACAGAAGAGAGCAGCCCATCAGAGAACAGCAGTCAGAAAAGATGCTTCATATAGGATTCAGACCATGGGTTATTTATAAAAGTGTGCAAAATTGTTCCTGGATCAGTTTTCTCTTGCGGATACATGAGGACCTGATTTAACATGTTATTCTGTTTGATTATTTATTAAATATTCCCTAAGATAGAGATAATATGTAAAGTAACAAGCTACAAATGAGTCCAAAAAGACATGGTGAGAGGGTTGAGAAAGCACTGGAAGAGAATCGTTATAAAATATCTGCAAGAATGGTAACGCTCACTAAAGGCCCGTTCACACCAAGAATAATAACTATTACTACAAAGCGCGTGTCTGTCACTTTAAATGCTCGAGCTCGTTACAGCAGGATGGATTCTGATTGGCTCTCAATGTTTTTATTGTTTATCAGCTGGATAAAATCATTCTGAAAGTGAGTCCAGCGATATTGTTTCTTTGTGCCGTTATCGTTATAGCTGTGGTCTGAACAATTTTTAGAACTATATCTTTATCGTTATCGTCCTTGGTGCGAACGGGCCTTAAGGCTGAATTTATTTCAACAAAAAGACAATAAAAACAGTAATACTTTGAAATATTATTGCAATTTAAAATAACTGTTTTCTGTTTTAATATGTTTGAAAATGAATTCCTGTGATGGCAAAGCTGGATTTTCATTACTCCAGTCTTCAATGTCGCATGAACCTTCAGAAATCATTCTAATATGCTGATTTGCTGCTCAAGAAACATTTCTTATTATTATCAATGTTTAAAATAGTTGTGTTTTGTTGAAATCGTGATTTATATGTCTTTCTGAGTCCCAGAAAAAACAGATAAAAACTGAATCCATGGAGGAGGATCAAACAACGGGGAAGAAGTTATAGGTTGATGTGACCAAACTAAAATTTCTACCTATGGTGCTGTGACTCAGACCAGTGTGAGAATAAAGAGAGACCCCTCAGGTCTCAGGCGTCAGATAAAGCCATGAAGTCGTGCATTATAATAGCTGCTTTTTATAAAATATAGGTTGTTGACAGGTGGCTGAAGGGAACAGTAGGTGAGAGTTTGCACCCTGCGGCAAATGGTGACCTCTTCACAGGCTCTGTGCTATTGCCAATTCCCATATTTCACAAACTATCTTTATCTACAAATACACACAAATAGGGGAAACTGCATTTTGTTTTGTGAAATGTGTCCGAAATTATTTACTTAAAAAAGTAAATGTTTGTGATGCCTTAAAATGTTAAGTTTAGTCAACTCAAATATCTAAGATGTCACTTAGTACAACTTCACATTTCAAGATGACTACACGTAACATTTTAAAGGAGAACTCCGGTGAATTTTTAAGTTAATCTTGATCGTTATACCTTTGTGAGTACTGTCTATAGAAAAAAAAATGAACCGGATTGGTGCTTGCAACACAGAGCTGTTACAGTTAATGCCCAGAGCTCCCACTCAGCTAACACGGCAGCTATGGGGGCATATACATCAAGAGTGTCTTTGTGCCTCTTAACAGACACAAAACGCAATTAAAATGTCTGTCCAACATGAACAGGGCCCTTACATGACAACGAGATGCGTTTAGCAACTTAGCCATAGTTTAAACTCACCGAAATAGTGTTTTAGACGGCAAGCTGTAGTCTCGCGCTGAAGTCCCGTGAGAACTAGTCGGTAAAATGTAAATAGTCCAGGGGGGAGGAGCGTTACGAACCATTCATCACCACCGATCATCACTCTTCACACACACAACGCTCCTCCCCCCTGGACTATTTACATTTTACCGACTAGTTCTCACGGGACTTCAGCGCGAGACTACAGCTTGCCGTCTAAAACACTATTTCGGTGAGTTTAAACTTAAATCAGCTGTTATTAACTGTAACAGCTCCGTGTTGCAAGCACCAATCCGGTTCGTTGTTTTTTTTCTATAGACAGTACTCAGAAAGGTATAACGATCAAGATTAACTTAAAAATTCACCGGAGTTCTCCTTTAAGGCAGCACTAACACTTCCTTATTTTAGGTTGAAACTATTTTTTTACGTTATATAATAAACTATTCCCATATTTATCTGCTACAAATGTAAATGTCAAGTGTGTCCTTTAGAAGCATCCTCAAATCAAGGAGATATTTGAACATAATCTATCAAATGAACACAAAAAAACGTTGAAGACTTGAATGCTAACTGAACATGAACAAAGCGATGAAATGATACAGATGCATTAGCAATGCTGAAATTGTTATTCCATGCATTCAGTTTGTGCTAGTGAATGTCAGTCTGACATATGACAAATTGATGAGAGCCTATTTAACTTCATCCATGAAATAGAGTTTGATAGACCATAGAGAGATAAATGATTTCTCATTTGGATGTATTAGAACGTGCATACATGCAATGAATCAGACTTGAAATATCACTCATTATAAACCGACTGCTTAACCGCTTAAAGGGATAGTTCACCCAAAAATGTCATTAATTTACTCACCCTCAAGTCATCCTAGGTGTATACACTCTAAAAAAAAAAGGTTCTATATGGCACCAAAAAAGGTTCTTGGCTCGTAATCATAGGGGAACCTTTTTTAGTGCTATATAGCACCAATTTTGGTGCTTCAGTGGTTCTTCAGCGGTTCTTCAGAGGTGCTATATAGCACCTTAGTCAAAGAACCGGTGAAGAACCTCTGAAGAACCGCTGAAGAACCACTGAAGAACCACTGAAGCACCAAAATTGGTACTATATAGCACTAAAAAAGGTTCCCCTATGATTACGAGCCAAGAACCTTTTTTGGTGCCATATAGAACCTTTTTTTTTTTAAGAGTGTATGACATTCTTCTTTCAGACGAAAAAATCAGAGTTATATTACAAAAGTCCAGGCTAATCCAAGCATTAGAATTGGATTTATAGTTGCTCTGTTTTTGAAGTCCATAAAAAGTGCATCAGCCCAACAAATAACATGCTCCACGAGGCTCTGGGGTGTTAACAAAGGCCTTCTGAAGCGAATCGATGCATTTGTGTAAGAAAAATATCCATATTTAAAACTTTAGCAAGTAAACTTTCGACCGACCGCCTTCCCTGTTCAATTTATGGAAAAATTGTTGAAAGTGCCTCTGCCGATCGAAAGACTAAACACGACCAGGTACGCTCGTCATGACGTCATGTACGCATCTTGAGTTTCACTTTCAACATTCAACACTTTTCCACGGAAGGCGGTCGGCCGAAAGTTTACTTGATAAAGTTTTAAATATGAATATTTTTCTTACACAAAACACGTCGATTTGCTTCAGAAGGCCTTTATTAACACCCCGGAGCCGCGTGGAGCATGTTATTTGACGGACAGATGCACTTTTTATGGACTTCAAAAACAGAGCAACTATGAATCATTGTTCTAATGCTTGGATTAGCCTGGACTTTTGTAATATAACTCCGATTTTATTCGTCTGAAAGAAGAATGTCACCTAGGATGACTTGGGGGTGAGTAAATTATGGGCTAATTTTCATTTTTGGGTGAACTATCACTTTAACTGTCACCGTCCCACTGGTGGGACGCCTGGCACTCTTTTTTGATCACCTTTTTTTCGTATCATATATTTTAGTAACTATCATAAATTAGGTATCATTCGAAAGCTTACGAACCGTTTTGAAATCAGACGTTGAGTTACCATGGAAATGGTATTTTAAATTCTTCTAGCGGGCTCCTCCCCTAGTGGGCGGTGTCATGTTTCATATTACAACATTTATTTTAAATTTATAATCAAAATCTTTTCTAATCTTGACAAAACACATCATCGGAAAGGTCTGAGTCTCAAGGTTCCATATTTGGTGACTGTTTTGTGATGGAAGTAACATTTGGACAGAAATTTTGAGGAAAATGCATCAAAAAACAATCAATGGAATATCAATGACACCCGGTGGCTATTTTTGGAACAGCGCCTAAACAAAATCTCATGGGAACTTCAATTTTTGTGATATCAACTTCAAATTTGGAACACTAACTTGGTTAGACATATGACTTTGATTTTATAGTAATTTTAGATTAAAACATGTTTGTAAAATATATATTTTATATAAAATAAAAAAGATTTAGTACAGTATTTTTATTTACAGTAAATTTAAACTTCCATAACTTTTTCATACTTTCATATTTGAATTGCTTTCACTGCAGCAATAATCTGCCGAGTGTCTGCTTTAAAACAAGACCAAACGTAGGCATTCTTGAATTACAGCCCTTTAAGTTTGGATAGTGAATTTGTGTATTCTCAGAAAAGGGATGACAGTTAAAATCCCTGGAAAATAACCCATTTGCTTAAGCAAAGGATGTCTGCGAGTTGCTCTTAAAAGTCATGTGAAATAGGATGGGAGTGTTATTTTGTAAAAGGCATTTGTGTGTAATGTTATGCTTCAGCATGTCCAATATAATGTTGTTTTGTGCCTCTATCTGGAGTCACGCTTTACTGTGTTTACAGCCATTCTCCACAGGGGTCCGGTGTCACTCTTTTACAAGCACAGAATCACAGACACACAAACCACCAATTTAATGTCTGTCAACAACATCTCTCTTAGAGTACTGCGCAAAAGATGCCAGAGCCAAATGAGAGTGGAAGAGTGATAGACAGAGAAAAAAAAAGGAAATGAAAGGGAATAACTTTTTCAGATCCCCCCTGTTTCCTAGACGACAGGCGCCTGTGGTCACTGTGTGAATTATTTTTTGAGAATATGATAATAGACACGGTGATCATAAATGACTTACTGATTTGTTGGTGCTTTCCAACACCTCTTCTTCCACAGGCTCCAAACGCAGTTCCTATGAAAAGATCATAAGCTAGTTCTGCCAGCTCTCTATTTGAATTTCAGGACAACATGTTAAGATGACATTTCACCCCAAAGCCAAAAGAAATTGCATGACAATTACGGAAATTTCCCCTCAAAATTCTCGCTACTTTACTGCTAAAATTCTCACACTCATCAAAGTAATGGGGCAAAATCTAATTCTCAGACTGTTTTCAATGGAAAACAAAATCTAATTTTCATTACCTTACATGGGTATTTATTTATTTTATTTTATTTTATTTTTCCTATTATTCTCAATTGTTATATTTTCATTACTGTAATCCAGTACTTTTTGTTTTATTTAAATCAGCATAAATATAAAGCAAATACTACCAAGATGTACAGGCACTTTACAATTATATAATGCATTATGCTTATTATAGTCCTTATGTTTTATTAATGCTTTCTCTTGAATTTTAGGTGAAATATGACTGATACATGTTCTTGACAGGTTTTGTGAGATTTAACCTCAAATTAAATTTGTAAGTTAGATTAAAGAGTGATGACAGACAGAGAGAAAGCATTATAATGAGATTGTGTGTGTAGCCTGTTGCCTTTTTCTCGAGACGATCGATCAGCTTTTGCAGTCTGTTGATCTGAATTATCCACTGGTTGTCCTCTTCATACAGACCTGAAGAAACATACATTTCAGCACACAAATACAGCTCTCTCTCTCTCTCTCTCTCTCTCTCTCTCTCACACGCTTTTTTCACTGTCACATGGCTCTGTATTTGTTCTGACTGAATGTAATTGAATTGGAATCAAATATCTCTTTATTAAAAAATTCTATCAGGAATGAGCACAATCAAAGATGCTTTTCACCTGATATACTATGCTCTTCTAAATTGTGTATTTGATCTGTCAAAATTAAAACTAGACATGAAATCTACAAAATAAATGAAAAAGAATATGATAATAATTTGGTTCCTATTAAAAGGTCCTAGTCTCCCTATATTCTTTCTCTTGGCTCTCACCGATAGTCTTTCCTCACACTCCCTCCTACCTAAACTTCCTTTCAGATCTGCTCTCAGCTGCATGCCTGCCGTGTGCGTTTGTGCCCTTTTCTTCCTCCAGAGCACTGAGGCTGAGAATAATCACCTGAATTGACAAGGTTCATAAGTGGGTTGTTTGGAGACAAGCTGTTATTCCTTTGAAGTCTTCGATTAGATCTCCTTCCTGACCACTGAATGGGCAGAACTTCTGGCTTCACGGGCCCCTGTCTGTGATCGAGACGGCGCACACAGACACACATGCAAAAGCAAACACAAACACACAATGAATACGTGTTAAATGTTTTTTCTCATTTTTCCTAACTCTCATTATTAGCTTCTGATTATTCTGCCCAGGGCATGGGAGGTCAAAAATAACTATAACATCAGTATCACATATGGCCACCACAATCTCATGGGAAAATGTAACTATTTTACGAGGTGGCGATTTCAAATGAATTTGTACGATGTGAATGGTACAAAAACATGATTATTAAAAAAAACATAAGCATTAAGGTCCACCCCTAACCCCACCTCTAAACATACAGGGAGTGCAGAATTATTAGGCAAGTTGTATTTTTGAGGATTAATTTTACAACATTAATAATTAAACAACAACCATGTTGTCAATGAACACAAACTCATTAATATCAAAGCTGAATATTTTTGGAAGTGGTTTTTAGTTTTAGCTATTTTAGGGGGATATCTGTGTGTGCAGGTGACTATTACTGTGCATAATTATTAGGCAACTTAACAAAAAACAAATTTATACCCATTTCAATTATTTATTTTTACCAATGAAACCAATATAACATCTCAACATTCACAAATATACATTTCTGACATTCAAAAACCAAACAAAAACAAATCAGTGACCAATATAGCCACCTTTCTTTGCAAGGACACTCAAAAGCCTGCCATGCATGGATTCTGTCAGTGTTTTGATCTGTTCACCATCAACATTGCGTGCAGCAGCAACCACAGCCTCCCAGACACTGTTCAGAGAGGTGTACTGTTTTCCCTCCTTGTAAATCGCACATTTGATGATGGACCACAGGTTCTCAATGGGGTTCAGATCAGGTGAACAAGGAGGCCATATCATTAGATTTTCTTCTTTTATACCCTTTCTTGCCAGCCACGCTGTGGAGTACTTGGACGCGTGTGATGGAGCATTGTCCTGCATGAAAATCATGTTTTTCTTGAAGGATGCAGACTTCTTCCTGTACCACTGCTTGAAGAAGGTGTCTTCCAGAAACTGGCAGTAGGACTGGGAGTTGAGCTTGACTCCATCCTCAACCCGAAAAGGCCCCACAAGCTCATCTTTGATGATACCAGCCCAAACCAGTACTCCACCTCCACCTTGCTGGCGTCTGAGTCGGACTGGAGCTCTCTGCCCTTTACCAATCCAGCCACGGGCCCATCCATCTGGCCCATCAAGACTCACTCTCATTTCATCAGTCCATAAAACCTTAGAAAAATCAGTCTTGAGATATTTCTTGGCCCAGTCTTGACGTTTCAGCTTGTGTGTCTTGTTCAGTGGTGGTCGACTTTCTGCCTTTCTTACCTTGGCCATGTCTCTGAGTATTGCACACCTTGTGCTTTTGGGCACTCCAGTGATGTTGCAGCTCTGAAATATGGCCAAACTGGTGGCAAGTGGCATCTTGGCAGCTGCACGCTTGACTTTTCTCAGTTCACGGGCAGTTATTTTGCGCCTTGGTTTTTCCACACGCTTCTTGCGACCCTGTTGACTATTTTGAATGAAACGCTTGATTGTTTGATGATCACGCTTCAGAAGCTTGGCTATTTTAAGACTGCTGCATCCCTCTGCAATATATCTCACTAATTTTGACTTTTCTGAGCCTGTCAAGTCCTTCTTTTGACCCATTTTGCCAAAGGAAAGGAAGTTGCCTAATAATTATGCACACCTGATATAGGGTGTTGATGTCATTAGACCACACCCCTTCTCATTACAGAGATGCACATCACCTAATATGCTTAATTGGTAGTAGGCTTTCCAGCCTATACAGCTTGGAGTAAGACAACATGCATAACGAGGATGATGTGGTCAAAATACTCATTTGCCTAATAATTCTGCACTCCCTGTACCTGGGGTATATGCAGATCGTATTAAAACATACAAGTTTGTACGAATTAGCCACCAATTTGCCGAAATGATTACAAATTGCCATGAGATTGTGTTGGGCCGACTGATCAATATTCTTAGGGGATTTAATACTCCTCAAAAATAATCATTTTCAACATGCAGAAGGACTCAGAAGTGAAATTTCTAATTGAAAATCTGCACAGAAGCTGCTAGTTTAACAGATCCCATAACATGTTGTTAACATGGATAAAGCTGTGTATGTGTAACGGACAAGGGTCAGTAAGAACTGTGCGTGTAAACCTCACTCCACTGGCCTCAAGAGGCATGCTAACGACTGACACTTACGACGGCTGTCTTTAGCAGTTTTGTTAGCGTGCCCCTGCCATGCCGGAGACCCCGGTTTGAATCCCGCTCAGAACGGGGTGAGTTGGATCGGTTATACGTAAAATTATTGAGGCCAACTATTAACTTCCCCTCATGCTTTGTTTAACATTGTCACCTAAGTACTGTGACAACACCTCTAAGGACCACTGAATGCCTAGAAATACAATATACGTAGTCTCCTTAATTAGACTTGAGGACTGCAGATCGAAACCTGCTGAAGAGTGAGACTCCTGGTCTTCACTTCAGACTTTTTCAACAGTTTCGGTGCCATGACCTGGATAGAACTTCTGGCTTAAAGGTATACTATGTAACTTTTTTCGCCACTAGAGGGCGTACATTCAAAACAACAACAATGTCTTAGCTTGATGACGATGTGAATGAATGTCGTCTTCAACTCCACCGCTGATGGTAATCAATCACACGGGAATCAGAAATCATGCTCATGGATGAGGTAAAGTAATAGTTTTATAAATGTTGCGTTTGATGACATGATTTTCTTTCACTATAATGAATTAGCCGCAAATAAAGTAAGGTTTAATACTAATTGGTTGTCATAGATGTTACTGTATTTCTCGAATTAAATTCAAAACTAACTTTTTGGTAAAAACAAAAATAACAAAAAAAACCTAAAGCTACAGTATAAACAACAAATTTACATTTACCAGTTCTTAACATGCCTTGAAGTATTCACAATGAACATGACCTCACCATGTTTCACATCATATGCATAGACAATAAGACATTCAAACAATAAGACTAGCACTGTTGTTTGATATAAACAAATCACACGTTTTCTGTCAGTAAAGGAATTAAACCAATTACTCACCTGTCTATTAAAACACATGCAAGATCGGCGTCTCTGTCTAGTTTAAGTTTTTCGCGAAGTTCTCTCCATTTTGAAAATGCCACACCGATGTTGATCCTGGTTTTATTTCTCTTCTTGTCCCAAAATCGTCTTGGGTCATTTGGTTGACCTATACATTGACATTTACGTTGATGGGACTTGTCTTTGTCGACAGAATCAGCTGCAAACGGCAAAGAATAATTGTGTTCCATAATGACTGCGTGAAACAAACTACCGGTAGTTGCTTGATAGACGCTACACCGTCCGCATTTGTCCACGAGACTATATGCTGCCATGGTTTCTACGGCAACCAAGCGGAAACCGAGGGTAATGCGGAAATGACGCCATTGACTGGCGACTCCTTCACTCCTATTCACACGTCCCGGTACCTCGGTTAAAATCGCAATTTTCTGACTATTCGCTCTGAGCACAATATGGCGACCGTTGACGTTCGAACTTTTGTGTGTGGGCCAGTACTTCCGGTGAAAACTTCCGGTGATTTGACAGCGAGAGCGGGAGACGCGAGAGTGAGAGACAACAGCGACAGAGTTCCATTACCAGAGATAATTTTTTACAATGAGTGTTTTTAAGATTCAAGAGAGGCGACTTGCCTTTCAGAGGGTGAGAGCCTCCGCACTTCATTGTTGTGTGCCGTTATGTACCGTTTCGTCACGTTACAACAAAGAAGTTAGCTTTCATGCATTCCCTGTTGACGCTGGGGTACGGGCCGAGTGGATGCAGAAGTTTGTTTGTTCAAATCTCTATCAGTGTAGAGGTTTCATTGTTCATTTTTAGAAATCTATACAAAACTTGAACTGGAAAGTAGCTGGCTAGTAGTAGACTAATATTTTCCCAAAGATGTTCAAAGAGTTCTTTTTTTGTTCTCTTCTCTCATCAATTTCAGTACTGCTATCAGTGAGTGCATCGACTCTGCTATAAGTCCGTCATTATGTCATTGTACTGCAAATTATGTAATGAGATGTGTGCATATTTTGAGTATGTAAAATATTATTAATTTATTAAATTACATATCTTCCTATGAATATTACCTATTTTGTGTGTTTTTGAGATAATTCATTAGTACCTATTACAAATTGTATTGTGAAACTGCTGTTTTTAATGACCACAATGACATACACAATGTATTTGGGAGCCCTAAATACAGGCAGTGGTGTAAGATCCTTTGTTAAAGATCTATCTTACTTCTTAAAAAACAGTCTTTGTGTCATTGTCATCGTTACATTAACTTTGGGTTTTTACTGACTTGAAATTAAAATGAAAACATAGAGCTGACATTACAACATGTAGAGTTTAATACATTTATTTATTATTCAATAATCCAATATCAACAATCCACACAGATTTTTACACTCAGGCTCTCATTTCAATCAGTAGAACAGGTATGGTCTCAGGTAAATAACAGAGCTGACATTACAACATGTAGAATTTAATACATTTATTTATTATTCAATAACCCAATATCAACAATCCACACAGATTTTTACACTCAGGCTCTCATTTCAATCAGTAGAACAGGTATGGTCTCAGGTAAATAAATTTACCCTGAAGTAAATTGTAGGCCTTCATTAGTGACAATTATTACTTCAGGTACAGTAGTGCAACACTGTGGTTGCAGAGAGCGGTTCCAGCCACACAGGAGCACTCAGCCATAGCAATTTCAATGGGTGAGCTGCCCTCAAAAGTAATCTATGAATAAAACACATACAAAGTCAGCTCTTACCTCATACTGACTAATGTTCCCATCATGAATAGGCTTACTTAAACTTATGCTCCAAAGAACAGGAGCAGTACAGAATTGAACAGGCTAGTATAGCCTAGACTGAGGGTACAAAATCAGCGCTTACCTCACACTGACTAATGTTCCCACCATGAATAGGCTTACTTAAATTTATGCTCCAAAGAACGGGAGCAGTAATAACCAGTTTCTGGAGTGTCCATGAAAGTATAGATCAGGTTTAAGTAGGCTTTCTTAATGTCAAATACAGACTTAAGTTATTATTGTTATTCTACCCACATGAAAAAATACTATAGTATATTATAGTAAAATTACTCTAGTAAATACTATAGTTTTTTTTAACCGTACTATAGTAAATATACAACAGTAAATTAACAAAGTGTAGTAAATACTATAATATACTACAATTTACTGTAGTATCTTTACTATAGTATGGTTCAAAAACACTATAGTATTTACTAGAGTAATTTTACTGTACTTTTACTATACTATAGTATTTTTTTCATGTGGGTACATCCACATCACCAACTATAGGCACATGAATACCCCAGAATCTGATTTAAACTGATAACTGTTTAACTGAACTGATCTTGAACCGAAGTGGTTAAACACATGTTTTCCACCCTACTCTGAGGTCGTGAGGCTTCTCGTGCTTCCTCATGGACCTATAACAAACAGCCCTGACGGTCACCCTCCCTGCAGGGTCTTTGTTTTATTGTAAATAATCTTGATCGGGGCCACCTCTGAAAATCTCATAGTAATCCTAACTTGACAGCTGTCTAAACTTAGTGTCCGATAGCGATAGGTTATGTTCTCTCAGCGCCTGATTGAATCGTTTCCTCTAGTTCTGAAAAGTTCGTGCTTTTCAGGGTGCTGCATTTTTGTTTAGGTCACCTCAACTAAAAAACGTTAAGAACAATTTATAATTCTACAAATCTAAAATCTCTACAGGACAACTGACCTAAATGTTAGCTACATACATAGCTACTGCCAGAGCCGCGATCTATCTATAAATATCAGAGAGAGATCTATATCTAGCTATACGGGTCTGACTACTGCTAGCTAGTTAGCGATAGCACTATGTGAATGTGTTTTGCTGTCAATTTCAAACTCACCTTCATAGTTGTCAATGAAACTTGACAGGTACATCTTGTACCCCTTTTCCCGTTTACTACGGGGGGCAGGGCATCCATTACGGACGAGCCTGTGGACATCCGAAATGGTAATCTTGGGCAGGTCTTAAACACCTAGTGTAAAACAGCGCCATTTTACCGGAAGGACTGGATCACACACTCGAGAGAGCGGAAGTAGAACGGAAGTAGAGTCTTGCACAGAGCGAATTTACAAATAGTTGGAAACATTTGAGATATTGTAAGTACTCAACTGAACAAAATATATAACACTGGTCTAGTGGTTTATGGATATTTTACTACTAAAATCCTACATAGTGGACCTTTAACATTGCTTGAACCTTTTCAGCTAAACTATGATTTTGCAAGGTATGTATACAGACCAGCAGGGTCGTAGCTGGGGTATCTGTTCTTTAGGGTATCTGTCCTTAGATTTTTTTAAAAAATTGTTATTTTAAGAGCTGTTCGCTAAACAGTTCTTTGGAGAACCAAACATGGTTCTTCTATTGCATCGTGGCGAAACTCTTCTTTTGGAATCTTTTTTTAAAAGAGTGTTTTAAAAAGAACTATTGTCTATAAATTCTTCTACATTTACCTAACTTTAGAAAAAAAAATCTTAATGGACTTAAGAAGGTTTAATATGCTGAAAATATTCACTTTTGAGTTTCCAACAACCCCCAGGTGTGTCAATGTAACATAGCCTATAGATACATATTTAAATCTTCATACCCTAATTAGGGAAAATAAGGAAAAATATCTATTGCTTGAAGTATATGTAATCATATTTTGTTCACATATTTTGAACAAAATGTGAGTGATCCTCCCCACATATGCTAGGGTGTTGTGGGTAGTTGGCGGGTGTTGTTATGCGGTTCAGTTCCAAGAATGTTGTGAAGGATTTAAAGATGGTTTCCGTCCCTCCTTAACAGTAAGTCGGTGGGGTTTATTTCACTTGTTTTATTGTCCATAATAGCACACCTCCCTTCAGCAAGCTGCATGATTTGTAGTATAAATGTGGGATGAGTTACATCTCTACTTAGTTATGGGTTCCTTGAAATCCCAAACCCATCAGCAATACTAATAGTGATTCGTGCCTTTAAAACTTTTTATAATCCTACATTCTAGGGCTTTTCACTGCTGTAAAAGCAAAAATGCCTATGCTAATATCATTCATACATTGCATCTAATTGAATTGCTTAAGCAGAAACAGTGTATTCACATGCAAATAAAGCTTCAACATTTTCATCCATCATCAAAACGCAGTTCTTAAACATTATGACTACACTGATGCCTCTTTGATTGCACATTCATTTTCTACACTGTTCCTCGTGTAACATGTATGTCTTGTTTTGGCTTGGTTTTCATTGTGTTATGGATTTTGTCTTCCTTTACCCAGTTTCTCAGTTTGTTACATAGTCTTTAGAGACCTGGAACTCTCACGATAATATAAAATTCTCCTGAGTAACAATTACAAAAGAATAAAATAAAGCATATTTTGTTACATTTTGGTTCTTGGAAGGGTTCAATTTGAGCATGATACCATCATCACTGTCCTCGTCAGAGCTCATTTCCCAGTATATTCAGCATCTGGCTCATATTTGCTATTTCAAACATATTCTCAAAATAGAATTTTCATCATATTCAAAATGTATATTTTGATCGCGGACAGCTTCTTCTCCAGATCCACCATCAAGTGACAGTAATATTTGATTGCGTTCAGCACTTGCAGCGACTCTATACAGTGTTTTAGAAAAAATGCCGGAGCTTTTTTTAATAATCTTTTCTTGTTGTATTGTAATTGATTGAGGAATACTAAGAAGGTTGATGTTTAACTTAAATTATGAGGAAGAGGGTAGTGAATGACGTCCCGGGTCACTAAAGACCCCAGGTTAAAGGGTTAAAATGTACAAAATAAGTCTTCCAGAACAGGAAAGGGTTGCTTTGTAGATGGTTTACGCTTGTAGTATTTTCAGGATTTCATTTCTTTTCATTAATGGTGGTTAAATGGTTTTCTGTATTACATGGGTCTCTGGATGAATTGGTTTTGTCAATAATGAGGCTTTTGTATAACAAACAATGTGTACATTTGATGTCTATCCATGGCAGCTTGTCCAATGCTACTTTCACATCCCTCAAATCATCTCTCGTATCCTTGTATCAACACAAATGAAGCCCTAAGCACTATAATTGCATCATTTTGTGACTTCTTGCAAGCATAAATGGATTTTAGTACTAATCTATCCATCCATCCATCCATCCATCCACCCAGTAAGTAAGTATAACCATAAGTGGAATGGGCAGTCAAAATAAACCCTTTTTTGCTGCTAAAAGACTTGATAATCTGGTTAGGGTTTATTTTGCAAAAATGACCGCCTGATTGTATATTGCCCCTTACTTTTATGATAAAGTATTCATGTGCCATCAACTGTTTAAAAAGATTTGAAACTGGATCCCATTGTATTACTTGATTGTGAGTGAAAAATCATAATACGAAATCAAATTATATCTATTGTTCAGCTGTTCTCGAGCAGCAGAGGAATGCTGTGCCTATTTTAACTCTGAGACAATGAAATAAATAGAGGCAGGCAGGTGTCAAATTTAAGGCTCGGTTGGCTGCTCATTATCCCTAAAGACACTGTTGCACAACGCACATCCTGAGGGGAGCTTACCCTCTGTGGTTAAAAATGGCTCACAACCGCATCAGCACACCGAAATAAGCAGCACATGAATCAGAGCCACACAGGTGATTAAAACTCAGCTGGAGTCACATCCACAGAACTGCATGAACCAACTGACAAATGCAAGAAATCGTTCTCTAGAGATCAGCCACCTCTTATACAGTGCATACACTCTTAAAAAATAAAAGTTCTTTATAGTGGAAAAAGGTTCTTCAAATTATTAAAATGTTCTTTGCACTAGAGAAAAAAAAATGTTTTTAAGAACTGATCACTGAAAATTCTTTAGGCAACCACGATGGTTCTTCTATGGCATTGCTTTGAAAACCCCCTTTTGGACATTTTATTTTTAAGCGTGTAATTTGAAAATGATGCCCTGTGAAAAACAAAAATTAAGCTATATTAGCAGTAGTGCTGCTTCATAATAGCTGGTTATGATCTTCTTTGCGCACAAAACGCTGCACACTGGTGCTGTGAATGGGGTGAGTGCTCCTGGGAGGTCTGGATTCAGATTTGAGCACATCTCCCTCGTTTCATCCCTGTGTGTGGTGCTGCTCCTCAGAGAGCCTGACTCGACGCTTCAGACAGAATAGAGAATGGACCACTCTATTTCAATTTGTTCTGGCCACCAGCCACTTTGACCACATCTAAAGCAGTGGGAATCAATCCCCCTAACCTGCACACAATGAGCTGGTCGTGTAACACTAGGCCTAGCCATCTCAAAGCCTTTAGGCTCAAAATGTGTATGCACTTAATAAAAAAACAATGTTATGAAACTCAACGCTGTCAGCTGTGACACAAAATCATGGTGACATAAGAGGTTACACGTGTGTAGCCATGTGATGACATGCACAGGTTTGCTCTGTCCGTGGAAAAAATTATGAAGAAGCCCCTTAAAGGGATAGTTCACTCAAAAATAAAAATTTTGCCAGCATTTATTCACCCCATACCAGTATGACTTTCTTTCGTCCATGGAATGAAAAAGGAGAAAAGGAGAATCCCAATGCTTTTTTTTCCCCCATATAATGAAAGTAAATGATGACCACAGATTGTTATTCCCTTATGAAAAAGGAGTGTGCTTAATTGTACTGAATGTGCACTTGTAGTGTACTTCAAATCTTAAAAGAATATTTATAAAAGAAAACTGTACTAATGTAAAATTATTTATACCATTAATGAAATAAAACACCACTTAAATGTAATTAAAGTACACTTTCATGACTGTTTCTTAACACACTTAAGTACACTTTTAAAAAGTGCACTTTGTAATAAAGCACAAGTAAGTTTCAATGCAAATTACATTAGTAAAGTATGTTTTAATTTACCATAAATGCGTGTCACTACATCTGGCAGTATTTAAACCGTATTTCAAGACAATAGAGGTAATTATTAAATTGGATCATGATTTAACTTTTTTTAACTTTAGTTAGTGTGCAATGTTGCTGTTTGAGCATAAACAACATCTGCAAAGTTACGACATTTAACAAGTTCAATGCAAAGGGAGATATTTTCTTTTAAAGAAATCATTTTTTAAAGGTGCAGTGTGTAATATTCATGAGGATCTATTGACAGAAATGCAATATAATATACATAACTATGTTTTCAGTGGTGTATAAAGACCTTACATAATGAACCGTTATGTTTTTATTATGTTACAATGAACCGTTTCTATCTACATACACCGCGGGTCACCATTTTGTGTCACCATGTTTCTACAGTAGCCCTAAACGGACAAACTGCTCTACAGAGCGCTAGCTACTCTCTGCTGTCTCAGACGACGACATCTTTGTCCTGTGTCGGCCACCATAGTGCTTCTCTATGTGCATCGAAAGGGAGGGGTGAGCGGTGTTCTGTTGCAATTCGCAACCTCACCGCTAGATGCTGCTAAAATGTACACAGTGCACCTTTAAGGACTACAACTTATTCAAGGGTTAGTGACATCACCTGTTCTTTCTCCATGCAGCATTTATTTTCTGGCTCTGAAGGCATTTTACAACAGTTCCCAAACAAATGATTTATAGATTATCATGACAGAATATGCTAATTAATGACGCAATGTGCAATGTGCTAGGGCTGCCGAGACTGGCCCCGGGGGGAGTAAAGCGCAGTCTCGTGGGTACCCCCTGCCTGCGAAGGGATGATGGGGGTATGTGACAAACAGGGCGGACAAGAGCTGTGAGAGAGCGGTGCGAGACCGGTGCGTGATCGATTGATGAGCGCCAGCTCTCTCATGGAGGTGCGACGGAAGCATAAAAGGAAGAGCGACGACAGTGAGGATGAGAGAGGACCAGGCCTGGGGCCTCATTTATAAAACTTTGTGTAGGATTTGCGTCAGAAGTGGCGTACGGATGAAACATAGGACCTGCGAACGAACAGAAATATTCTGATTTATAAAACCGTGCGCACGAACATCCTACGCAGTTTTCTCTTAATAATAACAATAAATTCTAAATGTAGCGCAGCTTTTGCGGCTTCATGTCACGCCCATAGTTGCCCATAAATAGTCCATGAAACTATTTAATATTCAAAAATTAATATTCATTGATTGCGAAATCATGGCAAACACAGAGAGGAAATAAAAAGAACGTAACTTTACTCAATGTGAAGTAGAAGTTATCATTGGCGAGGTGGAAAAGAGGAGAAAAGTGTTTTTTGGAGGGCACAGTGAGGGCATTACTAATGCCAAAAAAGGCACTTGAGTGGCAAAAGGTTGCAGATGCCGTAAATGCCGTAAAAAGTCGGAACCGGCTCCGAAGCCACTCGTCCTCGTTTGCCAGCAAGTCTTCTTGCTGTCTGAAGATGCGTTCACTACGAATCCTTCCATTTGCAACATCTTCAAAAAGAGCAAGATCAGCCATTGTGCGTCATTACGCATTGTGATGGGGCATTTTATTTCAATCAATTTAATTGCATCTGACAAGCTACAGATGTCGGTTATAATCTACGTGGAAATGGGAAATAGTCCAGTGCAAATGTAATGTCTTGCAGCTTTCTGAATGGTTGAGACATCATACGGTATTTTATCAAAAATAAAACAAACTAAAGGCATATGCATGAATACCATGATTCCGTAGATGATAATGACATTTTAACTATGAAAACAACTTTCCCCAGTGGACATCCTATTTGAATCTATATCTGCTCCGCCAGACAGACACATTGACAAGAAAATCAGTTTTGTATATTATTTCGTTCTGCTTACCATATTATTTATGAGGATGAATTGCATAACATGCCAATATTATTGCACAACATATTTCACTTTTCTTTTTGCAAATATGTGTTCATTTGCATTTCTGTTGTAATTTTCGTTTTATTTTGTTTGTTTTACACTGCAGATCGATCAAACGGGTGTTCGTGTAGGCTGTTAATAGTAAGACTTGCTTTGTGAAGTCCTCATGTTATTTATGAGAGGCAGTATTGCCATTTCTCTTACACAACGGTATACAGTTTCACACACTTTCACGTGTTTCTTCCATCTGCCGATGGTGTCGCCATTTCTCATTTCACCCGTTTTTGTGCGTACGCCTGGGTCAGAGTTTGCGTGAAGGACCGCACATTTTCCATTCAAGTTTGCTTTTTATAAATACCAATTATTGCGTAGAGAGCGGGGTACGCCTTCTTTTGTGCATACTCAGCGTTTATAAATGAGGCCCCAGCACTTTATGTTGTTTTGTTTACGTTTTGTTAGCTAATTTGCATTTAAAGGGACAACCACAAAAACAGCTTGTTTTTTTGCTCACCCTCAAAGTGACAATTTAAACATGCTATAAAAAAAATATCTGTGGGGTATTTTGATCTAAAACGTCACATACACATTCTGGAGACATCAGAGACTTATTTTTCATCTTGTATTATAGGACCCCTTTAAATGGGTAAAAAAAAATCAGTCTGTATTTCCATAATACGGTCTATTTTTCAATTTATGCCCCTGGTCACTTGCATTGTATGGAAAAGAGCAGTGTGATCATTCTGCCTAACATCTTCTTTTGTGTTTTAAGGAAGAAAGATAAAAAGGATTTGTGATGACATGAGGGTGGGTAAATGATTCGGGAGAACTATCCCTTATATATCTATCTATACCTAAATATGTGTTCTGTCCAAAATCATCCAAGCAAGATAAAGGTCAGAGGGGACTTGGCATGCCAGTGGAGTAGAGATATTTTGAGTGTGCCCATGGGATTGTGTGTGAGGCTGTGTAGTAGCAACATCAAGATCTGTGATAGGCTGACCGAAAATGACTTCTGAGGACTGAGAAATGAAGAGATGCAGCCAAAGAGAGCTGTTCTTAAGCTCAGAGATTGGCAATGGTAACTCCACTGTGATATTACAACAACAATGTTTCCAAAGTTAAATAATTGACCTTTAAATTGTCATTGTACTAAAGCTAATTTTTTTATTTTTTTATTTAAAGCCTTTATATATAATGTATTTTAATGCATTAATTACGCCCACACCTTATAATACATTGTATGGTCTCATGAATAATTGTTACCACAGTTATAATAATACTTATCTATTCATTCAACCTTTAGAAAGTATAATGCATTAAAAGATGACAAACAACCAATTTCAAGGAATATGTGAATATTACAATGCATTTTCACTTTGGTTGCAATTATTTATGAAAAGATATAATGCATTATAAGTTTTATAATGTATATTATGAATAACTTTATAATGCATTATACATAAAAGCTTTTTGTTACCATTTTTACTTCTTACTGTTAAAAACTATAGCTATAAGCTATAAGGTTCACAGAGCTCAGCCAGTCCTCCAGCCCCGCTGCTGCTAGAAGCTTGCTGCCCTGCGTCGTCACTGGAGGTACCCAGCCAGGATGTCGAGCGCCATCTGCAGCGCCTACGGCTCCGCCTCCAGTCTCAGTTTCCCTCATGTCAGCTTCGTTCTGGCTCCTCCCACCGTCAGCTCCTCCAGGTACCCTCTGCCTAGTGACTCCACCGTGTTCCCCCGTCCCACTGGCTCCCCCTTGGTCAGTCGTCGCTCCACTTACGCCACGGACATACCGGCCATTCGCTATGCTCTGTCTCTTCTCCCATAAGGCTGCAGCGGGCTCCTTCCTCCCTTCAGCATCACCTCTGTCCTCGGTCTCACCGGCGTTGCCCCAGTCCTCGGGTGCTCTGGCTCCACCTACTACGGTCATCACTGTGACATTGTCTGGGTTGCCAGCACCATCGACCCTCCGTCTGCGCCATCGGATCCTGGGCCCTTGTCTCTGTTGGTCGTCCCCCAGATGTCGGCAGCCACACCTACTACATCTTCCCTCCTCCTGCCTTCGTCTCCCTCATGGGCTGTCGGCTCTGGGGAGCTCTGGGTCTGCGCTATCGGACTTCCTCCACCTTCAACATCTGGGTCTCGACGTCCAACCTTCACTGTCCCTTCACAAAATCCTGCCACCATCCCTTCTCTTCTGCCTCTCTCTCCTTGCATCGTTTCGCCATCTCCTCGTCCCCCTCCAGAACCCCCTCCATCCCTCCCTATGTGTCACTGTTATGAGACGAGGTTGCACCTTGTCGGAGGGGGCATTGTGTCACCATTCTGTTTAGTTTTGTTCATGGACTTTCAGTTTGTGTTTATTTGTCACGTGTTTCTTTGTTCTGACTCCGTCTGTCTCCATAGTTACTGTCATTATTAGTTCATATGTGTCAGCTGTGTGTAATTAATCATCCTCGTTTGTATTCACTACTTAAGTTGTTCCTTCTCCTGCACTCGGTCCGGTCGTATGAATTCCTGTCTGCCTGCTTCTTGGATTACCTGTTATTACACTACATTTGGAACTGCATTCACCTGTCTTTGTCGTCCTGCCTGCACCCGTGACAATTACAGATACAACATTTTATTTAAAAAATAACATTAAATAAGATGAATTAATGCAATAGAAGTATTGTTATTTGTTAAAAAAGTTAACTAATTCTAACTAATGAGACCTTATTGTAAAGTGTTACCCATATTTCATGTTAACTCTGACAGCCCACACACACACGCACACACACACACACAGTACAAGCATACAAAACCATGACACTAAAATTGAACACAGGAGGAGCTGAAGCAACCCCTAAACAAGGTCTATAATTGCCTCTGTTTTACTAATGACTGCAATAAAATCTGTATATTTCAGTGGCGCATAGTTATTAAGTTCGACACACTGTATCGCCTGCAGAGGCGATAATGAGGAAATTGAAATTTTCAGATTAATTAGGATGCAATTGGCTAAATTAGAGACAGAGTGTTTTTAAGGACAGACAGAAAAAGAAAAGAAACGCTTCCTTTTAAAACCCAACCTCAGCATTCCTCATTTCTTTATGCCAGCTGCTCCAGCTAATTTTCGTGAGATCGTAAGGTGAGTGGAACAGCACAGCTGCTGCACACTGAGAGGAAGGAGAGGTAGTGGGCACGCTGACACACACATATACACACACACACACACACAGTCTCAGGCACGCTATGTACCATGCAATCATCCAGGTGCTGGAACAAAACAGCTCATTTTGCATTCTAAATTCTGCGCTCTATAAGGATCTGACCCCCACGGTGGGCAATGCAGCAGACCCTCCTCTGCACGTAAACGCAGTGAGTCAGAGATGCTGTGAGCTTAAAATGAGCTGCTAATCAACCGCAACACACACACACACACACACACACAGGTTCTGTTGATTCGGTGCTGGTTAAAACTGGCATTTGTCCCCTTTATGGACAAAAACAAAGGCCTGGGTCATCAGTCTGCTGCTCACCTGGTCCATTAATAATTAATGCCCTTGATGCACTAGATATTCAGTACCAAGGGTGGCTGTGCACAGAATCCTTTTTGCTTGAGTCAGTGCTCAAGGGCTGCCTACATGGATGTTGAAAAGTGATGTGTTTAGATCTGAGGGGACTCTGCATGTCCAATGGTGCAGAAGAAATCCACTCAATACCACTAAACATGCTAGGGTCTGATGATTACGTTCAGTACGTGGTCAATAAAGTCATCATACATATATATGTTTACCGTTGTAAGAATGCATATGTTACTTTAATAATCTTTCATTAATCCTGTCACAGTTTAGCCACAACGAAAGCACTCAAATGGCGTTGTGTTTTGCAGAAAGTTGAAAATGTCAGTGTTATATTGCTTTCACTGAATGTTCTGCTCTGCTGTCACAGACAATCCCCTGTTTAAACCTGATGTTCAGCTTCCAAAGAGAATGATTGAAAATATCCACTCAACTTCTTAATTGTTTGTTTGACAAAATGTAAAAGTGTATTCTGTGTCACTTGCCTCTCCTGCCGGGTCTGCTCAGCTGTGGTCTCCATGGCACACTCCAGAGAGCTCTGGAGAGACTGCAGCTGACTGGTGGTCTCCTTCAACAGGAACCGTGTCACAAACTTCTCCAGATGCGTGGCTTCCTGGTAGTCCTGCAGATTGAAGACAGAGTTTCTATTGTCACTGCTGCTGTAGAATGGGCTTTGAACATACAACTGGCCTTTTAGCCAGAATGTTAATTATATATATATCAACCATAAAATGATTGATACTGTATCTCAATCATAAAATATTATATAATAATGTATAATAAATGAATGCATGCTGAATGAATGCATATGAGCCAAGCATACAACTACCTAGACCAGAACATTTCACTCTATGTGTCACGGTTCATGAATGCATTGCTTTCTTTTGTGTCTCGTGTCTCTGTTTGTTGTGTTGGTATGTGCTGCGTGGATCCGGGGGCGTGGTCGGAGCAATCATGCTCATTCATCTTTCATCGGCGCCAGCTGCGAGTCATTATCACTTGTATTTATACTCACCGGTTTCTCCTCTCCTTTGTCAGATCGTTTGTCGATGTTGTGTGCTGTCTGGTGTCCTGAGTTCCTTGTTCCTGTTCCGTTGGATGATCGTGTGATATTTGTTCTGGGATTCCTGTTCGTTGTTTCCTGTTCATCGTTTCACGCCGGATTTCACACTCATCACCATCGCTTCACTCTTCACCAGCACAGATACACCTGTTGATCATCGAGGTCCCTGCGTCACCTGCCAGCGGTGTTGTCTGTCTCCGAGTTGTACTTTCTGACATTAAAACTGAGTTATTTTCACCTGCAATTGTTTCCTCATTCTGTGATCATGACAGAACGATCTGACCCTCTGATGGAAGCAGCAGGTGGAGCTCCGATGACCATGGAGTCATTTGTTAACAGCAGCCTTCGAGAGGTTGCAGGGAGCGTCAATCTTCACGAAATTGGATTTACGTAATGCTTATCATTTGGTCCGCATCAGGAAGGGGGATGAATGGAAGACTGCTTTTAACACCCCTAGGGGGCATTTTGAATATTTGGTCATGCCCTTCGGGCTGTCCAACTCCCCAGCAGTCTTCCAGGCCCTCGTCAATGACGTGCTGCGAGACATGGTCGATCAGTTCATATATGTTTACCTGGATGACATATTGATTTTTTCTTCGTCTCTCCAGGAACATGTGCAGCACGTTCGACGAGTGCTTCAGAGGTTGCTGGCGAATGGGCTTTTTGTCAAGGCGGAGAAATGCGAATTCCACGCACAGTCGGTTCCATTTTTGGGATACATAATTTCGTCTGAGGGAGTATGTATGGACCCTGAGAAGGTTAAGGCTGTGGTGGAGTGGCCAATCCCAGATTCTCGCAAGGCCCTGCAGAGGTTTCTGGGATTCGCCAATTTCTACCGACGTTTTATTCGTAACTACAGCCAACTAGCCGCACCTCTGACTGCCTTGACCTCCCCCAGAACGACGTTCAGGTGGACTGACGCGGCTGAGGCCGCGTTTACCAAACTGAAAGACCGCTTTGTTTCGGCCCCCATTCTAATAGCCCCTGATTCCTCACGTCAGTTCGTGGTGGAGGTCGACGCGTCAGAGGTGGGGGTAGGTGCAGTGTTGTCCCAACGTTCTTCCACGGACGAGAAGATGCATCCTTGCGTGTTTTTATCCCATCGCTTGTCACCTGCCGAACGTAACTATGACATTGGTAACAGAGAGTTGTTGGCAGTCAAGTTAGCGTTGGAAGAATGGCGTCACTGGTTAGAAGGGTCGGGGGTACCTTTTATCGTCTGGACCGATCATAAGAATTTGGAATATATTAGGACGGCTAAAAGACTGAACTCCAGGCAGGCTCGGTGGGCACTTTTTTTCGGTCGTTTTGATTTTACTCTTTTGTACCGCCCGGGTTCCAAAAACATCAAACCCGATCTTTGTCGCGCATTTTTGATCGCTCCGAACGCCTGGTTACTCCCGAGTGCATTTTACCTGAGACCCTATTTGTCTCCACACTCACATGGGAGGTCGAATCGAAGGTCAAGAAGGCCTTAGAAGGGGTAACGCCTCCGGTCGGTTGCCCACCGAATCGATTATTTGTGCCGGAGGGATTACGGTCAGACGTTATTCAGTGGGGGCATTGTTCCAACATAGCCTGTCATCCAGGAGTGACTCGTACGAAGTTTCTGGTTAAACAACGATTCTGGTGGCCACTTATGGCCCGGGACATTCACAGTTTTGTTTTGGCTTGCTCGGTCTGTGCCATTGGTAAGTCTTCCAATCGACCCCCAGATGGGCTACTCCAACCGCTGCCTGTCCCTTCGAGACCCTGGTCCCATATCGCACTAGATTTTGTTACCGCCCTCCCGCCCTCCCAGGGCAACACGGTAGTTTTAACCGTGGTGGACCGGTTCTCGAAGGCGACTCATTTTATTCCCTTGCCCAAATTACCCTCAGCCAAGGAGACAGCGGTGGCCGTCGTGGATCACGTCTTTCGGTTACATGGCCTCCCGATGGACGTGGTTTCCGACAGAGGACCCCAATTTGTGTCCAAATTTTGGCAAGAATTTTGTAGATTGCTAGGGGCGACTGTTAGTCTTTCCTCAGGGTTTCATCCCCAGAGCAATGGTCAGACCGAGAGAGCCAACCAGGATCTGGAAAGAATGTTGCGGTGTTTGGTTTCCAAGAATCCTTCGTCTTGGAGTCAGCAACTGTCTATGGTGGAGTACGCCCACAATACGTTACCAGTGTCATCTACGGGCCTGTCTCCGTTTGAGTGTAGTGTAGGTTACCAGCCACCTATCTTTCCCAGTCTGGATTCCGAAGTCGCGGTCCCCTCCGCCCACGCCTTCATCCAGAGGTGTCACAACACCTGGACTAGAGCCCGAGAGACTCTACTCCGGGTGGGGTTGCGCACCAAGGCTAAGGCCGATCGCCACCGGTCAAAGCCTCCCGTATACGTCGTTGGTCAAAAAGTGTGGCTTTCTACTAAGAATATTCCTCTCCGTTCCGTCTCTAATAAGCTCGCACCCAAATTCATTGGCCCGTTCGCTGTCACCAAGATCATTAGTCCGGTGACAGTCCGCCTCAACCTTCCTCCAGTGTACAGGAGAATTCACCCCGTGTTTCATGTATCTAAGATTAAGCCTGTGTTTCGATCAGCAATTAACCCGCCGGTTCCGGTTCCTCCCCCGCCGCGTCTCGTAGATGGGGAACCTACGTTTTCGGTAAATCGTATTCTGGACTCTAGGCGGAGGGGACGCGGAGTCCAGTACTTGGTGGACTGGGAAGGTTACGGTCCGGAGGAGAGAAGTTGGGTCCCTACGAGAGACATTCTGGATCACTCCCTTATCGATGATTACAATCGACAGGTAAGGGAGGCTGGGAACGCCAGGAGGCGTTCCTAGGAGAGAGGGTACTGTCACGGTTCATGAATGCATTGCTTTCTTTTGTGTCTCGTGTCTCTGTTTGTTGTGTTGGTATGTGCTGCGTGGATCCGGGGGCGTGGTCGGAGCAATCATGCTCATTCATCTTTCATCGGCGCCAGCTGCGAGTCATTATCACTTGTATTTATACTCACCGGTTTCTCCTCTCCTTTGTCAGATCGTTTGTCGATGTTGTGTGCTGTCTGGTGTCCTGAGTTCCTTGTTCCTGTTCCGTTGGATGATCGTGTGATATTTGTTCTGGGATTCCTGTTCGTTGTTTCCTGTTCATCGTTTCACGCCGGATTTCACACTCATCACCATCGCTTCACTCTTCACCAGCACAGATACACCTGTTGATCATCGAGGTCCCTGCGTCACCTGCCAGCGGTGTTGTCTGTCTCCGAGTTGTACTTTCTGACATTAAAACTGAGTTATTTTCACCTGCAATTGTTTCCTCATTCTGTGATCATGACACTATGTTAAGATACTTGCAATAAGGTGCATGAACGAAACAGTTCATGCATCATGACTTTCAATTTAAAGGTACAATCGTAAAATATTATATACTAATGTATAATTAATGTACACTACCATTCAAAAAGTACGATTTTTTAAATGTTTTTATTATCGTATGTTCATCTGCATTTACTTATAAAAATATATTAAAAACAATGATATTCTAAAAGTATTAAAAGTAATTTAAAATGTAATTTATTCCTGTGATCAAAGCTGAATTTTCAGCATCATTACTCCAGTCTTCAGTGATCCTTCAGAAATCATGTGAATATGCTGATTTGCTGCTCAAGAAACATTAATATCAATGCTGAAAACTGTTGTGCTGCTTATTATTTTTGTGGAAACCATGATTCATAAATTAAACAGCATTCATTTGAAATACAAATATTTTATAACATTATAAATGTTTTTACTGTCACTTTTGATTAGTTTAATGTATTAATTTTGAATGGATATAATGTATAATTCATATATAAATCTTATTAGCAGAACAAAATAACATTTATTCACAGTGGCAGCCCGAAATAAATTAAAAAGGATAAAAACAAAAAGCTCAGTGTAGTGTTTCTACTACACTGTTTTATTCAGAGAGCTGAATGAATGCATAAGAGCCAAGCATACAACTACCTAGACCAGAACAGTTCACTCTATGTTAAGTTCTTTGCAGATACTTGCAATAAGGTACATGAACGAAACAGTTCATGCATCATGACTTTCAATTTAAAGGTACACTTAATTTAAAATAGATCATCAACCTTCTTCCAAAATGTGTTTTTGTCTTACCCTGATTCACTATGTTAAGCCTATAAGTGTTTATTTTTTTGCAGTGGCTATTTTAAAGGGGTGGTAAACCACAATTTCACTTTTCTAACTTTAGCTAGTGTGTAATGTTGCTGTTTGAGCTTAAACAACATCTGCAAAGTTACAACGTTAAAAGTTTAAAGCAAAGGGAGATATTTGCTTTTAAAGAAATCAATTTCTAAGGACTACAGCAAACGGCCAGTAGGGACTACAGACATTCCTCCAGGGTTGCTGACATCACCAGCCCCAATATTTACATAAACCCCTCCTCCGAGAATATTAAATAAGGGGGGGGGGGGACGAGGCCATTTTGTATCGCCGCAGGGAAGCGTTGTTGTGGTAGGCTAGTTAGTAGGCTTGAGTGTTGTTGCCGCAATGCCGACGAAACGCTGTTATTTTCATCCGGATTGCAGGTCCACTTTGTTCAGCCTTCCTAGGGATGGGGGTGCGTTGCAGTGCGTTTAACATACAACATGTTATATGCAGGTCCAGTTTGTTCAGCCTTCCTAGGGATGGGGGTGCATTGCAGTGCATTTAACATACAACATGTTATATGCATGTGTGTATGAGACAGAGGGGAACAGGTCGCATTTGCAGCAGATACATGCTGCCCATCATAAATCAAAGCACGAGACAGACAGGGGTCGGAGGAGAAGACCGGAAAATGGGACATAATGGACAATATTCGTCTGTATTTGCAATACACGAGCTGCGGTTCAGCTGCGTGAGACAAACGCTGCCAGTGTGAGTGCACGACGGGTGCGCACGGCTCCCACTGCACATTGCACATTTCACAGAGGAAAGCTTCCACAATCTTCGCGAGTTCAATGAAGGATTCGCACAACGGCTTGTCCTGAAAGATGGATTTAAAAACAGAAGCTGTTTATGGGCCACAACCTGTAAGTATGATTTATTTTTAGTCGATTTGTTTTCCTGTAATAGTTTGTATTGTTAATTGTACGTTGTAGCAAGGAAGTACACAGATGACAACGCTGTTTGGCTCTGCAAACCAGTTTGTTAAATGCTCATTCATACTTAACGTTATCCGACAAACACCTAACATTACAAACTTTTTTTTTAAATCTCAACAGCGAACTTGGCATTAGTGTAAATTATTCTTTGATTAGAGCTTTTATGTATTGTTTATCTACAGGCATGCTAAACATGGTTCTGTGTTTGATTTGGCTACTAGTAAAGCCAATGTTTAGTGTTCGTTCTTGCGACAGATATTTGGTAAATCGTTCTAAAAATACAAAAGTAACAGTGCCATTCAGTAGCGATCATTATAGATCCGCAGTCAGGTTCTGCTCGATCATCTTCACTAAAATTGTCTGGGTCTGATTCGGGCTCAAATTGGTATGGTTTTATTGACGCCATTGTACTACCCAAAGCACAGGCTACCGGTAAAGGTAAGGGGCGTGACGTTTCCGACAAACGTGCACTAGGCGGTTAGCGAATCACAACACACTAGGCCAGCTAACCAATCTGAGCCCATTGCGTATTTTTGAGGGACTGGCTTCATACAACCCGGAAACCATCAGACCGTTTTTACAAGGAGGGACAGAGCAGTGTAGAATAAAGGTAAAATATATGAAAAATAATGAATTTTTTTAAAAACGAAGCATAAACACATGTTACAGCGGACCCCACAAACACAAACACAATCAAGCCTTCAAAAGAATGTGACTTCAAAAGACGTGTCAATCGCGTCAAAATCAAAAACCATTAGCCATACGCTTTACTGACTGCACCACTAAAGTCATTGAAATACAAGCGCTTTTTTTAAATCTTGTTTGGCCCAACCAGGCATTGTTAGGTGCAAATAGCTAGTGCAAATAGCACTTGCCAACAATGCACGCTATTTGCACTTGGTGTGAATAGACACATCGCTGCCTGCCTAACAGACATTTCTGCCTGGATGAAGGAACATCACCTACAACTCAACCTTGCAAAGACAGAACTGCTTGTGGTCTCAGCCAACCCAGCACTTCATCACAATCTCTCCATTCAGCTAGGATCATCAACCATAACTCCGTCCAGGACAGCCAGGAACCTTGGAGTTGTGATTGATGATCAGCTTAAATTCACTGACCACATCACTGCAACAACCCGGTCCTGCAGATTTGCGTTATACAACATTAGGAAGATTAGACCCTTCCTATCAGAGAAGGCCACACAACTCCTGCTCCAAGCTCTTGTTCTCTCCAGACTGGACTACTGTAATGCTCTTCTAGCGGGCCTTCCGGCATGCACTATCAAACCCTTGCAACTGATCCAGAACGCAGCGGTGAGGGTGGTCTTTAACGAGCCGAAGAGAGCGCACGTCACGCCTCTCTTCATCAGTCTCCACTGGCTGCCAATAGCCGCTCGCATCAAATTCAAGGCACTGGTGCTCGCCTACAAAGCAACCACTGGCTCTGCACCAATATACCTAAACTCACTTGTTCAGACTTACGCACCCTCCAGAAGCTTACGTTCTGTAAATGAACGACGCCTTGTTGTGCCATACCAGAGAGGCATGAAATCACTCTTACGGACCGTTTCCTGGACCGTTCCCACTTGGTGGAATGACCTGCCTATCTCAATTCGAGCGTCCGAGTCTGTAGCCATTTTCAAGAAACATCTAAAAACACATCTTTTCCAGCAGCACCTGACCAATCAAGAATAGCACTTATCACCCTATTCATTTTCTGTTTGTCTATTTAATAATAAGAAGAAAAAAAGTCCTATGTGTTCTGTTCTAGATTAATTGAGACTTGTTACAGCACTTGCATATTGTTGCCCTTGACTGTCATAGTTGCTTCTATTGCACTCATTTGTAAGTCGCTTTGGATAAAAGCGTCTGCTAAATGACTAAATGTAAATGTATATTTTAAACCTGTCGGGATGGTTTTTTCAGGAAATTGTGTATATGCATTACTCTCCCATGCATGTCTTGTCATATCCATAAATAGAGAAAAGTTGCTCTGGCTACTTTGATGCATGTATGGTGGGAGTGGCATATTAGTTGTCACAACGAGCGAGAAAAGATAACGCGACAGAACTAATAAAATGAGAATCAACATTGGCTTGTGTTTTCGGAGATGGTGAGAACTGAGGGATTTGAAATGTTGAAGATGCGCTTTTATTACTCAACAGGTGGATAAGGTACTTTATTGAACAGATAAATTGCCATATGTAGCTCCCTAACAGAGTTCATTATCTATTGTGAAGGGTCATAAGCTGTCTGAAGATGCATGTGTAACCCCCACCTGTTCGCACCGCCGGTTCCGAGCGGGACTCGAACCCAGGTCTGCCGGCATGAGAGTCGGACACACTAACAAGGAGGCTAAAGGCTGCAACCCCTAGCGTCACTCGGAGCGTCTCTTGAGATCAGAGGAGTGAGGTTTACTCGCACAGCAACTACTAGCTGGCCTCCGTTACACATGCAAAAAAAAAAATTAACCGCTAAGTTACATAGTGTACTTTTAAGAATATAACTAGGCTATATCTTGAACCGAAATGCCAGAAAGCCTCTTTTTGAATGTGATTTTGTGTCACATCCGCAGTCTAAAAGGTAGTTCTGCATGGGTATGTTATTTACGGGTGGTACATCAGTTATTCAACGTTAGGAATCAACAGCCGCCTGTATAATTATGTTGCACGCCTAAGCAATCGTGTTCTGTCACTAAAAGAAAAGCCATTATTAAAGCTGAGAACATCCCTCAGCAAACAGGACGCATAATTCTTCTGAGCATCCAGTAATGAAACAGGTGCTGCAAGTCTATTATGAACATTCACAAGATAAGGAAATCCAACACATCAACCAACAACAAACATTTATTTACAAAGCTGGTTAAATGGACAGTCACAATAACCCTCAGCATGAGTCACAGCAACTAAGACCTCTACAACCTGCAGATGTTTAACAAGCAGCACACATAACTAATCTTTCCTTCCAGTGCCAGTGCTTGTACCTTGAATGCTTGTGCTTGTACCTTGAATGCAATGTAAGTCGCTTTGGATAAAAGCGTCTTCCAAATGCGTAAATGTAAATGTAAATGTAATGCTTGTGGCCGACATTTTCACCTGTTTAGACAATAGCCATGTAACAGTATATTCTATTGTTTCCAATAACTAAGGTAAGCAAGCTATGTTAAAATGATGTCATCCTTATGAAAGAATATGTATTTTAATATATAATTGAGCTATTAATCTGTCATAACTCTACCTGCAAACTGCAAGAGAAATTGGTTGGATGATACGAGCGCCCACAGTATGACATTCAGAAGTGTGGTTGCTGTTTACAGAGGTGGCCTGAGGGCAGAGACCACACAAATCACAGCTGGTTTGAGCACCCACTCATGGCCCTATGCAATAAACACAATGCTATCTGTTGCTATACAACATAACTATCTGTTGTTGATCATGACTAATGGAGCTCATGCAATAGAGATGGTACACATTATCAAGTGGTGTGAAGAGAAAGATCAAAGAAATGTGGCTCCTGATGGTTTGTTATTACACTATTTTGTCTTTGTTAATGCCTTTTTTCTGTGGTTGGTTGTGCAAGATTTTAAAGAAATGTACACTTGTATTCAGCAATTATGCATTAAACTGATCAAAAGTGACACTGAATTCCGGTTTGCCATCACAGGAATGAATTACATTATTAAAATGCACAGATCAGGCATAACATTATGACCTAATATTGTGTTGGTCCCGCTTTTGCTGCCAAAACAGCCCTGACCCGTTGAGGCATGGACTCTAGTAGACCCCTGAAGGTGTGCTGTGGTATCTGGCACCAAGATGTTAGCAGCAGATCCTTTAAGTCCTGTAAGTTGCGAGGTGGGGCCTCCATGGATCGGACTTGTTTATTCAGTACATCCCACAGATGCTCGATTGGATTGAGATCTGGGGAATTTGGAGGCCAAGTCAACACCTCAAACTATTTTTTCTTTGTGGCAGGGCGCATTATCCTGCTGAAAGATTCCACAGCCACCAGGAAATACTGTTTCCATGAAAGGGTTGTACATGGTCTGCAACAATGCTTAGGTAGGTGGTACGTGCCAAAGTAGCATCCACATGGATGGCAGGACCCAAGGATTCCCAGCAGAACATTGCTCAATGCATCACAGTGCTTCCGCGGGCTTGCCTTCTTCCCATAGTGCATCCTGGTGCCATGTGTTCCCCAGGTAAGTGATGCACACACACCCGGCCATCCACGTGATGTTAAAGAAAACGTGATTCATCAGACCAGGCCACCTTCTTCCATTGCTCTGTGGTCCAGTTCTGATGCTCATGTGTGTTTTTCCAGTAGTTGAAGATATTTTTCTTTTTACATTTATTTCGTGTAATGCCCAGAAATGTACACAACTGTTGAAATATTTTAGGCACAGCAAGCAGAGACATTTAAATGATCTTTTCTCACTATTTGTTTCTCTGAGGCTTTTGCCTCGAAATGAGAAGCGTGTTATTCCTCATGCTCTTTGAACATAGCAAAACAGCATAAAATCGAAATGAAAGTCTGTCTGCACAAAGCAGCACTTGTCAACGTACCTAAACCTTTTTAAACCATGCAGTGAAAAAACACTACAGCAATTTGCACCTCTCTATGATCATCTTCAGCTGACGGCCACTTTTCATTGTGAGAATTTGTTTTTACTGCTCTTTTGCTCAGACTAATGAGGAAGGTTTAAAGATATACAATAAAACATGGAAACAAATGGCAGTAGTCTTTAACACAAAAAAAGTCCCATTGAACTTTTGATTAATAATGTTTCACTTCATTTGTCTGCCTCACTAATCAAGGAGGCATAATGAAATGACACAGCACTGCCCTTCATGCCGACGACTCAATTTCTGAGACGCTCACATGCATTAACTGACATGTCTGCTGGGCCTGGAGTCAGCACTTCGCTAATTCATTATCTGTGCGAGGCAGCAGACCGTCTCCGTTAAATGGCTCGACGGGAACCGAAGCACACATCTCATACCTGCGTTCCTCAAACGGTCAGCGTGGACTGTGCTGATTACTGACATCAGATGGCCAGACTGTTCAGACCAGAATGTCAGTGCTGATAACCACAGACAATACTGAACATCTATATAAGTGTAACCCCTCCTGTTCGAAGCGCCCCGCTCAACAGCAGCCAATAACCCAATTAATATATCTGTGAGCGGACCATCATGTATGTAACATGAAATATGCAGTATTTTAAAATATGGATTTAATATGTAGGATTTTTACAGTAAAATATCCAAAAACGACTAGGCCAGTGTTATATATTTTGTTCAGTTGAGTACTTAAAATATCCCAAAAGTTTCCAACTATTTGTAAATTGTGAGAAAATTGCGTTTTTAACCAAGGAACCGGGACGTGTGAGGGAGTCGCCTGTCAATGGCGTCATATCCACGTTACCCTCGGAATCCACTTTTACTGCCGTAGAAACCATGGCAACAGACGTGGACAACCAAAGATATCCATAATAAAGGCTAGATGTCTCGTCCACGCTGCTGGCCAATGGAGGTCGACGTCCGCACCTGGCGGCCATCTTGTCACAGGCACTTCGCTCACTCGTAACATTATTTTCATGGGTGCTTGCACTTTTTAAATAACCATAACTTGCTCAATTTTCAAACTGTTTGGTTTGTTAAAAACGTCAGAGATGTAGTTATGACACTGCATACTTATGAAAAATTATTCATAATTTATTCAAGCATCCATAATTATAGCCACGTTAATAACGTTTGTAAGAAACCAAACCATTTGTAAATCCGTCAAGATTTCAGTGAGATAAGAGTATTTGTGTTCATGCAGATCATCAGGTACCACAGAGCCCTGCCTGTGACAAGATGGCCGCCGGTGATGACGTTAGAGACTCCGCCGTAAGACATCTAGCCTTTATTATGGATATCTATGTGGAAAACTGCATAACATCTTGCGGCACGCTGTTGTAGTTTCGTTCAAACATTATAGACCATGGCAAGCAGACTTTGAAACAAAATGAGAAATCAAATGAGGACCAATATCAACGTGCCGTTTTTGAGATGGTGAGGGCTTCACAACAAACTTCGACTTGACAGAGATGCCGTTCTCACAAGTGCTTTATTCGAAAAGCACAAATGTACATAAAACGAATCAATATTATGAAGCTCAACACAATGAAATATTAGAATATCATCAGTATGATGTTCTAATGTCGATGTAGCTCACTGCTAGTCTCATACAACCAACAAATTAAAACTTTCAACACACTCAAATGCAGTTTAGATAGTGTAGATCAAGTGAAACAGCATTGTGTTTCCTCACAATTTTAATACGTCTAATAAACTGACCTGTATGAGTAGTAATTCAGCACTTGCAGGTAGTTCGGTAGAATGAAATGTCCTAATTTCTTTCTATCCCCCGGGACTCGTGTGTGGTGCTGATATCTGTCTCTTATTAGTAATCGTGCCCTGCTTCATACCACAGTCATGTTAAAAAACATGAATACATTTGCTCATCCATATTTCCCCATAAACATTATTAGATCCATCGGTATAACGGCCACATTATTATATATTCAGATGTGGAAGTAAGCTATTTTCTAATAAAGTACAAGGCTTCTGATTCATTAGCCATTATGGGTAAATAACTAGAAGAATAATAAAGTGCAGTAAACTATTGCACTACAAACCAGTGTGTTTATGATAACGATAATAAATTAAAATAATATGAAAAGAAATATCAGTTTGCAAAATCAATCAGCATAACGGACTACAGCTAAAATTCATTTAAATTTGAGTTTTTCAGTGTTGTTTTAGTGTTTATTGTTGTCTTGTTTATGTCTATGCAGTTTTTATAAAGTTTTATTTTTAGTTTATTTAATTTTAGTTACCTTAGTACTTAATCTTACACTAAACGAAAATAATAAAATAGCTGTAGCTGAATAGCTGCAATTGTTTTTTTATAAATAGTTAATGTTTATGTTTATTTTCATTCTTGTTTTTTTGTTTTTTTATTGCTTTAGTTTTAGTTAACAAAATAAAACTGATTGATTCTAATTCAAATTGTTGTTTTTATTCCAAATAAATGTAAAGATATCTGAATGTTTGCAAACATAATTTTGCTATATTTGCTATATTTAGCTATATTTCAAACTTCTTCGTACCCCTTGATTACTATTTTGAAAGTTCCTTAAAGAACAGCCACGTAATTGTTTGATTTTGAGATTGTAGTCAGATTTTTGGTTAGATTTATTAAATATTATCTTGACAAATAAGACTCAATTTAGCTGGTACATCCACTGTATCAAAATACGGAAATTAATTATGAAAAATTAATAAAGTTTATAAAATAAATAAATCTTATTGAGATCAAACACTATCTCCCCTGCATGCTGTGAGCAGCACTGGTGTTTGTGTCAGACAGATGTGAATCCTGAGATCCATCTTCATCCACTCGAAGCGTTCCCACAGCTTTATTACGACACAGAGAAAATTATACATCTAACGGCCGCATTAGAGTCCCTGGAACATGCTGTTAGTGATTAAGATAAGACACTGAATGCTTCCAGGATGTAGAATACTAATTTTAGTGCTTACAGGTATAGCGTATATCTGCTGCACTAAAATGCTGAGAGATAAATCAAGTGACAGCACCCACATAAATACACAAAGGCTATGTTCAAGTACTCTTAACTAACACCATTTTCAATCAGAGGAAGGTGAGACATAGCCTGGCTCCGCCCTCCTACGTACTTCCGCTCAATTTTCATTTTCCTTCAGTACTACGTCTGGTACTGCTGTATATGCTTAGGTTTTCTCCAAACAATTTTTTACCGGTCCAATCAGCGACCAGAGGGAGTGGCTGAGAGCGATGACGTTGATGTCGTACGCTAGTTTGAGTTGTAGTTCAGTAATGGCGGCGGTGAAAGATGCGAGTGTGTGGCACTTGCACCGCTGACGAATGTCCAGAAGTTAAAGTGTGGCGAGATTGGTGTGCGTGATTGAGAATGAGACACACCGGTCTCGAGTCCTCTCATGAGGGAACACGGAGGCATATAAGGACGAGCGACACCGGTGAAGGACGAGAGAGGACCAGGCCTGGATTTGAAGTTGTGTTTTGTTTACGTTTTGTTATGTATGTGCGCGGCAGTCGTCCGTGAGGGGCTGCCGCTTTTACTTTCATTTTGTGTTTATTATTTTATTAAAAGTTGTTAAAACGTTCGCCGGTTCCCGCCTCCTTCTTCCCTGAACAAACGAACTCCGTTACACGGAGCAAGAACAATCCCTGCTGAGTTTTGTTGGTGGCCATGATGTTGTGGTCCGGGAAAAGTCTTTTTCAGCTCGCTCCATTAGTGGTAAAGGAGTTGGCTGAAGCCGTCCGTCTCCCACCACCCACGAAAAAAAACCCAGAATGAATTATCGACTGCTTTTGACATACACCAAGGTCGTGTTGTAATGTAATTGCTCTCCGAATCCACATCTCGGAGCTTTCAAGATTATATCATTTTAAAATTCACTGTTTATATCCTTTTTTGACCCCTGCAGATCACTGTGCGGTTGCGTGCGCTATAATTTGGATGCATTTCTAGACTTGTATTTCTTTAAATCAGTGGTCTCCAACATGGTGCCCGCGGGCACCTGGTAGCCCGCGTGGAGTCTCTGAGTCGCCCGCGCAGCACGTTCTATAAATAGCCTGAATTGTAATCTTTCTTCTTTTTTTTATGATAATGGCATAAAATGAGAAAATAACTATTGGTGACATTTCATATACCATTAAAACATAATAAAATAATTAAATAATTTAAAATATTTTGAATCTGCACGTTGAGTCAACATACCTTGCCATAGGCAATTACGTTGTGCAAAAAAAAAAAAAAAGGTCACTTCTGTGAGTTGAGTTGGTCGCGGGCAGACGGTACATACTCTACATGAGATAAATTGAACTATAAAAAAGAAAAAAAAAGATTAATTATGGCTGATGATGCAAGTCATGCAAAAAAGAAGACATTATTTCAACGAGGAGTGGCAGTGACAGGGCTGTAGCAACGTTGTTGCGCGACATTCAGCAACTGAGACGACGGTTTGACAATATTTTTATATGGTGTATTTTGTTAGATAATTATATACTTTTTATCGTTTATTATTTATCTATATTATTATCTATATTATTATTTAATGGGGCTATCAACACCTGCAAGTGTAGCCTACACTTTGAAGAGTAAAAATGACAGAAGCTTTCATTAATTTCAACTTTATTAAAACTGCATATAATCAAATTGCACTTCCAAGTCATAAATTTAACAGTGTGAGCGATGCTACATTAATTACAGTAGAAATTAAAGTTGTAGGTTGTGTTTGATAGCTGGTAGGCTAAACGCAAAACTCGCGTATCCTTGCTCGATGATGAATGAGAACACAACGAACCCAACAGGTGGTTGGAATTTAATACTGATTTTCCCGCTTCAGGGTAGTGAGGAGTGCATTATGTAGTCCAGTGGTTGTCACCGTTGGCACAACCTTAAGCAATGGCCCTGAACGGTGGTTTAATGTCAACATTGTGACAACGCTGTAACAACCTTCACCACACAACATAGTTATAGCAACTTTTTGGCCATGTTGTTAAAACGTTGTCACTATTGTATCGTATTGAATTTTGTGAACCGTTACACCCCTAATACCCGACCCTGAATATAAGATAAGAATCTCTCTCTCTCTCTCTCTCTCTCTCTCTCTCTCTCTCTCTCTCTCTCTCTCTCTCTCTCTCTCTCTCTCTCTCTCTCTCTCTCTCTCTCTCTCTCTCTCGCTCGCCCTGCGTCTCGTGCGCGCACCTCTCTTGTTCTCTCTGCGTCTCGCACGGCAGAGGAGCAGCGTTTTAATTTAGTTAAACACAGATATTATGTTGCTTTTCTAATTTTACATGCAAGTATAGCTAAAATCATTCAGTCACTATTTCATATTATGCCGTTGTTCTTTCTCCCTTTCCCCCCGTGATTTTGTCTATATCGCAAATATAAGACGACCCCCCATTTTTCAGCCTATTTTTAGGACAAAAAAACTCCTCTTATATTCGGGTATATACGGTAATTATAAATTCAATTGTCATAATATTTAACAATATTACTGTTTGTTGTTGTATTTTTCAAAACTTAAAACTTTGTGTGTGTGTGTGTGTGTGTGTGTGTGTGTGTGTGTGTGTGTGTGTGTGTGTGTGTGTGTGTGTGTGTGTGTGTGTGTGTGTGTGTGTGTGTGTGTGTGTGTGTGTGTGTGTGTGTGTGTGTGTGTGTGTGTGTGTGTGTGTGAGCGTCTGTCAAACAAGTAGCCCTCAAGACTTTTTTATCCCTTCAGGGAGCCCTCACTCACAAAAAGGTTGGAGACCCCTGAATGCTGGCAAGTGTTTACAAGAGCAAAATATTTCATCACTGCTCAAAAAATAAAAAGAAGAAAAGCACGTAAACATTTGAATTGGGCTGTTATTTATGGCAGCATTTATTCTTATCATACCAAGCATATGACATTTTATTTACAGCATATACAATCATGTTATAATTGCACAAGCAACGCGTTCCGATCACAAAACTCTCCTCTCCACCGTGAATAAATCACAATCCGAATGCACACGGTTTAATCTTATCACTGACACTGAGGTGGTGAGAATCAAAGGCGAACGGCGTGTGACATACGTCACGACCAAACGTTAGCAATTGGTTAGGCAGATCCAGAGTGACTCTTGGGAGATCCAATAGTTTTAAACTTCAACAGAGTACCCGCCTTCAAGGAAGTAAACGCTTGTCAATGGAGAGTGGCCAGACTCTATGTACAAATTAAATGTACGAGAGTCTTGTAAGACCAGGTTAGGTGAGACATTAATTTGACAAGAAAACTATTTTTCTTATTTTCTTCTCATATAGAAGAGTTTCAGTCAACTCTATAACTGAGGTCATGCCCATTTGTTGAATGCAAAGGAGGTAATAAGGCAACCCACCTTTTTGGTTTTGTCCATGGCTTTCAGTATAGATACGTTCAGGTCTTCCAAGGCAGCAAGGACATTTTCATATTCTCCAAGATGCTGAGAGAAGTATTCTAAGAGAAAAGAAAACCATTTAACCCTTATGTGCTGTTGGGGATGTTTTCATCCACTATGGGGGGTTTTTGAGTCTTAATTTGGCCATAACTTTCTCTGTGTTTCAGCAAATGGAATGATTTTTGGTGACAAATCTTATTTTAACATATATTTTGGGAAAATGCTTTGAAATTTTTCAAAAACTCAACAGTACACTCTGGGCAAATTCACTACCCTTTCGTTATGTACGTGGATGAAAACAGCCACTAAATTAAACTGCTGTAAAAATGTATCCGATAAATATTTTTTTCAATTTTTTTTGCATAAATATATTAATCAACCTCAGTTCTGATCAAAACTACTAAATGTAAAAAAAAATGTGTTTAAAAAAATGTTTAAAATGTGATTGTGGACTGGATTTTTTTTAACCTTTTATCACAGTCTTGGACATGTCAAAGATCAGAAACAACATTGGCTTTGATGCATTGTTAGTTTTTGTGCAGCATCAGATTTAAATTTTTTCTCCCTCATTTACTGTTCGTGGCTGTTTTTGCCCCATTGACTTCCATTATAACCACATTTTTTGAGTGCAACGCCATGACACCATATACTCATGCATTTTTGATTGTTGATGGTTTTCCCTGTTGGGAAGAGGTAAAATTTGTAGACCTTACGTCAACTTACCTTGATGTATCTGAGAAAATCAAAATATGCACCTCAGCTCTCAGAACTACATGGAGTAAAAAACAAAACAAAGTAAGTGTATTTATGCACCTGCTGCCTTTTGATGATGAGAAGTGCAGACTAAACATAAACAAGGTAAGTGGATTTACATACTTGCATGCCATCCTGCTGGTCACTTGATGGTGAGAAGAGCAGCAAGCAACATGAGAAGGGGCTTGAATTGTACCGAAGGTTTAGTATGCAGCCTGACCCCTCCACGAAGCTGCAGGATGTATCATCTTCTCCGTCTGACACCACAGACTCAGGAGAGTCAGATCCTGATTTTGTTGTGGCACCCTCATCATCCTCTCCAGCTTCCACTGAAGGCGAGGAGGATTCATAGGATCCTGGATCTGGGTGGATTGGGAGAAATGGCGAAGTGTGGTTTTCCACCAATGTGGAGACAACTCCCTTTCTTCAGCCTGCCAGAGGCGTGACTCCAGGGCCGATGTGCTATGCCATCGCAAGGGTCCAGAACGTGGATTCTGTGTTCAATCTGTTTTTTTTACGGAGGAGATGATTGACCTCATTGTCAGCATGACCAACCTCCATGGGCGCTGCACAATGAGAATCTGGACCGAGGTGGACTCCACAGATCTCCAAGCCTAAATGGGGCTACTGATTTTGGCTGACATCTACAGGTCCAGTGGGGAGTCCACACATTGCCTGTGGACCCTGGACCCTGCGATGGCATAGCATGTCGGCCCTGGAGTCACGTTTTTGGCAGGCTGAAGAAAGGGAGTTGTCTCCACTTCAGTGGAAGCTGGAGAGGATGATGAGGGCGCCACAACAAAATCAGGATCTGACTCTCCTGAGTCTGTGGTGTCAGAGGGAGAAGATGGAGGGGTCGTGGAGGGGTCAGGCTGCATAATAATTTCTAAACCTTCGGTACAATTCAAGCCCCTTCTCATGTTGCTTGCTGCTCTTCTCACCATCAAGTGACCAGCAGGATGGCATGCAAGTGTGTAAATCCACTTACCTTGTTTATGTTTAGTCTGCACTTCTCATCATCAAAAGACAGCAGGTGCATAAATACACTTACTTTATTTATTTAGTTTACTCCATGTAGTTCTGAGAGCTGAGGTGCATATTTTGATTTTCTCAGATACATCAAGGTAAGTTGACGTAAGGTCTCTCTCTCTCTCTCTCTCTCTCTCTCTCTCTCTCTCACACACACACACACACACACACACACACACACACACACACACACACACAGACACACCCACACATGCACATGCACATGCACACACGCACACGAACACACACACAGACACAATAATATGCTGTTATACTCCATATAAAAGTCCATAGAAAACTCCATTGAAAAGCCAGAAACTAAGCTTTTTTTACACAGTCCTATCTAAAGGGTTAATGCTGCCACCTGGTTATCAACTGTAAAATTGACAAATTATACCTCTTCCCAACAGGGAAAACCATCAACAATCAAAAATGCATGAGTATATGGTGTCATGGCTTTGCAATCAAAAAATGTGGTTATAATGGAAGTCAATGGGGCAAAAACAGCCACGAACAGTAAATGAGGGAGAACAAATTTAAATCTGATGCTGCACAAAAACTAACAATGCATCAAAGCCAATGTTGTTTCTGATCTTTGACATGTCCAAGACTGTGATAAAAGGTAAAAAGAAATCCAGTCCACAATCACTTTTTATATTGAAAATAGTCATTTTGTATGTTTTTTCCCCCCAAATCAGTGACATCATTTATGAATTTGGCAATTAAAATCCTGATTTTTTTAAAAACATTTAGTAGTTTTGATCAGGACTGAGGTTGATTAATAGATTTATGCAAAAAAAATTGAAAAAAATATATATCTGATACATTTTTACAGCACTTTAATTTAGTGGCTGTTTTCATCCACGAACATAACGAAAGGATAGTGAATTTGAACAATGCACAAGGGTTAAAATATTAAAATAAGTATGACAAGGGTTTCATAAAAGCTCCAAAAACATCCACACATTTCAGAACATCATTTGATGAATGTCATATTTTGTTATTGTGTGTAATTACATTTATGCATTAGCATAGAATTTGAATTTTCTTAATTATATTCTCTCTGTTCAAAGCAAATTAGCATTTGAGACCTACTGTAATATTGGTGCATAAATTGCATTTACCTTATGCAAAACGTACATATTACACATTCTTCCCTTCTCTTAGTTCATCAATTTTTTTCAGGACTCTTTGATAAATAAAAGCCTTTACTTGACATTGAAATATTCTGTAACATTACATGCTAATGCAGGGGTCACCAACATGGTGACCAACATGAGTCGTCCGCGGGCCTGTTCTAAAAATAGCTCACCAGCTAGATGGCGCAGTGAAGGTGAGGGGAGTGACGCTGAGAGATTGTGGTAACGAAAAGTGTTTTTTAGTCGATAAATCATTGGATTAAAACACTGATATTGTATATAGTGACCCGTGTAAGATACCCAAGTGTTTGAATTAGTGTTTTGTTTGTAACTCAGTTCTCCGTGTATATTCGTTTGACATCGCGGCCTTTCTTCAGCATATCGCGGCCATTTTCGATTTAGTTTAGCGGTGCAGATCGCTGACGCAGCTGTTTTCATCAAAGACAAGACTGTTAACGCGATTGTTTTCCTACACAACGAGGGAGACATTGAGGACCAGATAGCTCCCCAAATACCTGCGTTATTTGGGGTTCCTCTGGCTACGAGAGAGGTGCGTGTCCGAGACAGAGAGCGAGCGAGGAGCGGCGCAAGGCCGGGAGAGCGGTAGAGAGAGAGCGCGCAAGGCCTGCTACTGGATTCCGGAATCACTGTATGAAAATATATATAAATATTAAGAGGGACGTTTTAATACTCACAGTGAGTCATTTAATACATTCATACCAGTGTATTTCTCTGTTAATTTCATTTGGAGTGTTTTTTATTTTTTGTGACGTATAGACAACTTCATTTTTCGAGTCATTTTTATCACCTGTATGATCCTTTATTATCAGTGGGATATTGAGTCAATTGGTGATTAGTGAACTGTCATTTGTGTGAATTATTTCACATTTGGATATTCAACAATTTTTTATCTATTTTTGACTTTCCATTTCTAAATAAATCCTTTACATCACATTTCACAAATCACCAGTAGACACAATATCACACTGATAATACTATATATCAGGTGATAAAAATGACTTCAGTTGGCAATATGTCACAAAAAACACTCAAAATGAAGTTAACAGGTTAACACACTGGGATGAAATGTATAAAATTACTCACTGTGAGTATAATTACTCATATAATTAAAGGTAAATTGAGCAAATTTGTTATTTCAGAAGTGTGTATCAAACTGGTAGCCCTTCACATTAATCGGTACCCAAGAAGTAGCCCTCAGTTTCAAAAAGGTTGGTGACCCCTGTGCTAATGCAATGTAATTACTGTCACTTTTGATCAATTTAAAGGCACAGTATGTAAGTTTTGCTGCTAAAGGTCGCTTATTCAAACTAAAGGCATAGCTTGATGACGCCGTGAATGAGCGTGGAATCATGGGAGTTGTAGTCTTGACTCTTCACCTCCACAGCCGATGGAAAGGAATCCGATGGACTCGGGCAGAAATCATGTTCATGAATGAGCGAATGAATTAAAGTTTATTAACGTTACACTCTAAAAAAATGCTGGGTGTTTTTTCAACCCAAACGCTGGGTTGAAAAACGCTGGACTGTTGGGTAAGAATGATGTGTTGATTCAACCCAATTTGGGTTGAAAGTTGTTCTTAACCTCCAGCCCAGCGCCGTGGACATTAAAGAGCGCATGCACTGTAACAACACAGATGACACCAGTGCGAGAAGCCGCCATTTTCTCAGCGTCTTCGGATGGAAACGAATGAAAGACGGTTTATGGCAAGTAAAGACAACAAATTCAAGTCATTATTAATTGTTTTTGTATAAGAGTATTTTGAGATTTATTTGAAGGTGAAAAAAGTCAGAAAAGAGCTTTAAACGAAAGTATTTGCGGTTTTAGCCTCATTCGCCTCAAGTCTCTCTTTTCCTGAACTGAAGAGACACTTTTAATATAGTGGGTTTCTTGAGTCTTATTTATACGTTTTTTGAAGTCTGTTATTAGAGGGTTATCAACAGAGTCACATTTTAATTCATTATTTATCTTCACGATCAACCCTAATGTAAAGAATACTTTCACTTCAGCAAATAAAACGGCAATATGTAATAAAGGTTGAATTATGTCGATGCTGTTGAAGCGATAATTGTTCAAATGAATGTTTTGTAATATTTCAGACTTGATGAGCTTTGTGTGTTCATTTTGCCCGCGGCGAGAGTAACCGTCACCGGCGACTGCTGTGCGAGGAGGCGCCTGCTTCTTCAGAAGAGAGGGAAAGACGGTTTATGGCAAGTAAAGTTATCAGTTGTTTTTGAAACCATGTTTGCTTTTTTGTAGATGTAACGTTACCAAGCCAGAGACCTATGAGTGCTTCATATTTTTTAGTTTATGAGAGTTTATTTTTAGAAAATAAATGTTTCTGTTGTCTCCTCCCTGTTTACTTCAACTGTATAACTTCTTGTTCACATTTGATTTAAATCATTAATGTCCGTGTTATTCATTGCAGAACTCAAACCAACTTTGGAGAAGGGGTCATCCTTCTTTTTCTTCCTTTCTTAAAGGGATAGTTCCAGCGACCCAGCGCTGGGTACATCCCTTTTTGACCCAGCGCTGGGTTGCCAAAATAACCCAATTTGGGTTGATTTTAACCCAGCAGTTTTTAGAGTGTACGGTAGTATGAAGCAGGGCGCACCGAGAGCCCTTGGGAGCGAATGCTAATGAGAGAGACCTACGCTAAACACAGCTTCTATTATGAGCTTTTATTATGCTTATGCTGCAGTCAGCCACTTCCACGCTTTTCGTTGCGTATGTGGAGTAATGCAGCGCTTTTTTACATGGTTAAAACAATCATACTAAATACATTTGAGTGTGTTGAAAGTTATGTTAGTTGAAAGTTAAGTTATGTACTCTGTGTGTTCGCTCAGTGACTGGTATGAGAGACTTTTTGCACTTTGCAGTAATGTAGATATAGTATCTCGATATTAGAATATCATAATAAAAACAGGATGACTAAATGACTGTTGCAAAATCACATGCAATTAATTAAAAAACATATTGTATGATGGAGAAATCTCTCTCTGATCATGTTGCCACTTGACAAAATTGTGTCTTCTCTGAGGCATGGTAAAAACGTTACTCGCGGTGAATCAAGAAAACAAGCGATTCAAACAATAAGACTAACCGTGTTGCACTGTATAACAATGATTAGGCCTAGTTTTCTGTTGAGAAATGTATCCAGACAGATGCTCGCCTGTCTAATAAAATACATACTATAAGCGTCATTGGTGTTTCCATGGTTTCTACGGAAATCAAGGGTAGCGTGGATATGACATCATTGACAGGGGACGCGAGGACACGGTCCGTAACACTGGTTAACGTTTGGAATAATGTGAACAAAATATATAACATTGTTCTAGTGGTTTTTGGATATTTTCTTCTAAAAAATCTTACCTATTGTGCCTTTAATGCCCTCCAAAAATCTTACTGACCTCAAACTTATATTAAGTATTTAGTATTTATTTATTAGTATTTACAAGCCAAACATAATTTTAATAGAAATCATTTTAAAAAAAGATACCTGAGGCAAAACCCTCTGGACAGGCAGTCTATAAATGAGCCTCAAATATCCTGTTGTTAACTTCAGTATTTGTGCGAGCCTCAAAACCATTTCCTTTATAACAGGGTTACTGGAAAACCTGTTCTTGCAGGATTTTTTGGGTTCCTCAGTGAACTGCCATTTTTTAACATGCCTTAGGAACCCCAAATGGTGCCTCAGGTATCTTTTCATCACAGCTGTGAACATAAAACCACAGTAATATTGTCAATAAAAAGTGTTAACTCTTACCACACAGCTCATCCGTGTCCACATTCCTGTAAACATAAACAGACATGTTAATTAATTTCTTGTTAAAAGACAGAAATGTGTCTAAATGTGATCTAATGTTCTGTGCTGATTTCAAACAATGCAGACAGCATCATGCTCAAAGGCAGGTCCTTTAGGAGTGCAATGTTTGACTAATGAGAGCGGGTCATCTTTAGACAGCTAGACTCTAACCCTGCATAACACCCACCAGGCAAACACTAAGTTCGTAAAAAAAAAAGATTCACTGTATGTTTACGAATCTAAAAATGTAGTGATGAATGAGAACACGCAAATTTGTTGAAAGGTAAAATGTGTGTTTTATTTTACTTTCACAATAATATCAAACAGCATTTTTATCAAGAGAAATATGCCAAATTTAACAGTAATTTCCATTACAGGGACAGTGATTAGCGACAATCCATTTTCCAGCACAGAGAATGGAAGAATTTCAGCATTTGGCAGTTGTAGAAGCAATGACTGGATTCTTTGGGTTTCTACGAAACACTGGGTTAAAAACAACCCCATTTGGGTTGCTTTTAACCCAAGGTCTGGGTAAATATAGGACCAAACACATGATGGGTTAATTTTACCCAGCAAATTGTTTTGTTTATTTTTATCCAAGAATAATGGGTTGAATTCCTTTTTACTATTATACTAGCTTCTTCTTATTTTACTTCATACATGAATTAATGTTTACGGATTAACTTAAATCCTCTAAACTTTTTTAAAATACTCCACACAACCACCGGTTTGCATGATAGCCTAATTCCTTTATTTTCAATCATATTTTACAGTATAGCATATTTGATATCGCTTTAATACATATTGCCTACGTTTAAGCTTGTTTAACAAATATTAGAAGTACAATATTAAACATTTAGAAGTAATTCAAGTGCAATCGACCAGTCTCTGTTATCCCGTTTACACCGTAACAGCGCAGGAGCTTCTACCTTCAGACCGTCGCCCTGCGTTTCACTCGTAGCCGAGATATGTTGTGACAAGCTCCATAACTTGTCCATGAACAAACAGTGAACAGTTCTGAGGACATATTTTAACATTCTACGTATTTATATTCAGTTTTTTAGTAAAATCATTTTATGACCCAAAAAAGCTCAACCCAGGATTTGGATAGAAAAAATAACTTTTAAGATTCAAGATTTTTAGAGTTGAGAGCAGTGGTTCCCCAACCTTTTTTCCAGGAGGACCCCTATTTTAACAATCAAAATTATTAAAACGGCTCTAGAATGCAAAACAATTATTATATACTTGAATAAAACACAGAGGGCTTGGCATCACACCTGAACTGTTAACTGACTGAGCCAGACCTCATAGCAGGCGGTAAAGCCTTCAATAAACATACAAAGACAACACATCAACAAGGCCTTAAGTTACACCAGCTGTACACTGTCAATAATTTTCATATTTCATCTCATATCTACTCTCTCCCCGAGACACCATAACAAGACAGTCAGGAAAAACAATCATGAGCTACAGGGACTGAAATTGTCATTAAAATGGGATGAAATCACTATCATTTAGTTTCTACCCATTTTAGTGGGTTGAATTTTTTTCAGTGTAGACTGTACACATAAAAAAAAAACCCTGAGCTCTTCTCACGCCTGCGAGAACAGTTGCGAATAATCCATATCCATGAGAGAAGTAGAATTGCGATAATCCTTGTACATGAGAGAGTAAATGCAGAACCTCTAATCTTACAAGATTTGATATAGTTGTCCCTTTCATGAGACCAAAATAAACAGGTTTATACTTAATCACTATCTATCATAATGAACAATTGATGCTTGACCAGAAACAATTGTGCTAAGGGGAAGAGCCAACTAGCCTATTATGTTGGCACAGGAAAGTGATTTCTCCTTTGAAATATTACATCAAACCAAATCTGCCCCGGCCACACAATGAATAGAAAATAAAATCAGAAGCACATTCTCATCAAACACCTACTACAAAGGGAGCATGTACCAGCCAGGAGAGCTGCTGCTATGGAAACCAAGATGACTTTAAGTGACATGGAATCATTCCACAAGAAGGTGAAAGCAAGATAAAGATCTGCCCTTTATCAAATTTGCTACACAGACTTACTAGTTGCACTACATTAATCACTACATCGACGTATCTCTAAATATTGGGCTATATATACAGTTTTTATTTTGGGGTGAACTATTCCTTTAAATGTAGATTTGTTTTTCACACAAAAAAAATCCTTTGGCATATCATTTCTGCACAATTTAAAACCCTTTCATTTTAATTCAAGAAAGTCTCATTATAAAGAGAAAACCAAACTGCTTTATCTCTCTCAAACAAACACACACATCAACATGGACCATTGATGTGGCTGTGTCTAACAAGCCAGAAGCATGATAAGCATCAGTTGACAAGAGTCCCCCGTGAGAGACAGCACACCCTCGCCCTCAATGAATGTTACTCACAGCAGACGCTGTAATGACATCATCAGTACAGAGTGGCTGCTGGGTGGAAGTCATGGCAAAAATAAAAAGATACTTGAAGCCCCATTTAGGGTTCTAATCTCTATAGTATTTGCGGTTATTCATGGGAGTTGATTCCAAAAAGAATCAATTCTTTGACTCAGGGTCATTGAGTGGGCTTTGAATCTGTTTCTTTCAGGTAAACTGACTCAGTTGAAGGGCATTAAACCCGACTGTGTCCATTAATTCACTTATTTGTTCATTACACCATAGGTGGCAATCAATTAACTGCTTTGAAATGAATGAGTCTTTGAATTATTCATTTACTTGAACACATTCTTTTTTCTTTTCTTTTTTCAAGTCTTAAAATTGATTCTAAAAACTTGGAATCAAGAGATATCAGCCCTATTCATATGTAACATCTCTGTTCGTATGTAAAAGTGTTGTTCTAGCTTGTGTTGTAGTACTCGAGTCCAAGTCTAAGACCATATTTTTGTGGTCTTGGGCTTGTCATGGATTCGGTCTCGACTCAGACTTGATCCTCTTCAAGATAGGGTTTCACCAGCCATTCATAAGTCAACACTAGAGGCTTACTAATTTGGCTGCAAAATAGATCTATTTGCAGAACTTTACTATAATATACAAATCAAAATAAAATTGTGCGGTAAACACAAGCAACACTGAACAAAGAACAGAACAAACTGAGTGCAATATATATATATATAGCAAAACTGATCATCTAAACAAGGAGCAGGTGGATGTAATCAATCAAAAAGTTAGTAATTATGCAACAAATTAAACCATGACAACCATGGAAACAGAAAGGAAACACAGGAAATTACAATGTCAAAATGAAAACAAAAGTCCATGAAAACAAAACTGAATGTGACATAACGCCCCTCTCTGGTAGGCGCCTCCAGGCACTATGAGTGGAACAACATAAGCGATGGGTAGGAAGTGGCGAGGCTGGCTGTTGCTGAAAGAGACCATGGGGGAGCTGGCAGTATACAAGACCATGTGGACTTGTGAGCGAGCCATATAGGAGCAAAAAGGAGGATGACCCACGGTAGAATCGATAGAGGGAGGAGCCAGACCGGTGTCCAAGGGACGGAGAGAACAGGCGACACTAGAGGACCAGAAGGCTAAGGCGGAGCAGCAGTGGCCGAGGTGAAGCCAGGGTGCCGGAGGACTGAGGCGGAGCCAGTGCAAGTGCAGACTGAAGAGGAGCCGGAGGGAAGGAGGAGCCCAACCAAGCCAAAGGGGTGGAGGGACGAGACCCAGCCGGAGGCCAGTATGACCGTGATGGAGACTGAGTGACGACTGACCAAGGTGGAACTAAACGGAGAGGGAGCCTGGAGGAGCCTACATGTCGATAGGCCATGGTGGAGTAATGGGCTTGGAGGCCTGAGGTGGAGCCGTGCACCAAGGCAAAGCTGGGGGCCGGGAAGTCCCAGGTGGAGCCGTATCGCTGGGCATGAGTGGGAGCAATGGAGCTGGACGGGACTGGTGTTGACAAGGAGACTTGGAAGCCGTATGGGACTGGCAGAGACAAGGACTGGGCTGAACCAGTGGAGGCAAAAGCGACTTGAGACTGGGCTGAACCAGCCCAGGATTGAATTTAGCAAAACAAGAGCTTATTGATGCAATTCACTCAATCTACTTTTTTATTCCAAACATTATTCCAAGTCAGAGGCTTCTTTAAACATTTAGTTAACATGTAGAGTTACATTTCAACTAAGTTTAATGGTGCATAAGTGGCACTTTACGTCGTAACTAGGCTAAGTGGTTACTTATACACAGCTTGTAAAGTCTTCACCTGAACTCAGACTCAAATGAGCTGGTCTCGACTACAACACCGGTCCTAGCACACATATATTTTGATAGTCAAAACAATGAGATTCCTGCTCTATGATTTTGTCTGACGCATGAGGCAGCAATTGTCATTAGTATGCATATTTAATTGATTTGATTGTCATTAGTATATTTGAATGATAAACAGCAATACTTACTCTGTGTTATGAGTGTCAATTGTGTGGAAAAGCTCCTTTAATTCATCTCCTGACAGAACACCATCTGAGAAATAAGCCTTGAACTCATCAAAGGACAGCTTCCCATCATCTTTTGAGGGGAAAATGTGGTTAAAAATGTGCCTTGAAAAACAAAATCTAACTCATTCATCATTCACTCATTCCTTCTAAAGTTTATCATCATCATCTTCAGACTATGACAACTTAGCTCATGCACATCAGATCTCACATGCACAAGATAATGTTTGCGACAGAGCTGAGGGGTCATGTTAGTTGGTGCAGACGCCCAGAGGTTTTCAAACAAACAGTGACAGGTGAGTCACGCCAGGCTATACTGAAAATAGCATAAATGTACTGCTACTCATGTGGTGTGCTATACACCTACTGATATACAATATGAAATAAATTGCAGTGAAGGAAACTCAAAATGAGCACAATATGAGTAAGAGGGAAAGAGATCTACAAAAATCCTTGTGACTGACATTATGCACATATATGACATGATAGAATTCACATATATGTTGTTACAGAGCCAGACCTTATTATACATTCTTCAAAAGGTAGTGTTTACAAAAATTCTGCCTTTTTTTTAAGATGTAGGCCTACGCAATTTATTTAATATTAAAAGTCCTTACGTATTTTAATTGAATAATTGAACCATCCATAATCAATTATTCAATTCAATTACGTAAAGATTATTCAATTTAATGTAATTTTACTATTAATTAAATATTTTTTTTTGGGAGTGTGTCACAAATTGTACAAATTGATTAAGTTAAATTAAACTGCCATAAAATGTATTACTTTATAATTTTATAATAACAGTAATATTCATCAATAATAATAATTTTATTAGGATTTCTCGAACATAACTTACAATTCTCCTCATAAACTTACAATAATGTTTTCTTTTAAGAACATTTTAAAAAGCAATTATCTTTAAATGAACAAAATATTAGTTGGATCACCAAAGTGTCTGTGTTTCAATGAACTAAAAATTTTAAGGCAACCATCAAATCATTTTTTTACAGTGTATGCTAAACCAAGGGTATTTTTTTGAACATTTTGACCTATAGGAGGGTAGGAGCACAGTTTATTTAGTATCGCTCCATTAAAATATTGACTATCATAAGGAAACGTATGGACGGTCTAGTGTTTCCATGACAACAGAGCAACAGCATAGGCTGGGAATGGACAACCATTCAAACAAATGGAGGCATCAAATACTGTGTACTAGTCTATAACAAACAGTTTATTATGCAGGTGTACAACAAATGCGCTTTAAAAGACAGAAAGGCAATGTCTTACCATTTTTGTCAGCTCTTCTCAGTATCTGAAAGCAAACAGGACAATATCAGTTCATAGCCAGGAGAAATCATGCTGAGTTGATCATGTAAAGGGACTCTAGCACTGTAAATTATTTAGGTCGAGCCCTAAAAAGAGCAGAGATGAAAGAAAAAGTGATGATGGCTATGTTGACTTTGAACGCCCAGGCGCACTAGCAGGCTGTTAAATAAAGTCCCAATTCACAGCAAGAATATTCACACTCTAAATATGGTCCGCTATAGGCATGCCAAGGCGATGCTGAATTTAGCTTCCTCCTTAGAGGAGTGAAAAAACTATGCCACCAATCTGTCAGGGACCGGTCTTTCCTTATTCCAGTATGATAATTACCAATACACACCTCATGTCCCAGGGGAAGCTCTTTAGACAGCATACAACAATTTAATTAGCAACTCAAACTGCACTACATGTCTTTGTGGTTAAAGAAGATCCGCATATATTATAGAGCAGAAAAGAGACTATTTAATAACTAAATGTTAATATGACTAAACTAATTAACAATATGCTTAATAACTGCAAATAAAAAATGCACTGAGTAATATTAAGTGCTCTGAGTGCATTACGTAAGCCTATGAATATCACTTCAAGATCAAGACCTGAGATCAGATTATACCAACTAAATGCCAAAACATTTTTTAATGTTGTCAGTTTAGAACTGCACCTATAGCCTATATTGTAGGAGTGTAATACATTGTGTTACAATATATCGCAATACAAAAATGCAACAATATATATCGTGGATAGTGCCAATCTGTTCTAAATTGACTGTGTGAGAGAGAAAAAGTTTTAGTGTCAGTACCACATTAAACTACTAGCCTATATATTGATAGGCTATTGATATGATGTTGAATATAATGTAGAATAATGCATTGGGGGGAGATTTGTGGGCCCTGATAATGCCAAATGTATTTTGTTTGTACCAATAAAAAAGTGGCCTTAGATAAATATATCTAGTCAGTGACAGAGTGCAAGCATATTCGTTTAAAATACATTACATTTACGCATTTTGCAGACGCTTTTTTCCAAAGCGACTTACATTGCATTCAAGGTACACATTTTACATTTTATCAGTTCTTGCTTTCCATGGGAATCAAACCCATGACCTTGGCGTTTCTAGCGCCATGCTCTACTGTTTGAGCTATAGGAAAGCTAAAAATAATTCTGTATTTTCAGCTTCAGAATCCTGCATATTTTAATTCTGGCGTCACTATTGTCCGGTGCATTGGGTTACCAGCACCAAGTCCAAGCCTACTCATTTCCACCCCAATGCAATTCCAAATTTAGCATTTTAATCAACAGTATATTTTTTGTTAACCTACGTCTTGGAGTATTGCAATAATATTCTATTGTGAGTTCAGTATTGTTAAGGGTATCCTTACATCCCTAATATATTAGATTTGTCGACTTCACATCCATGATGTGAATCTCCCGTTCCACCACATCCCAAAGGTGCTCTATTGGATTGAGATCTAGTGACTGTGGAGGCCATTTAAGTATAGTGAACTCATTTTCATGTTCAAGAAACCAGTTTGAGATGTTGTGACATGGTGCAGCATCCTGCTGGAAGTAGCCATCAGAAGATGGGTACACTGCAGTCATAAAAGGATGGACATGGTCACCAACAATACTCAGGTTGGCAGTGGCATTTAAACAATGCTCAAATAAGTGGCCAAAAGTCTTCCAAAGAAATCTCCCACACCATTACACCCTCACCAGCAGCTGGAAACATTCACGCAAGGCATGCTTTCATGTTGTTTATGCCAAATTTTGACCCTACCATCTGATCATTGAGGCAACGTTTTTCCAATCTTCTATTGTCACATTTTGGTGAGCCTGCGTTCAGAGATGCTCTTCTGCATGCCTAGATTGTAACGAGTGGTTATTTGATTTACTGTTGCCTTTCTATCAGCTCGAACCAGTCTGGCTCTTCTGACCTCTGGCATCAACAAGGCATTTTGCCCACAGAACTGCCACTCACTGGATATTTTCTCTTTCTGACCATTCTCTATAAACCTAGAAATGATTGTGCGTGAAAATCCCATTAGATCAGCAGTTCCTGAAATGCCAGCCCGTCTCGCACCAACAACCATACCACATTCAAAGTTACTTAAATCACCCTTTTCCTCATTCTGATGCTCAGTTTGAACATCAGCAGATCGTCTACATGCTTAAATGCATTGAGTTGCTGCCTTGTGATTGGCTGATTAGATCTTTGTTAACAAGCAGCTGTTAAAGCACAACGACCAGACCAAAAGGAAAAACGTTAATGAAATTAAGCAGTGTTAATGACTATCAAGCAGATTAACACAATTGGGGAACCTTGAGGTAACTAAACGCATACTAAAATGAAAGGTCAACCAATCTGAAAGTGGACTCACAAACCCCTATACAGCACTGTGGATCCATCAACAGGTTCTTTTACGTCTCCATTTTGCCCTTTTATCGTTCAGCACGTTCATTCAGTATTACAGTATAATCAGACAATAATAAAAATAAAAATAAATACTCACATCCAGAAATATTGACATTCCTTTCTTTAACTCGATGGGAGTGCTGGCTTCATCTGACAGTGACTGCACCTCTTCAGAACAATCCATAGTGATTCCTCGTGATAAATAATTATCTAACTTTTAGCTATAATAACGCTTAATTAATCCAAAACAAGTGCGCGTGCAGAGAGACCGAGTGCGCGTTCTGCAGTATGTGGCTGTAATGCGCGTGAAAGGAATCTCCCGCTGTACTCTCTAGTAATGAGCCACAGGTCTCCTGATGCTGCTCGGCGCACCAATGACACTCGCTTTGTGGTGTGCTATCACGCCAGCCTTACTCCCTACCTGTCTCAGCGGGGATAAAACCATTTTTTTTACTCTCTCACCATGCAGATACTTTAAACGATGCGTTTCTTCATGCTTGTTATGATGCAAATGACAGAATAATGGAAAACTATAGGCTATGCCATGAAGTTGATGTTATTCGTGTACCTATTTACCCCTCTCATGTCGTTTCACATCTGTAGTATGACTTTGTATTCTGAAGAATGTCGTAATGATAAAATTATATAATATAAATTCGTGAACTAGCCTATTCCTTTAAGTGATCGTATACTAGGCTATATAATGTGCTATAGCACAGTCATTTCAAACAAGGATAATGTCTCACACACACACACACACACGTAGTGTTTTCATGTTTTATGGGGAATTTCCATATTAGACATTTTTATACTGTGCAAACTGTATATTCTATCCCCTAACCCTGCCCATACCCATAAACCTACCCATCACAGAAAACGGTATGCATTACATAAAAATAAAAATAAACTTAATTTAGTCTGATTTATAAGCTGTTTTCCTCATGGGGACCAAAAAATATCCCCACACGAACACGCGCGCGTCTGGTTCATTATCTTTGTGGGGACTCTCCATAGACATAATGGTTTTTATTCTGTACAAACTGTATATTCTATCCTTTTAAAAAATAAAAAACCCATAAAACTTGCATTTTTACATTTTCAACAAACTTTTCAAAAGAAGTTCTTTATACCTTCCCATCTTAATATAACCTCATAAAAGCGATTTCTGTGCTATTGTAAAAGTAAAAAAATTGTAAAATTCACTTTCAGCTTGGATAACTCGTCATGTAGCACAAACATCTTTCAGTGAATTGAAGGTTAAACAGCAGCGACATCTTGTGATGAAACATGGCAACACAGAAACATCATGTTAAAAGGAGTAACCTAGGCTATTTACCGTTTTTTCCAACTGCTTGCACACAACATCTGTTCATGTCACACGATTTTTGAAACTCCTCTTCAAAGTGCAAAACTACACACCAAATCTCCAAAACCATAAGCTATTTATCAGCTTTTGACTCAGTTTTAAATCGCATAAAACACTTTTTTCAAAACACTACACACAATTCTCTACCTAAAACACAAAAATCTAACATGAAGTGACTTGCTTTCCTTTTCCAAACACAACCAATCAAAATGCTACACTTACCATTCGTCTCAATCAGCTCCCTAGTTCAGTAGTCAGGGCACTGATCAGGACATAAGTCAATGGGCTGACTCCCTCAGTGCCCCCTGACTAATGAGCTAGGGAGACGCACCCTTATTCACCAGGTCACACATACACACTCATCACATGTGCAAACACTATTTGCTTAACTGATCACTAACCAATCACTGCTTTACTGTAGTATAGGCCTACAAACAGGTCAAAGGTCAGATTGCCTGTTTTGCACAATGGATGCTAACAACGGACAGAGAGCAAGAGGAGTAGGAGGAGGGAGAGGCAGGGGACAACAACGAGGACAAATTCAAAGACGAAGAGTTGGAAGAGGAGGTGGGGTGGAGGAGTTGGAGGAATAGGAAGAAGAGGACGAGGGCAAAGAAGAGAATCTCTGATGAGATTAGGGCAACACTTGTTAATGATGTGTTCCCCCCGGGACCCCACACACACAATTGTGTTCTTTACTGTATTCTAAAGAATATACTTTTGGTTTACATATGTTTATGGTTTTGTTGCATCCTACTGTATACAACAGTATTTTATACATTGCATTGGTGTTTACTGTGTACTTGTTACCCCTCTCAGCAGATTACTTTCACTAGAACATTGTATTGAAATTTAGATATAAGCCTATGAAAGACCAAAGAGCTTTAGATTTAGAACAACAGTGTTTACATGGTATATCCAAATTATGACGAAGTGTTTGCCATTTGATGCCATCTGACATGCGTTTATGGCATTTTGAATGCAGTATTACATTTTGAAGGAGATGTGAGGCATTTTGCATTTTGTGTGTGCAGTTTTGGGAATTGTGTGTAGAGTTTTGAAAAAATGAGAAAGCAGTTGGAAAAAACTGTAAATCAAAAATAAACTGATTCTTGAGACATTGGACAAAACATGTCGCTTTTTCTTTCTTTTTTTTTTTAATAGCAACATTTACCTTTTCAAATGAATTATCAGAGATGATCACTGATAATACTCTTAAAAATAAAGGTCCCAAAACATTTTCATAGCGATGCCATATAAAGAACCATTTTTGGTTGAACCATTTGTTCTTAGTGTGAAGAACATTAAAAAAAATTAAAATATATATATTTTTCACTATAAAGAACCTTCTATTCAATGGAAAGGATCGATTGACGTTAAAGGTTCTTCGTGGAACCATTGAAGGTTCATTGAAAGAACCTTTATTTTTAAGAGTGTAAAATAAATTGTAGGCCACAAAGTTTGGTAGCAATTAGTTGAAGCTCACTAATGGAGCAGCTGCTAAATCACACAAAAACACACCCACAAAAAACAACACAGAAAAAAGTAAGCAACTCAGCGCCCCATGCAGACACATTAAAAGACTATGTGGTTAATGACTAAGCTGCCATTCAGAAACCCCTTGCCAATACACCCATGATCTGTTGTAAAGAGAACGAACAATTCATTACCCTTGAGCAGAGTGTGCATGAATGTAGTGTGGTTGGATGAGTCAGCTTACAACATTTATCAGTTTAATACGGACAAAGCCAAATGTTGCCTTTAATGTCTAAAATCACAGAGGATCCATAATGACATGGCAGACAGGTCTGAGGATTGCTCATTGTGGTGATGCCTAAATGAATGGCTGTGATGCAAACACTGTAACGTCATTCCCTCAGTCTGATAATATTCCCATAAATACTGATAAAATGATTCAAAAGTGATTTCATGAAAAGCAGTGTAAAGTCCATGCTTCCTTAACCTTCCACTCACAAAATCAATTCGTCTTTGAACTGTTGATTTATTCTGCAGTGTACAAAATAGACACCACCTTCACTTGGCAGAGAACCAAACGCTTATCGTCATCTGTAATTGTGAAATATACTACTAGAGTTAAGGGCTTGTGTGGCAGAATTCCAGGATCTGTTCTAAAGGTAAAGAGTGTCACATTTCAAATCACCAGATAAGACTTCAGGCCTTTCACTAGCCATTATAGGAGCAATTATTACATTTTTACCATGTTTGAAATGAAAAACCCTGTGTTTTAGCAGTTTTATTTTCTTGCTATTGAACTAAGTGCATTCGTATAAATGCATCTGAAACACAATGAGAGGAAGAAGCGAGATTTGTTTACCTATAAGTGAGCTTCAGTGGATTTACAAAGCAAAATAGATTTGTATTTGCTAAAGGAAAATTTGTGATCGCTATAGGCAGCATTCAAGTTTATAGAAAGCTTTGACTTTGATTCTATGCAAATGAAATGCCAGATCAGAGCTTTGCTGTTGTCACGAGATTCGGTTGTGCACGAGAATCAACACGTACAGTGGATTTTTGAAGGCTGAATATTATTTTAATGAAAGTTTATTAAAAAGTATAAGATTTATAAAAGCTAGAAACTAATTATGCTAACATACCAAAGCAAATGCTGAAATGATCTGCAAAATAAAGTTTGCGTCTATGCGTTAAGCCGGTTTGGGGGCATTAACTCGCTAGAGTGTGGAACTGGGAAAAAAATGACTTTTTAAAGATTTTTAGTTTAGTAATTTAGTAATTTAGTAACCAAATTAGTTATAGGAAGGACACTGGAAATCGTCTCGGTTACGTATGGTAACCCTCGTTCCCTGAAGGAGGGAACGGAGACGTACGTCGGTAATAACCGACGAATTGGGATCACTTCAGAGAGCCCCTATCAGCTTCGAGAACTTAAGAACAGGCCAATGAACAATTGGCGTGCGAGATTTGCATCTCGCGCTCCGCCCCGCGCCGCAGGTATAAACAGGAAGCGAGAGCACCGCACTGACGTTTTTCACTGAGGAGCCGAACCAGTGACTCGGCCAAGCAGTGATGGAAGGAACTGTGGCGACGGGACGTACGTCTCCGTTCCCTCCTTCAGGGAACGAGGGTTACCATACGTAACCGAGACGTTCCCTTTCAGTCGGTCACTACGACGTACGTCGGTAATAACCGACGAATTGGGATCCCTATGGAAAACGCCACAGTTACTACCACTTCCAGCGCCCAGCGAGAGCCCCTCAGACCCCGTTCTGAAGCGGGCGGGAAGATTCCCGCCAGGAGAGTCACACTGCTGTTCCGCAAGACCCATTCAGCAGACTTGATTGGATAACGCTGGGAAAGCGTGCCCGAAGGACGCTGCGGGAGCCACATCATGCCCGGAGGGAGTTACCATGTGGAGAACACGTATGGGCTGGCCGTGGGCAGCACAACATACGGAGTCCCAGGGGAGGCCCCGGCCTAATGCAGGCGGGGGACGACACCGTACTGAGACGGCAGAGAACTCTGCCAAGGGAAAGACACGAGCTCGCCGTAGGGAGCTGTACCGTGGAAATACACGTATGAGACCGCCGTAGGGGTCACGACATACGGAACCCAGCCTGACACCAGTTCCACCAATGCATACGAGTGCCAGACCTGGCGTCGGACGCTCCGCAACATCCGACTGCCGAGGGGTGCGGAGGACTCAACAGGGTTCGCCATCCTGGGGAACTCGACTGGAGAAAATAAGCGCACGTATCCGTTCCAGGGGAAGGGAATGGCGCAGCAAGCCGACACTAGAACGGGCACTTCAGTGAAGCTGACTATGGGAAGCGAGCACACGAGAAGCCACCGGCTCTACACGCAGGCTATAAAATCTAGCGAACGTGTTGGGTGTCGCCCAGCCCGCAGCTCTACAAATGTCTGTCAGCGAGGCGCCACGAGCCAGCGCCCAGGAAGAAGCAACACCCCTGGTGGAGTGCGCTCTAACCTCGAGCGGGCAGGGCACGTCTTGGGATTCATACGCCAAGACGATGGCATCCACTATCCAGTGGGCCATCCTCTGCTTGGAGACAGCCTTTCCCTTCTGCTGTCCTCCGTAACAGACGAAGAGCTGCTCTGAGGTCCTGAAGCTTTGCGTTCTGTCCACGTAAGTCCGGAGAGCACTGACGGGACAGAGCAAAGCTAGGGCTGGGTCCGCCTCCTCCGAAGGCAGCGCTTGCAGGCTCACCACTTGGTCCCGGAAGGGAGTAGTGGGAACCTTGGGCACATATCCAGGCCGGGGTCTCAGGATCACCTGAGAATCACCCGGCCCGAATTCCAGGCACGATTCGTCGACCGAAAATGCCTGCAGGTCCCCTACCCTCTTAACTGAGGCCAATGCAATCAGGAGTATTGTCTTTAGAGACAAGATCTTAAGCTCTACTGACTGTAAAGGCTCGAAGGGCGCCCTCTGAAGTGCGGTCAGCACCAGAGTCAAGTCCCAAGAGGGTATAGAAGAAGGGCGAGGAGGATTTAGTCTCCTCGCTCCCCTTAGGAACCTGACGATCAGATCATGCTTGCCTAAGGACTCACCATTAATGAGGTCATGGCTTGCGGCGATGGCGGCAACATATACCTTGAGGGTGGAGGGAGACAGCCTTCTCTCCAACCCGTCTTGAAGAAAAGATAGCACAGATCCGATCGAACACTTCCGGGGGTCTTCTCGGCGAGAAGAGCACCAGTCGGCGAACAGGTTCCACTTCAACGCATATAGCCGTCTCGTAGAGGGGGCTCTGGCGGAAGCGATGGTGTCGACTACCGCTTGCGGTAGGTCACCTAGAACCTCCGCGTCCCGTCCAGGGACCAGACATGGAGTTTCCAGAGGTCTGGACGCGGGTGCCATAGGGTGCCCCGTCTCTGAGACAGAAGGTCCTGCCTCAGAGGAATGGGCCAAGGAGGTGCTGTCGCGAGGAGCACTAGTTCCGGGAACCACGTCCTGTTGGGCCAGTACGGAGCTACCAAGAGGAGTTGCTCCTCGTCCTCCCTGACCTTGCACAGAGTCTGTGCAAGAAGGCTCACTGGGGGAAACGCATATTTGCGCAGAGCCCGGGGCCAGCTGTGTGCCAGTGCATCCGTGCCGAGGGTCCCCTCGGACAGGGAATAGAACAACTGGCAGTGGGTTGTGTCGTGGGCGGCAAACAGATCGATCTGTGCGGCCCCAAAGCGACTCCAAATCAGCTGGACCACCTGGGGGTGGAGTCGCCACTCTCCGGGAAGCACTGGCAACCGCGACAGCTCGTCGGCCGCACGGTTGAGCAGGCCCGGAATGTGAATAGCACGAAGGGACCTCAGATGCTTCTGACTCCACAGGAGGAGATGGCGGGCGAGTTGGGACAAACGGCGGGAGCGTAGACCACCTTGTTTGTTGATGTACGCAACGGCCGTCGTGCTGTCCGTCCGGACCAGAACGTGCTTGTCTTTGAGCGACCCTTTGAGGCGGCTGAGAGCAAGACGAACTGCCAGCAACTCTAGGCAATTGATATGCCATTGCAGTTGGGGCCCCGTCCACAGACCCGATACTGCAAGCCCGTTGTACGTGGCACCCCAACCCGTGGGTGAGGCATCCGTGGAGACAACATGATGCCTGGACACTTGTTCTAGAGGCACTCCTGCCCGTAGAAACGAAGGGTCCGACCACAGGGTGAGGGTTTGGCGGCATCTCGGCGTCACTTGGACACGGAGGGACCCGCTGTGCCACGCCCATCTCGGGACTCGGTCGTGTAGCCAGTGCTGAAGCGGTCTCATATGGAGCAGCCCTAGCGGCGTTACTGCGGCTGCTGCTGCCATATGCCCCAGGAGCCTCTGAAAATGTTTCAGTGGAACCGCTGTACTGCGTTTGAGCGTACTCAAGCAGCTCAGCACCGACTGGACGCGCTCCTCTGTGAGGCGCGCAGTCATGGCGACCGAGTCGATCTCCATCCCGAGAAAAGAGATCCTCTGTACGGGACAGAGTTTGCTCTTCTCCCAGTTGACCCGAAGACCCAACTGGCTGAGGTGCCGGAGCACCATGTCCCTGTGTTCGCACAACTGCTCCCGCGACTGGGCAAGAATCAGCCAGTCGTCGAGATAGTTGAGGATGCGAACACCACGCTCTCTCATGGGAGCAATGGCCGCCTCCGCGACTTTCGTGAAGACACGGGGCGACAGGGACAACCCGAAGGGTAGGACTTTGTACTGGTATGCCCGTCCGTCGAAAGCAAAGCGTAGAGACGGTCTGTGTCGAGGGAGAATCGAGACATGAAAGTACGCGTCCTTCAGGTCGATCGCTGCAAACCAATCCTGGGGACGGATGCATCTGAAGATGCGTTTCTGGGTTAACCTTCGGAACGGCATCCTGTGGAGGGAGCGGTTCAGGTAACGCAGGTCCAGGATCGGTCGTAACCCGCCACCTTTCTTGGGTACAATGAAGTACGGGCTGTAGAACCCGGACTTCATATCGGCTGGAGGGACCGGCTCTATCGCGTCCTTCGCCAATAGGACAGCGATCTCCGCCTGAAGCACGGGGGCGCCCTCCTTCGGTATAGAAGTGAAGTGGACACCCCTGAACTTCGGGGGACGCCGGGCGAACTGAATCGCATAGCCGAGTCTGATGGTGCGGATGATCCAGCGAGACGGGCTGGGGAGCGCTAGCCAGGCCCCCAGAGACCGAGCAAGCGGGATCATCGGCACCACAGACGTACCCGGAGCGGGGCAGCGCAGCGGAACGCAGGGGCCCCAGGACGACATGGGAGTGGTCCGTGCAGGGGTCTGGGTCTGACACACGACCTGCATCCGCTGAGGGGACGGGCGAGCGTGGGGAGGCACTTTGTGTGCGTCCGCACAACCGACGCCCCCTGTTGGCGAGGAGAGAGGTGTCTGAGGGGTACGAGGCATGGTAGCGTCGCATACCGCCAGACGCGCTCTCTTGGCACCCAGAGATGTTAGAAACTGCTCTTTTATTGAGAATTTGGGTGCCACTGGCACTGGGGCCAGTGGCGGAACAGAAAGAAAAATGGGGTTCCCCCGGCCCTCCACCGGGGGAAGGAGTGGTGCTGCAGCCAACTCCTGAAGAGCAGTTTCCTCCATCTCTGGGCGGCCCGTCTCAGGGTCTCTTCCGACGGCGCTTGCCACCTGGCTTGGCAGCGGCCTGAGCGGGCTGGACGTTCTTCCCGCGACCGGCTCCACGCCCACGGCCGGTGGAAGGCTGCTGCTGGGCTGGGGCGGGAGCGGGGGCGGCCGCAGGAGGACGTCCTCGGCGACGGGCAGGCGGAGGTGCTGCAGCCGGCGGCTGGGTGGAGGCAGCAGCGGGCCGCCGGTGCAGGATGTGTTTGATGGCCTCCGTCTGCTTCTGGGCGGCCGAGAATTGCTGGGCGAAATTCTCGACCGCGTCGCCGAACAACCCGGCCGACGATATGGGGGAGTCCAGGAACCGGTTCTTGTCAGTCTCCCTCATGTCGGCCAGGTTGAGCCAGAGATGCCGTTCCTGGACCACTAAGGTGGACATCGCCTGACCCACGGAACGGGCGGTAACTTTCGTCGCCCGGAGGGCGAGGTCCGTCGCCGCCCGGAGCTCCCGGAGGAGCTCTGGGTCAGACCTACCCTCGTGCATGTCCATGAGTGCCTGGGCTTGGTGCACCTGAAGCAACGCCATGGCATGCAAGGCAGACGCGGCCTGTCCGCAGGACCTGTAGGCCTTCGCAGTCAGACTGGATGAAAACCTACAGGCTTTGGACGGGAGACGAGGATCACCACGCCACTCGGAGGCGGTCGCCGGACGCAGCTGCATCGCGACGGCGCGTTCGACCGGCGGGATCCTCTCGTAACCCTTGGCCTGTCCACCGTCAAGGGTAGTGAGGAGGGAGGAGCCTCCAGGTCTGTTTCTGGCACTGAAGGGTGTCGTCCACGACCTGGAAAGCTCCTCATGCACCTCCGGGAAGAATGGCACTGGGGCGGGACGCTGAGAACCAGCGCGACCCCCCCCCAGGAACCAATCATCCAACCTAGAAGGTTCGGGACGTGGTGGAGGGTTCCACACAAGCCCGACCTTTTCGGCGGCCCGGGAAAGCATAGCCGTCAACTCAGGGTCCGACTCAGCCGTTGCCACTCTCCCAGAGGGAGGCAGTACAGCTGAATCCTCATCCTCTGAGGACTGGAACTCCCCCTCCGATGCTGCGATCGACATCTGCTCGTCCGCGGGCGCTCCGAAAGAGATGACTGGGCGCCCGTGGGCGGGACCAGCGATCTCTTCCGGTGGCGCCACCGGCAGCGGTGCTTGAGAGGGTTCAGGGACCTGCGTAGGGACACTAGGCGGGTTTGGCCTGAACGTAATCCTCAGATCACCCCGGCCATCCGTCGAAGTAGGTCTATCCTGGTTAGGGATAGCTCTAGATCGAGGTATGGGGAGGGGGACTCCGCCTTCCCGGAGGTAGGTGAGTCTCGACCTAAGCACCGCAATAGTCATGTTCCCGCAGTGAGAACACGAGCTATTCACAAACGCTGCCTCAGCGTGCTGTAAGCCCAGGCACGTGATGCAGTGAGTGTGGCCGTCAGCGGGCGAGAGGGAACGACCGCATCCAGAAACGCACGGGTGGAATGACATCTTGAAAAAGACGCAGTGTCACACCCGTGTTGCTCTTTTTGTGAGGAAACGCTCTTTTAAGAGAGTGCTGAAGCACCCAGGGAAACCGCGGCAACACACAGGGAATAGTGCAGCCTGTGTTTGCACTCAATTTGGGAAACGCCCACCGAAACCAACAGGTTTGCTGTGATAACAGCAGTTGTTTCACTTGCAGCTGAGTTTGCGGTCCCGCTGGAGAATGCCGTCACACCAACACAACGTTCCTCTTCCTCTCTTAGAATTCTCTTGAATCGCTGAATGAATCAGGAAACAGTCTGCTTACTTCAAACGCCGTTCGGCTCCGAAGTGAATGACGTCAGTGCGGTGCTCTCGCTTCCTGTTTATACCCGCGGCGCGGGGCGGAGCGCGAGATGCAAATCTCGCACGCCAATTGTTCATTGGCCTGTTCTTAAGTTCTCGAAGCTGATAGGGGCTCTCTGAAGTGATCCCAATTCGTTGGTTATTACCGACGTACGTCGTAGTGACCGACTGAAAGGGAACTGGCAATTAGATGTTTTAGTAATGAAAATTATCTACATAAAAAATCTTGAGTTCAAACTTGACTTTTGACCCCTATTTTGAAGTTTGAAAGTGAGAAGTCACACCAAGGCAAATGGCAAATCCACATGATCAATATTTGGTTGCTGATCACCATTTACAAAATCATAACACCTGTATAAAATCGTGTCATTTATTTTAAATAATTTACTGTTGCTTTTTTATATGGAGCAGTTTGGTAGCCTATTCGTTGGATAGCTGACTAGCCTATTTATGCTATAGGCTGCTAGCTAGCTAAATGAAGATTGCAATCTATCTAATTTGTTAGTCTAATGCATCTTTTGTGTTACACAATTTCTTACCTTGACCTTAATGTTTGAGTTTCACAGCCATCTCAACTATCCTCAAACGCTATTAGAAAAGGGAAAAAAAACACTCTATTTGTTTTACCTACACTTTTATTCAGGTATTGTGTGTGTCAGAAGTGCTTCAGTGACAGATGTATGACACAGGCTACACCGTAATTTAAACACAGCCAACTTTAATGGACAGTAAAACAAGGCATAATATACCGTAACTCCAGGCCGGCACAGTAACTTCTAAACAACGGCTAAACAATAGCAGAGAATCCTAACTCAATTTGAGCTTTCTAAAACAAAGGCAGAGAACAGTTATGGTTTTCTGCCTTGGTTTCTCCTGGGCTTTTGGAAGTTACAACCCATTTTCGTAACTCATTTACTGCCTTTTGCCTTTGTAGGGCAAAATTGGACTGAACCTGTGTTTTAACTGAATTTATATATATTATATGTTATAATATATTTATATATATATTATTAGAAAATTACTCTATTTCCACCACATAAAAAATATGACATGGGTTGTAATTGGAGATGAATAGTCAAAATTCTAACAAACCAAGTCATCATTTTGAGATAAAAAGTATAAAGGATGACATGAATCGCAATTAGATATATTTCGAAATTAGATGTCATCAAATTAATTGAGATAAATTAAATTTTCTTTTTTTGTGAAAAATCACAATTATGACATTCAACTTTTATCTCATAATTATTACATAACTATTACATTATTACATAATAATATATTTTATTTTGAATGACTTAGCATGTAATCATTTCAACCTTAATTTATGACATAATTTTGACGTTTCATGTCAGATTTAACTATTAATTATTTGCATATGATTTACCAAAGCATGATTTTTTTTCTTATGTGGCTTCCACACTGGTGGGAAGGAAGGGGGTGACACAAGGGTTGACCCACCCATAAAACAAACATTTGTCCTGGGCTCTAAGAACAATAATACAAAAGAATAGTTATTTACCCAGAAGAAAACAGAAGACAGGACAGAAAGGGTTTTTTTAGTACATTTATATTTATGTATATTGGATTCAACTATCATCTGACTGAACTCTATATCCTCCTGGGACCCAGAATTTTTTTTTTTTTTTTTAATTTAGTATTTTTTTATGTCATTACATTGTTTAGAGCATTAGAAACAAATGGGGAAAAAAAAACATCTTTGAAAAATTATATTTTATTCATATGTTATGATATGTACTCTGTAGTTGACAGCAGGATTCAGTTGTTAAAAAAATTAAATGACATGAAATTACATGTATAGGCAAAAACAATGGGATTTATTTTTAATTCACCAATACATTTTTAGGTTTCAGGGTTTTTTTTAAACAAACTTTATTTAAAGATGATTCTGAACTATGTTCAGTATAATGAAATGCATTCATATACCATTTTACTTTATTAAATATGTGGGTAAAATGACAATACTTGGATTTTCCCATTCAATACAATGTATCTATTCACTGCATCTAATTTGCATATTAATGTGTTCTTGGTGCAACATGTAATGAAAAAAGAAGTGTAATAATGGGAGGAAAAATTGGCAACATTTTCATAATAATATCTAATATTTCATAGGAATATTGATATGTAATTTCTTTCCCTGTTCACTTGTTATGTCTCCAAAATGCCTGATAAACATGATTTAAATCCTGGCGTCCTTTATGGTGGTCATTTATGAAATCAATGCCCTGTTTTGTAACAGAAAGTCATATTTTGATTAGAAACCCCATAACATTTTCCTGAGATGTTGATTTATAAGAAACAATTTGAAAATTAATCAGATTTAAATTAGAATTAAAAAATATGATCATATTTCCATAAGAGTGCTAAACATTAATGTCAGCCGTTTTTAAAGACCAAGAAGAAGTTGTTGTCCTGGTGAAACCTCCAAACATTTGGTATCCCTGCAAAGCCCCGAATGTGCTCTTTACAGGACATCCAGACTGTGACATGTGACATGTATGATGTCAGAGAAATTCACTAAAATATAATGTCCACTACAGTGGACAAAAGTCTATTCTTGGGTCCCAGGAGGATATTCCCATTAATAAATGTACTTTACTCCGCCCTGATTTCCAAGGCAATCAGAGAGCTGTCGTGTGTTATCGCGATACTTACAGTGACGGCAAGATGGTGTCACGTGACGACCTCGCACAGGATACTGGGAAACAAACAGTGGTATGAATAACGCTCGGCGTAAACATCCCTGGCTGAGGTGGGCAAGAGCTCGCGGAGCACAAGTAAACAATTCGTCCAGCAAACGCAACGACAGTCTATCCGCGACTTTTATAATCAGTGTTATTCGGGCCAAGGGATGTGACATGTTGAGCTGGGTGAGCGGCGGGACTTTGGACCGGAGCCTGGATGGGTGTACTGCAGCGAGCTGTGCCTGGAGTCGGGAAAGTTGAGCGTGTGTGTGTGTGTGTGATTTATCCGTCAGACGCAATGACAGCAGCGATCTGAACACGACTGGAGGGATTTCATTCCTCTGATGCTGGGAAGGAGAGTATGGCGTGTATTAGTGAACAACAGCTGACACGGTTGCATATCGAGTCCTTGGAGTGTTACGACCCCACATCAGTTTTTCCTAGATAAATTACTCGATTATACATTACTGGACTGCTCGGGACAATTCCTCACTATCCAGGGAATCGGTTACCCTTTGTCAGAGGATCCCGGGTTTGGCGACGTGTAAATTCAAGGGTCAACTTTTTGGACTGGACGTCCAATCAATCACTCGAGTGAAGTCATATGAAGAAGGGATAAGCATGTGGAGCTCAGGGTCAGTGCAGGGTGCGCTGAAAGCCCTGAAGCACGCCGCGGGTAAAGGACACATCCAGCTCAGCCGCTGGCTGCAACGGACCCCTGACTCACTGGACTGCGACAAGATCGACATCTTGATCTGTAACGTCTTTGACGAGAGAGCCAACGCCGGGAAGTCGGAGGCAGAGCCCGCGGGTCTGACCGAGACCAGCGCGTCCTTCACCCCCGAGTTCAGGCATCCGTGTTGCATTACCACCTGTTGCTTTAAAAGTGCCCTGTTGGCGTGCGTCCTGACAGCCGTGTGCTTCTCATCGGTGGCTCTCGTACGCCAATACCTGAAGGATGTCTTGCTGTGGGTGGAGAGTTTGGACAGTTTTGTGGGAGCCTTGCTGTTCATAGTCGGCTTGATCACGGTGTCTTTCCCCTGCGGCTGGGGTTATATCGTGCTGAACGTGGCCGCGGGGTATTTATATGGGTTTGTGCTGGGCATGGGACTGGTGATGGTTGGGGTTTTGATCGGGACTTTCATAGCTCATGTGGTGTGCAAGCGATTACTGACGAACTGGGTTCTGAGTAAGATCGGGAGCAGCGAACAGCTGAGTGCTGTTATTCGGGTGGTGGAGGGGGGAAGTGGACTCAAAGTTGTGGCCTTAGCGAGACTCACTCCGATTCCTTTCGGTCTTCAGAACGCGGTCTTCTCGGTAAGTCTGTTTTTGACATTAATAATGCTATTATGGGAAAAGCATTAACAATTTTTTTTAATTTCAGCAATATCTCACCAGTGTTATTTATTTATTTTATTATCATATATATCCTATTGTGTAGGAATATTAATATTATATTAATATTGCAATTCGATTTTTTTTTCTCATTGAAAGTTTTTTTTGGAGTGGTTGCCATTTTATTATTTTAAAATACGCCTGTCTATATATATATATATAAATAAATAAAATTCGTAAGAATTTCGTTCATCTTCGGAACACAAATTGAGCCAGTTCTGTAATCTCCATTGACAGCTGCAACTACCACTTTGACACTTAAAACTAATCTATATGAATTTTGCGATTTAGTCCACATTTTCTGAAGACATTTCAACGCTTTATAATTTATAGTTTATAATAGTTTTAATTTAGGCTTTTATTCCCATATAAACCTTGATCAGAACCTATATAGAAGCTCAACCGAACCTTCTTGATGCGAGAACATACCTCATTGGTTGGAAGCTCAAACATGCTGCATAACACGAGAATTAACCTCATTGGTTCTCACACGGTCACGCAAGTAAATGCAAGATTGAGCTTCTGTTTACCATAACTGATGTGTGAGTTTTTGATCAATGTTTATTCGTGAATAAAAGTCTAAATTCAATCTGTTCATCATATAAAGAGATAGAATCTCATCAAAAAAAAATAAATTGGACTAAACCGCCTGATTCATATGGATTAGTTTTATGATTTATTTATGAATTTTTTGAAGTGTCAAAGTGGTAGTTGCGTAGCTGTTTATGGAGGGACAGAAACCTCTCAGATTTCATCAAAAAATATTTTATATTTGTGTTCCAAAGATGAACGAAAGTCTTACGTGTTTGGAACGACATGAGCGTGAGTGATTAATTAATACATTTTTGGGTCAACTATCCCTTTAAACTGAAGGAAAATTAGATGTTGCATTGGCAACTAGCTGGAATAAAATGCGTAAAAAATTTTTTTTTTTTTTTTCAGTTAATGATTTGTTTCAAGTAATATTTTTTTTTGTATGGTTTTAGTCAACGATAATAACCCAGCATTGCACAAATGCACAAGGATTATAGTCTTGCTAAATTGCAAGTGAGATTATTGCTTTTATACAGTTTAATAATCAGATAATTAATATTGAGTAACTCAAGTTTCAGAAAAAATAAATGGTCAATTACTTCATATATTTCTTCTCCGCCAATGCAAATGGTTCCAACCCAAGCAAAATTGTCTAGCTTTATCAAGAAATGTCTGCCATAACATCCGATATAAAAAAAAATCACGCTTTTCATTAAAAAAGCTGATCTGTATCAGCATATATGAGTGGTGTGTGATAAATCATTCCGCTTGAAATCCACTCCGGGACTTACATTTCTTCACTGGTGAGAGAAACCCGCAATGAGCGAACCTCAAAGGGGAAAAAAAAGCAAAACACAGACTTTCAGGCACTTACAACTTTCTCAACTGCAGTGCTCACTAAATCTGCATGCTGTGACAAGCCAAAAGATACTAAGAGTGAAATAATATCACTCTCAAGAACTCAGAACTGTTGCGCATTTGTTATAGCGCTTGTCAATTTTATTGTGTTATGAGGTGTTTTATTAGTAAAGAAAGTCTATAGCACATAGCTGTCTCTGATTAATTGCATTGAGGTGGCTGTTAATCTTCAAGTGGCATCATCCAGCTTTGCTGGAATTAAACAATTAAGACCTCCAGCTCAGAGCCAGATTTAAATCAAACATAACTGCTCTTCATGCAGGATCAAGGGTAAAAACAAGTCTCTGTGTACGTTGAAATATATTACCTTTAGACACTCTGCACTATCAATTTAATACATTTTTAATTAGCTGACATATATGAGAAAAAAACTGCAACCTTTAACAATGACAGAGGACCGTAAAGAACACCAGTGATGTATAACTGCCGTGTCTAGCATCATTTTTTTTTAGCCTTTACTCTGAATTGAATTATTACTAACCCAGTTTCTTTAACCTTTTTGATAAATACATAATGACACAAAAATATGCAGTCAGCCAATTTTGAATAAATAATGTACAAAAAATAAAATTACACATTTGCTCCTAAATGTGAATTTTTATTTTTTTTTAATTTTTTTTTTTTATAACAATTGTGTTTTATGTAAAGTATTTAAATCATATTTAGTGTAGTCGCTTGAAATATGCTCATGCTTGTCAGACTTTTCAAAGAGTTGTATCTTATTCTGTTTTTCCAGAAGTTTCATTTTAACACAAACAAAGATTACATTTGCTCGTATTAAATTAGATTTGAGATGTTCTTAGACTTTGTCAGGCATTAAGGCTGGTTTGGTTTAATATGAACGTGGACCTGCAGCCTGCCATTGTGGAACATTTGACTATTGTTTGACTGTTTGCATAATTTATTCACTGGATGATTCATAGGTCAATGTATTGCTCATTTTTATGTTTTTTTTTTATGATGAGCGGATGTCTTGATACAAGTTTGATCATTTGCACCACTTCCACTTGAAAGACTGACAGTGATTGACTGATTATATAGTTTCTGGAGTGCTGGAAATGAACATTGAACACCTTATTACAGTTGGAGTTTGCGTCATGTACTGGGTTAGCAAGCAGCTGCAATGTTAAACAGCTATTTTTTAATTTACAAGTAGGATTAATTGAATATAATCAAAATTACAAGTACAGCTGCTGTGATTTAAATATTTGTAAATATAGTCATTACAATATTAAATTCATGTCTGTTCTTGTTGCAAAAAAAATTGCAGCAGCAGTTGAACATTTATAAAAATTGTGTGCATGAATGCAGCCATGAATTAGAGCATTTTAACATTTTGTATATTAGACCTATTAATAACGACAACTGGTAAATATTGGATGAAGCCACCATCGCCTGGCACAGACAAAAAACAAAAACGAAACTAAAACATTAAAGCCAAAGTGGAAACTTTTGTATTCTGTATTCACAAAATTTTGCTCTGCTCACAATATAGATGGTGAAAAATACACACTGTAGGGATGGAACGATTACCGGTTTCACGATAAACCACGATAAAATGTATTGACGGTTAGTAATATCGCTTAAAAATTAATTATCATTAAAACCGCGCGTGATTATCACGATTTTGAAAACTCGCGGTAAATCCTGTGCGGTCAGCGTCAGTCAGGTGCGCGCAACGCTGTTTTTGAATGAGAAGAAATGGCAGAAGGCAGTGACAGCACTCGGAGGATTGTTCAGACTTCTAAAAGGACCAAATCTGAGGTGTGGTCATATTTTGGCTTTTACAAAAGTCCTGAGGGAAACTTAATCGAAGACTGTCATCCTGTCTGCAGAACATGCAAGAAGAGAGTCGCTGTAATAGGGGAAACGCTTCACATCTGCGAACACAAGGCAAGTGGACTTTGACCTCAATACCAAAACTACGTGTGGTATTACTACCACTCACACTAGCCACTTTGGCGGTTGAACTTATTATAGTCTTCTCAAAAGCCATCTGTTATAATCGCGTTGCGCATTATAACCAACCACACGTGTTTCTAATAATCAGAGGCGTTTAGCCAGAGTTTTGTTCAGAGCGCACTCTCACTGATATCTGCGCTCAACTTGCGTTGTACGCAGGAGATTCATTCATCATACAGAGGTTGACTGTTTTTGTTCTATTTCAGCAGCGAAAATAGTTTCAAACAAACACCGCAGAACCACAGCGCATCTAATATGACTGGCATAAAGTTGGCTTGACGTTCGAGATTCGCGAATTTAGGGACCGTCTCTAAAGTTACATATAAGATTTGTATACACGTTTCTAACTTCAATAGCATTTAAAGAAAATTACTTAGTCATAAAACCAGCTGTAAAGTGTTCATCTGGGTGTCAGGTAGGCCTATATGCACACCTTTTGGATTTTTGATATTTAGTAAAAATCAAATCATAATGCATATCCATATTTTCATATTTCACTAGGATACTGTTTGGGCTCGTACACACAATATGCTAGATTTAAATGTGTCTGATAGAACACTGATGAGAATATTGCTTGAGATCATATTTACACCAAATTATTATTATTTATGCATTATGCGTTGCTATTGACGACGGCCATTATATGGAAGGAGATCCCACATAATAGAATCTAGCTTAAAAAAAAGTGCATAGAACTGCTTGATTTATTTGTTGTTTGTTGATTTTCAAATATAAAACATGTTGAAATGTTTTAAGTGTGAGCATCTGTTCTTTTTGAACACTTTCATCTCATTTGAAGAAAACCGTGATAATATTGTTATCCCTAACACACTGTAAACAAGAGAACACTCCAATTATAAGCAACAATCCGTAAACCTTCTATAATAAAATATTTATTCTGTTACGCAGCTTCGGTGTCTAAAGCTCTGTGTGCGAACTGTCTGGACTTAAACTGTTGTGTGAAATTGTGTAAAATAACTGTGAATGGGAGTGTTTTAGTATTGTGTTGTTTGCTTACTGTGTATAATTACTTACAAGTTTGAATAACAGTTTTGTTTTCATGCAGCTACACTTTTAAGGCCAATTCGCACTGCACTGACAGTCACCAGATTACAGCACGTCACTTCTCAGACATTCTAACGCCTATTCAGCATGTTCAATTGGCGGAAAAATTTGGCCTATAAAAATGATGGTTCCAAAAGGGGTTCAAAGATGAACCATTATTGGTTCTTCAAAGAACCTTTCAGTGGTTAGTTCTTAAAAGAGAAGAACATTTTAATAATCTAATGAACTGTTCTACTATGAAGAACCTTTTATGCAATAGAAAGGTTCCATGGATTTAACCATCAATGCCAATAAAGAACATTATTTTTAAGAGTGTAAGAGGACAAGCAAGAAGTTGACCATTTATGTACAAACTTGATTTACAGATGTATAAAACCACAATAAATCCATAAACACACTTCTCAGCTTGTTTTAGATCAGGGACAGGGTTATTATTGTTAACTAAAACCATAACATTTTTGTTACTTAAAATAGAATCAATGTTAATTGTTAACATAAAGAAACCTTAAACCTATTTTATTTCAGCTAGTTGTAACATTTCCCACTTTTAAAATGGGGGGGGGGGGGGGGGGGGGGGGGGGTTCATACAAACGTATTTCAATGATACTAAAATAGCGTTGTTTTAGATGTATATGAGTCATTGACAAATAACGCTTCAAAAAAGGTGTTTTTAGATAGTCATGAACAATGTTTTTGTTCTTTTTTACATTTTATGTCAGGCGGTACAACTAAATAGTTGTATGTACTGTAGTTATAGCACCTGACCTGACAAAGTGTACCAACCAGCCTACCCATACTTGAAATTAGTAGTTTTTACCAGTATTTGAGAGAGCTCTACAAACTTTTTTACTCTGCCACAAGGATCAGTTGCCTTGTCTATTCATAATTTGTCAATTCCATGTTTGCAGGGTTGCCACCCTGAAAAAACTACTGATCTTTAAAACTACTGATATTTATCAAATTTGTTTATGTTAAATGTTTCAAACCTAAAATATATATATTTTTATGATTAGGGTTAGTTCACCCAAAAATGAAATGAATGTCATTACTCACCCTCATGCCGTTCCACACACGTAAGACCTCCATTCATCTTCGGAACACAAATGAAGATATTTTTGTTGAAATCCGATGGCTCAGTGAGGCCTGCATAGCCAGCAGTGACATTTCCTCTCTCAAGATCCATTAATTTACTAAAAACATATTTAAATCAGTTCATGTGAGTACAGTGGTTCAATATTAATATTATAAAGTGCAGAGAATATATTTTTGTTGCGGCAAAAAAATTAAATAACGACTTATATAGTGATAACCGATTTCAAAACACTGCTTCATGAAGATTCGGAGCATTATGAATCGATCCGAATCATGATTCAACACACTGATTTATAACGCTCCGAAGCTTCATGAAGCAGTGTTTTTCTCGATATTCTCGTCACATTATAATATTAATATTGAGCCACTGTACTCACATGGACTGATTTAAATATGTTTTTAGTACATTAATGGATCTTGAGAGAGGAAATGTCATTGCTGGCTATGCAGGCCTCACTGAGCCGTCGGATTTCAACAAAAAATTAATTTGTGTTCAGAAGATGAACGGAGGTCTTACGGGTGTGGAACGGCATGAGGGTGAGTAATAAATGACATTATTTTCATTTTTGGATGAACTAACCCTTTAACACAACATTTTAAATCGTTTTCTTAGTCTATTTGTTCGGACAGTTGCACCACATGACATTTTTGGGGGTTTAATATAACAAAACATAAAATATGTTATGATATTCACTAAAACTGAAACTAAATAGGTTTTATAGAATAAAGTGATATATGTCATGAATTTATCAAATTATTTAAAAAGGAAATAATGTACTTGGAGACAAAAATATGTACGTCCATACATAAAGATAACATGCAGTTGCCCTGGACAAAATGGAATAAAGTCTATCATCGTGCAGCCCTACTTGTACAATGCCATTGCTCTTGGAGCAAACATAAGTCTGTTCTTTTTGAAGGACTCGAGCTCTAGGGCATCTCAATAGCTGTACAGTTCTGGGTTTGCTTTTACCAGGGATTGTGAACCTGATACCGTGAGTCAGTACTCTTGCTCCAGTAGCCATGCCTCATCTTTCTTTGTAATATCAATGAGGATGATATTCAGTTTGCACTAGTTGGATAGCGAGTGAACATCATGCTCTATAAGTGCCAGTGACTCTAATTGTGTTAGGCTAATTGGTTTTATTTCGCCTTTCTTTTTTACGTAACAGAGGGATCACAAGGGTATGATGCATGTCGGCACTAAACAGGTCACACTGGAATTATGTTTTGCAGACCCTCAGAAACCACGTCCTATAGAAGGGGCTGTATTTCAATGTGCCCTGTGTTTTCTGCTGAAGCAGAATGTGATGCGTTATGTAGGTAACCCAATACAATGCATGCGTCTGCATAGTGCATACTTAAAATATTGCTTCATGGCCATTTATAATGAAGTCACTTCTAAGAACAGGAATGCATTATTTTACCTTGTTCATAAATATTCATAGGTTGACGCAACCAAAATCCAACAATGCCTGCATCTTCTGCAGTCTGTTTATGAACAAAAATGGATGGGTTTGACATCATGTTTAATAGTTTAGCACTTGGAGATACAGGTTTGTGCCTTATTTACTCGCACACAAAGTTGATACAATTCAATTACTCAAACCTTTAATGTGTTTATTCAGGGTGTGTTTGCATGAGACTATCAGATTTGGAACAGGACAGATACACTGCTTAAATATTAGCTTGATTTTTTTTTTTTTTTTTTTTTGCAGTATACAACCAGTAAAACGTCCTACTAGTATTGCTGTGGAAATCTGTGCATTACATTATGTTTACACAGAAGAAATTGAGTTTACAAGGGATGTGAAATGTGTTTAAAAAGGTTTAAAATTGAATGAACAATTGCTAGCATATTCATAGGTTGATGCAACAGAAAACAATATTGTTTTCTATGTGATTAAATAGAAAAAACATTGATTTTTAAAAGTGTTCTAAAGAGTAGAGAACCCTTTTTTTTAATTGTATTGCATTAGAGATTACTGAAAAAGTCCAGTTACCATGTGAAGGACAGTGACAGGGCTAAACAAGGCTGCAGGCAATGAAAACACTGTGATTAATCTTGACCAACACCATGACCAAATATAGTTGTCTCTCTCTTTGACAGATCACAGATGTGTCCTTGCCAAATTATTTAGTGGCTTCCTCAGTGGGACTTCTCCCAACACAACTGCTTAACTCCTATCTGGGCACCACCCTGCGCACAATGGAGGATGTGATCGCGGAACAGAGCGTCAGTGGATACTTTGTGTTCAGTCTACAGGTAAGCCTCCAGAAATGAAATCAGCAAGAACCCTGTATACAGTTGGGCTCATGCATTTACATGCTCTCCTTGCAGGATATTCAGCATATTATTTAAGGTTGTATTTATTAAAAGTAAAATATTTGTACTGCCCAGAGTTTACATAGCCTTACACCATGTCTACACAGGACTCAAGCAGCGTGGCGCAACAATGCAAAAGACAAAATAATCCATTATAATCCGTGTTCTGTCAACACAAAATACAGGTTCTTATTTACATTTATTTGTTTAGCACACATGCAACTTGCAAATGAGGAGCATCACAACCGATTTGACAATCGCGTTTATTTATATCACACTTGGAATACAGATTGCAACTGACACTGACATTCTTCCTGTTTTTTTTTTATGTAAAAGAGATGCCACAACATCCATAGTGCAAAGTAACATGTTGCCTCCTCGAAGCTACTCATGTTCTTTACTTTCCCATTAGGGATGCACCGAAATGAAAATTCTTGGCCGAAGCCGAATAATGATAAAACGCTTATTATTAAGCCGAATACCGAACGCGTTTTTTTTTTTTTTTTTTTCATTTATTTAGCCAATTTTTTTTCACCATTGCATAAATTAAATAGTAAAAATTAGCTTTTTACTATTTTGTCTTGCTTTTTTTTTTTTTAAGTAAATTACAAAACTACAATTTAAAAATAGTTATTTTATGCTGAAATTGCGTTCCAGCAGACATTATACAAACAAAGCACAATATAACTTAAAATTATTATTCATTTTTTTAATGTGTTTTCTTTTGGCTATCTTATCTTTGGCCTGTTATGCCTACAGGTATCATAATCAAATCACTGAGGGTGCTTCTGAAATTACTGAGGGTGCTCTATTAAAGGGGTCATGAACTGGCTTTTTTTATTATTTTTTATACTGTTGTCTGAGGTCAACTTATGACATTTGCGTGGTTTTTACATTCAAAAACATCATAATGAATAAGGAGTAGGCTATTTTCTCCCCTGGTTTTGAGGCTCTCTCAAGACACGCTCGGTTTTTATGGTCGTGCCGCACTGAAGACTTGGAAGTAAACGCCCACGGCTAGGATTGGATAATGATTTGCACAATGATTTTTCTCTCATCCATCCGCGATTGATTGGAATGTAATTTTTCTTTATTACTTGGCCGGCCCGATCAGTGAATAAACGCGACCCGTACACGCACACGCACACGCACACAAGAAAGGAATGTTATTTCACCATTTAAGATAGCCCATTGGTAGCCCGTCTGAAAAACACATACGCCCAGGACGTTGGGCTTTGCGAGACCTGGCCCATAACGTTACAAGTCCGAGTCTGATCACGAATTAACCAATAACACTTCAAATAAAGGATTCTCCAGCCTGAGACCGTGTGCTAAGGTATGTTAAGTTAGACACGTACACATAATCAATACGATCTGTAACAATGCAATACTATCACATATAAAAACGTGTTTTTCTCACATAAGTGTGTTGCACCGTTCCTGTCGGATCCAATATAGAAGGCACAGCGTTGTGTTTTAATCTCAATATGTCTGCTAATCCAGTCTCGACCTGTATCTTGTTTACAAACGATTCTGCGGTGAAAGGAAGCGAACAAACACGCAATGTCTTACGCACGTGAGCTGGAACCGGCATGTTTATTGCTCGGTAGCGCGACTCGTTTAGCTCCGCAAGTCGGTGGGCGGGGCTACAGAAGCAGGCGTATATATTTATCTGTTGAGGTGGCGTTTCTGCATTCTATGACGTCAATGGTCGACATATTCTGAGATTGAGCGTTTTTTGGGCTTGGTGTAAATAGGGCTGTAATCAAACAAAGAAAATCGTGGTCGACTGAAGTCCTGAAATTTTCGACTAAAAATGGCGTTAGCAAAAAAAACGTTAAATTAATTAGCTACGCACTGTGCGCAGTAGGCCTACCTACTTGGTAGCCTTGTGGTCTGCCTAAATGAATTATAAATAAACATAAAAACTAGTAGGCTATTTGCAGTATATTAAATAGTTTTTTGCACTGTTTTTTATTATTTTGCACTGAAATGAGTCTGACACACAAGTCTGTTGGCTCTGACAGCGTTGCATCACGTGCACCTGCGCAATATCATAGCCTATGATTTCCGAAAATATAGTAGGCTACTATGTTGTCAACTAGTGATATCATATCAAGAACTTTTGAGGATATGCAACATAATTTAGACAATTGTTTTTGTCAAATGTAGGCTATTATAATAACTGACAGACACTATCATTTCAGCCGCTCTGTGCAGCTCGAACATATAGGAGCTCAGCTTCACGGGTGAGACAAGAATAGACTATTAACTTAAAGCTTTTACTCTTAAACACAAAAGGTACGTCCACTTTAATAAAAAAGGAATATTTATTAAACAAGCCAGATCAAGAGCAGAAACAAAATAAAGTGCATAACTGAAAAATAAAGCATAGGCTCAAAATGAATACAAACAGTGGGCTGGGCACAGCGCATTAGGCTCCAAATAAAAAATTAAATAATAAAGTGCCCAAATCATATAAATAATACTAGAAATAAATTTGCAGTTTGCACAATAATAAAAGGGACGGGGCAACTCAAAACAGACAGGGCAACCTAACGCAGACAAGTTAGCTTACCGTTTTTAGGTGATATGACATGTTTGTCGTCGAGCTGTGATATGCAAACTGTTGCTTGCAAAATTGCAAGACCTGGCAAAACTGATGAAATGAGCGCGGCCAAACTGATGAAATGAACGCGGCCAAACTGATGAAATGAACGCGGCCAAACTGAAGAAATGAACGCGGGAAAACTGATGAAATGAATGGCCAAACTGAAGAAATGAACGCGGCCAAACTGATGAAATGAACGCGGCCAAACTGAAGAAATGAACGCGGGAAAACTGATGAAATGAACGCGGCCAAACTGAGGAAATGAACATGGCCAAACTGATGAAATGGACGCGGCCAAACTGATGAAATGAACGCGGCCAAACTGATGAAATGAACGCGGCCAAACTGAAGAAATGAACGCGGGAAAACTGATGAAATGAACGCGGCCAAACTGAGGAAATGAACGCGGCCAAACTGAGGAAATGAACGCGGCCAAACTGATGAAATGAACGCGGCCAAACTGATGAAATGAACGCGGCCAAACTGATGAAATGAACGCGGCCAAACTGATGAAATGAACGCGGCCAAACTGATGAAATGAACGCGGCCAAACTGATGAAATGAACGCGGCCAAACTGAAGAAATGAACGCGGCCAAACTGATGAAATGAACGCGGCCAAACTGAAGAAATGAACGCGGCCAAACTGAAGAAATGAACGCGGCCAAACTGATGAAATGAACGCGGCCAAACTGAAGAAATGAACGCGGCCAAACTGATTAAATGAACGCGGCCAAACTGATGAAATGAACGCGGCCAAACTGATGAAATGAACGCGGCCAAACTGATGAAATGAACGCGGCCAAACTGAAGAAATGAACGCGGCCAAACTGATGAAATGAACGCGGCCAAACTGAAGAAATGAACGCGGCCAAACTGAAGAAATGAACGCGGCCAAACTGATGAAATGAACGTGGGAAAACTGAGGAAATGAACGCGGCCAAACTGAGGAAATGAACGCGGCCAAACTGAGGAAATGAACGCGGCCAAACTGATGAAATGAACGCGGCCAAACTGAAGAAATGAACGCGGCCAAACTGAAGAAATGAACGCGGGAAAACTGATGAAATGAACGCGGGAAAACTGATGAAATGAACGCGGCCAAACTGAAGAAATGAACGCGGCCAAACTGATGAAATGAACGCGGCCAAACTGATGAAATGAACGCGGCCAAACTGATGAAATGAACACGGCCAAACTGATTAAATGAACGCGGCCAAACTGAAGAAATGAACGCGGCCAAACTGATGAAATGAACGCGGCCAAACTGAAGAAATGAACGCGGCCAAACTGAAGAAATGAACGCGGCCAAACTGATGAAATGAACGCGGCCAAACTGAAGAAATGAATGCTGCAAAAAATCGACCAATCAGAATTTTGGTCGAGCCAGAACTTTTATATATCAAAGGCTCAAGGGAAAGTTGATTTCTCAATTCATCACCCCTTTAAAGTGCAGATGTAGGCTAAGCAACGGCTCCACCACAGCACTGAGTGTACAGTGAGATTATTTAGAATTTCAAAAATATTTTGCAACGAATATTGTTCTATTAGTCTGCCTTTACATTGGTTTAATACATTACTATTTCACTATGTCACTTCCGAAACTTTGCTGCGTGCAATTGGCCATTGCTCCTTTTTGCAACGTGAAAAACAATAGTTTTATTCAATGGATTATATAGACTGTAGACTCGAAAGCGAGCCAAGACCGCTCCATTTACGACCACTGTTGCTATGTCAGTTCATCACAATCTCACAAAGTTCAGTGAAGATGCTAACAATGCACAATAAAAATCTTACTTGCATCGATTTGTGTCTACACTTTGTTTGTTCATGAGGTTTTGCGAGCCTGTCACTGCTGCAGAAACACGTTGTAAATGGATACATTTGACATACAGACACAAATATGCACTGGAGCATTTGCCTGTATATTTTTACATTATCAACTGAGGGTGCTTAGACGGTGTCTGAAAATGGTCATTTTTGCGTCTATCTCGGACACTCTAATGCTTCCACATTCCGACATGTTTTCTGTGTTTAGAAACGTGCGCTCATCTCTCACGTGCTGGTTGCCCCACATTCAAACCAAAATAGCAGACTTCCTGTTGGTTCACAAAAGACCACAAACACCCTTGAATCGTAATATTGTTACAATTGAGCATCAATGACTGTGCACATACTTTTAAACCAGATAATTTCAGTATAATATCAGTTATTTTGTGTTGTAGAGCATCCTTGTTTTTTTATGTCTTCTCCTGGATTTAATTTTTTTATATTTTAATACATTTAATACGAAAATTATTATTTTCATTCTAAACATTTTACAGATTCTGCAATACATATTGTAAACTTATAAGTAAATGAAATGGTCATGTCTAGTCTAGATTGTAGGGATCATTCTTGTGGAACTTGTAGTAAACCATAATTATAGATGGTCTTTGGCATAGCTTTATCCAAGAATGTGTTTGCATTTTGCTCTTGTGTGTAGTAGAGTTAGATGCCAGTAATGGATTCTTGACTGAAACGGGCTGCTCCGATATCAGCCAAGGAAATTTTGCTTAAATTTACAACCGCATTGCACAAGTCACATCATCCGGATCTTTGTATCAACCGTCGTCCAGCTCAGTCAGCAGATCCGCCCGGTGACTCACTCTCTCTCTCTCTGTTCCTCTCATCAGATCTTCATCAGCATAGGCCTGATGTTTTACGTTGTACATCGAGCACAAGTGGAGCTGAACGCCGCCATTGCCGCCTGCCAGATGGAGCTGAAGACGTCGTATATGAATGGCGGAACGGCCAACCACAGCGGCTCGACCTACTGCAGCAAACGGGCTGTGGCGGGAGGGGGGATCAACGTGGTCTGATCATCGTTTTTCTTGATGATGAACATATTTCAACCCTCCATCCAGTTGCACTGTCCTGACTGGACGGCAGGAGATCTGTCAGAGGTGAATGCCTTGGCTGCGTCAGGGAGTCTTGGGAGCTGATACAGTCCCAGCCAGATGTTCTAGTTATCTAGTTATCTGACTGCGGAGCGGAACTGGACTATGAAAGCCGAACAGCCAACCATCAGACTTGATGGAAACGTTGCCCAAAGATTGGGACCCTGGGCCAGTATTTTAAGAGAAGTTTATGAGATGTTTTTGAGGTACGTTTTCTTTTTTTATGATACTAATATAAATTATATCTTTATAGGAGGTCTAAAGCATGAAATGGGTACATTTAATTAAAGAGAATGTTCTAGAATTGTAGTTAGATATTACAGAGGGCCCAACTAATATATCAGGTTAATATGCTTCAGATGTTTGCGCTTTTGTTTTATAAATATATACTGTAATTTGGTAAAAATGAAGAATTGTTTAAATTTTTTTATATACTTTTCTGAATTCATCTAGAGGTATTGCTTAATGGATTGTTTCTTTTCATGTTATGTCTAGAGTAAGAAAAAAAAAAAAAAAAAGTAAGTTAGTACCACCTGGATAAAATTGTGGCATTTGCCAACTGGGAACGGGTTTTTTTTTTTTTTTTGGCTACTCTGCAGTTTTGTAAGGAACAGATGGAAGGGGAGGAATTTTTCTTAGCTGGATATTTAAGGCTGTCCTGCCAAGAACCTTTAGTACAGCATGATTAGCTCAGCAGTATGTGTTCGATTTCTCATTCTCATATTGAGAGGACTGAAATTCTTTGCCTTCTTTCTTGTATGATTTAACCAAATGCTTTATTATAGGGCTGTTTGCATTTTATGACGTCACGTTTGTTAATTTATTCGTTGTTAGGGAGCGTATAATTCCGAACGTTTGCACACATGGGATTTTATCCAACTAAATATGTAAGATAAAGACACAATGCGGAAAAGCTGGAAAAAGCAATTATTTGAATCTATTCTATATATTGAATACGTAATGTATTTGTAGAATTATATAAATGTTTATATAAATGCGCTACGAAAATAATTTTTCATATGTTAGTATTATTATTATCCTTATGTAATGAATGCTGAAGTTGAAGCTGAAGAACATGGGTCACGTCGGTCTGATGGATTGTTGGCACTGTGCTGAAACGGCTCACAGTTGCCTACAATGCATCTTTTCGCAGTATTTCTCGTTTCTCAAAAATGCACACCAGTGAAAAATTCAGCTCAAACCCTCTGTGGCACGGTTACTCATTGCGAGTGCAATGCAAACGCCGCCTACAAATGTCTGACAAAAGTGCAAACTACAACCAAAATGTTATTACGTGACTCCGGTCATGGTAATGTCTGTCATTCCTTCCTTAGAGGTTCGCCTAATTAGAAACAAAAGCCTCCTGAGCATTGACTGACGTATTTGGGTCCCGGCTATATAATTTAGCACAGGCTTCTGTTAACGAGCTCAGAACTCGCAGCTTCCACACCGGGAACATGAAATTTCACGGAATCCTGGTGCTTTGTTTTTGTTCTTCTCACTACATTCACCCATACTCTGGTCTGCAATTCTGTTGAGCTGTTTAACACGAAATGATACTCTAAATACAGCCGTTCACGCTGTAGACCAGTATAGAGATGGGATAAGACTTTGATTTAAGCTATGTCATTGTGAGCTTTTATTTGTGTTGAAAGAAACATGCTCTCAATGAGAAATTCTTAGTAACTGAAATTTACACTCAGTTGGTAGTCACTTCATTCTCAGTGTCATTTGAGACTCACCGTTTGGTTTACAGCATCAACACTCGAGCGTCACCATAATCTGACAATCAGTGGAACACTGGCGCGCTGCTCATTCCGAAGGCTGATCTCACCTTGCAACTCTGTATTTATGTCTCCAGTCATAGTTTTGCTGCTACTTAGACTGTAGGGTCTGAGTTAAATGCTGACAAGGGCTCGAATTAATATTGCAATTTTATTACAATGTGATCAGCACCATCTTGGTTTTTTCCTACATAGAGAGTGTGCAAATGAATAGATTTTCTAACAAGATGTTACATTTATTTTAAAATGTGCTGGTGTAAATGTGCACAAATGGACACATTCCTTAACTTAAAAATGGGATGAATGTTTTTTTTTTTATTTGTTTTGAGAAAATTGAATAGCCCCTCTGTTTTCTGAAATTAGCAATAAATAAATACAAACTGAACATGCTGATTCACCATCTGAGTTACATTGTAGAGATCCAACAATCCTGGTCTTGTGTTACGATGTCAACCTGCCTTGTACCTCTTGCTGCCTAAGACATTGAAACAGGACACTTGCCTGCGGTGTGTTCAGACTCTAATTCGAGCAGGCATGGGATTGCGATTATCTGAAAAACTGAAGACCCTTGGGATGCCAAATGCAAAAATGTAAAGAATTGAAATTGTTTTTGCATTAAAATTCAACAAGCAACAAAAATAAATTACAATTTGAGGATAAGTTTCAGTGCTTTGTCTTATTTTTCCAGTTCAAATGACAGAATGGGATGCAACATTTGCGTATAATAGTGAAGGGATCTTGTGTGGTTCTTGGACAACTTTAATCTGAGATTACTGCACATAAAAAAAAAAAATACAAAAAAGGTACAAATGTAATTTCAGATTAGGGCACATCAGGTACTATATTGAAACCTCTTGACCCCTTTGACAAGTGCATTTTACATACACTGTATTTTGTAATTCAGAGAATTTTGCAATGTAAATGGATATTTATCGCTGTACCATGCTTGTTCAGTGTTATTTATGAAATAAAACCGTTGGAAAATCACACAAGCGTGTTTGTTGTGCTATGCTGTGCAGTCTGCATAAATACCCTATTGTTTCTTCATTTAATTCAGTGTATCTTAGTGTCTTAGAATGGGTTCCTAACAGAAGGCTGTTTGTTTGCTGATAATTCAGTTTAGTTACAGATTGACAGTGTTGTATTGTATGATTATGTAAGATTTTGTCCCTCGCATGGTTCCCTCCTCTTTCATTATCCGTTATCTTCGAGTTTCAGTGGCATGGTACAAACTTCACCGTTATCTAACCTAAAGCATGCAATCTGAACTGTGAAATGATTGGGAAGATCCAACCCGGTCTGACGGGAAAACGTAACTGTTTTACAAGGTGCCGATTTTGTATGATTCGTATGAAAATGTATGCTTTTTAGGAAAAAAGTTACTGAACTTTAAACATAACCAACCCGGTCTCACAGGAAAATGTTTTAAGAACTATTTTATGAGATGGCGATTTCATATGAAGTTGTACAATGTGAATCATACAAAAACATAACTTTTAGAAGGGGGGGGGGAAGCATAAATGTCTACCCCTAAACATAACCAACCCAATCTCACAGGAAACTGTAACTATTTTACGAAGTGACGATTCTGTATTTATTTTTGCTTGAATTGGACAAAAACATATGATTTTTAGTAAAATAGTAACCATAAACGCTAAGCATAACCAACTCAATCTCACGGGAAAATGTAACTTTTTTACAAAGTGGCGATTTCATATGAATTTGTACAATGTGATTCATATAAAAACATATGATTTTTAGAAAAAAGTAAGCATGTACGTTTACCCAAACTTAACCAACCCAGATTACCCCAAAAATGAAAATTCTGACATTTATTACTCACCCTCATGTCATTCCAAACCCATAAAACATTCATACATTCATCTTCAGAACACACATTAAGGTTTTTTTTTTTAATATCAAATCTGAGCTTTCTGTCCTTTCCGTCGGACTCATGTACGGCTGTTACCGGAAGCCAGTGATTCTAGTTTATAAAGTTATAAATATGGTATAATATGCTTCGCCTCAGAAGGCCTTTATTACCACCCTGGAGTCATATAGATTATTTTTTATGATGGATGGATCCACTTTTTTTGGACTTCAAAATCTCAGGCTCTATTCACTCCCATTATAAAGCCAGGATATTATTTTTTTTATATATAATTCCGATTGTGTTTGGCTGAAAGAAGAAGGTCATATACACCTAGGATGGCTGTATATGGATGAAAGTATGAATGAGATGTACAAATTCATGTGAATTCACCAAAATGTAAAACGGTTCTGAATTGCCTTGAGATTGTGTTGGAAGATCTCTGCTGGAGTTGTGCCATGACTGTAACCTTTACTGCGTCCTTGATAAGGGAAAACCCTCCTGGAAAAGTGCTGACCAAACAAACACTGTGTTCTCCCTATGTTTTCTTTGTTGTTATCAGTAATAGCATATGTGGTGTGGTATACTGACATTTCTGTCTTTAACGGTTGGAGTATGACTGATTTGAAAGTCTCACTATTCCCCCTTCACTGAAATAGCATGTGCTCCTGGCCATGTGTCAAACCAATTCAATGTTCTACAGTGATGCCTATTGAGGGGAATAGCATTGAGATTCACTAATATGTCTCATTGGAGGAAATCAGGAGGATAAAGCGATCACTAAAATAATCTCCTCATGTTCTTCTGTCGGCTATAAGTAAGCATAAGCTAAGCAGGATGTTCAAACAAAACCAATTACAGGACTGGCCCTTTAAGTGCAGTAGACGTTACCCCGGTGAGAGGGCCAAGGAGAGTGTGTTTGCGCTCCAAGCTAACTTCTGTAAGCCAGTCATACAGACCCAGAGGGCGAATCCGTGGCAGTCTGACCTGTTTTACATTTAATATTTACTCATCTGACCGAGCAAAAGGTTATCAGCCTTGGCAGCGGGGTGTCTTTCAAGATTCTCTGGAGTCACGTGCCCACCTTGCTTGAGACAGCTGCTGCCTTGACACTTCGTTCTGGAAATTTAGGGCAGTTAGAAGTGAACTCACACTTTTCTCTCAAACGGCTACTGGGATAAAAAGCATTTATCTAAACGTTTTATTTTGATTGAACCATTTATCCAGTGAGCTCAGACCCTGATAGTTTTAGCATCAGAACATGTATTTGTTTAATGGCATTCTGTGATGGATGTCGGAAATTAAATTTTTGGAACAAAATGGCCGACAAAATATACAATAGTATTTTCACACCTTTTGTACAAAATTAGTTTGATTGGTAATAATGCTCAATAACAGTATTGTTTGCAAGTTCCATTTACCTATTTTTTTCACTGCACAGCACGTCATATTTCATCTAAAGCTCTCCACTGACAGTGGTAAACAAGTAGCCTACACTAACTTTTAAGACAGCTTTATTTGAGGCAAAATGTATATAATTTATAATAATTAAATGTTTAATAATATATACATTCATACGAACATACACACACACACACATATACACATATCTCAGGATCCTCCGGAACAGGACCAGCAGACTAAAGAACAGTTTTTTCCCCAGAGCTGTCTCTTTATTGAACTCTAACCCTCGCTGATCCACTCCCCTCATATACTGCCAACTCTCCTACCTCACATCTGCCTTCACTTTGTTATTTGCACTACTGGAAAAACTGTTTACTTATGCATCTTGCACTACCATACCTTAACTGGATTATGCTCATTTGCACTGCCGACTGTATTCACAGTACCAACTGTTTACATTTGCATTTTGCACCGTACTTCTAACTGTAATATGCAATCACTTCCACTGCTCTTTACACTTTTTTTCGGATAGCTTCTGTCCATATATCTATCTATATATATATATATATACACACAGTGAGGAAAATAAGTATTTGGACACCCTGCTATTTTGCAAGTTCTCCCACTTAGAAATCATGGAGGGGTCTGAAATTGTCATCGTAGGTGCATGTCCACTGTGAGAGACATAATCTAAAAAAAAAAAATCCAGAAATCACAATGTATGATTTTTTTAACTATTTATTTGTATGATATAGCTGCAAATAAGTATTTGAACACCTGAGAAAATCAATGTTAATATTTGGTACAGTAGCCTTTGTTTGCAATTACAGAGGTCAAACGTTTCCTGTAGTTTTTCAGCAGGTTTGCACACACTGCAGGAGGGATTTTGGCCCACTCCTCCACACAGATCCTCTCTAGATCAGTCTGGTTTCTGGCCTGTCACTGAGAAACACGGAGTTTGAGCTCCCTCCAAAGACTCTCTATTGGGTTTAGGTCTGGAGACTGGCTAGGCCACACCAGATATATATATAGTGCATGATATACAATGGATGAATAAGTGCAGGACATGGATATGTACTGAATATATAATATATATATATATATATTATATATTCAGTACATATCCATGTCCTGCACTTATTCATCCATTGTATATCATGCACTTGCTGCTATTGCACTTCTGGTTAGACCTAAACTGCATTTCGTTGCCTTGTACCTGTACTTGTGTAATGACAATAAAGTTGAATCTAATCTAATCTAATCTAATACACCGATCAGACATAACCACCTTCCTAATATTGTGTTGGTCCTGCTTTTGCTGCCAAAACAGCCCTGACCCATTGAGGCATGGACTCCATTAGACCCCTGAAGGTCTGCTGTGGTATCTGGCATCAATATGTTAGCAGCAGATCCTTTAAGTCCTCCTTTAAGGGCCTCCATGGATCGGACTTGTTTGATCAGCACATCCCAAGCACACCCCGAAATGCTCGATTGGATTGAGATCTGGAGAATTTGGAGGCCAAGTCAACACCTCAAACCATTTTTGCTTTGTGGCAGGGCGCATTATCCTGCTGAAAGAAGCCACTACAGCCACCAGGAAAAACATGAAAGGGTGGACATGGTCTGCTACAATGCTTAGGTAGGTGGTACGTGTCAAAGTAACATCCACATGGATGGCAGGACCCAAGGTTTTCCCAGCAGAACATTGCCCAAAGCATCACACTGCCTCCTCCGGCTTGCCTTCATCCCAGCTACAGTAGCTTGTCTGTTTGATCAGACCACACAGGCCTTCGCTCCCCATGTGCATCAATGAGCCTTGGCCGTCTATGACCCTGTCGCCGGTTCACCACTGTTCCTTCCTTGGACCACTTTTGATAGATACTGACCACTGCAGACCGGGAACACCCCACAAGAGCTGCAGTTTTGGAGATGCTCTGACCATTATTTCAGTATAATTTGATTTAGGGGTTTGGGACAGCCACCTCCCAACAGAAAACACCCAATAAATGATGATGATATATATATTTATTAAGCTTACTAATATTTGAAATATTATTGTGGGTTTCAATAGACGGTTCTTAATAAACATCTAAGATTTTAATAATTAAATTATTTTTAAATGTGTTTTTTTGGTTGTGGGACAGCAGTTTGCACCAATTCTGTAGAATGGCCCATATACTGTATACATAAATATATATACACAGACACACGCACACAGTAGTTTCAATAAATAATAGTAAACTGTACCTCTGACTTTCAAAAGGTTTGTGAAATACTGACCACTTGTGGTAAAATATAGGATGCACAACATGTACCACAATAAATCAAGTTCTTGTTTATTTAAATAAAATCATTTAAATTCAGTCAACATTTTCACATTTTAAAAATTCCCAGAAAACATTAACACAACAACTGGATTTATACCACATGGGAGACATGGGAAAGCAGAGATTAACTGAAATCATGGTTTGTGGTAAAAGATTTTGTACAACAAATACAAAATAAAACTGTGGTAATGAACACAGAGGTTTAAAGACGTAAATCATTTGATTAAAACCCTTCTCTCAATAATGTTTCTTTTTGCATTATCTATATACCTTTTGTTTCTTATACTGATCTGTAGTCTGAATTTGTAGGCACTCGTCATCAAAACTCTTTGAAACCAACTATCTTCTAGATGGAAGACATCTGGTCTTTTTGTATTTAATAATCATGTGTTGAAAGTGCTGTAAATTCCCCAGTGATCACTGGTATAACGGCCACAGTCTAGTTTCTCCATTCCAACCAAGACCATGTGGTCAGGAGTGAGTCCTGGCCCAGTTTTAGCAGACCTAAGGAAGATACGGTCGAAGCGACATTTGCTGATGTAAGGCACAGTCTTATTGCTGTTTGCTTTGGTGTCCCAGGTGTATCGGCAGTGTTCCTGTTTGCCCAGCTGTTCCCACACGTCGCACACACCTGGAGGCAAACCTCCAACCTTTACCACCTACACAGACAGAAACATTTTTCAGAAATGCTGCATTGCACTAGTGACTTTCACTACACTTTCATTCCTCCATCATATTTGGAGCTATTGTGATGTTAGTATTTCCCAACCCTTTTTTCCTATTTACAGGCACATCCGTAAAACTCAAGTGACTTCCATCAACACTATAGCAAAAAATGGGTTCATTTGGACTTGTATTATTAATACAATACATAATTTCACACATTTTATTTTAATTTAATTTATTAATGGCCCTCATATTTAAATGTATCGGTTTTATAGGTTTAACCAAGCAAATTAAAAATCTATCCGAGCATACGCTTAAAGTTAAATCTATATTTTCTATAGGTTAAACAAATTAATCACCGATCTAGTCCATGTGGTGAATTTTAAAGACTTTAATTTACCTCAGCGTCTCTGAGATTGGTGTCTCCAGCAAAAATGACAGTGGCATCTTCTGGAGCCTCCTTCATCTTTTGAAGTATGAGCCGCAGTTGTTTCATTCTCTCCTCTGATTGGTTCTTACAGCTTTCTAAATGTGATGTCATCAAGTACAGCTTTTGACCTGAGAAAGTCACCTTAAGAAACATGGTCCAAAAATAAATTAATGTGTGTATAAATGATGAGAAGCATTTAATTATGAGACAACAACCTAGAAAAGTACATATTAAGGCCTGTTCACACCGGGACGATTTTCACGCGCGTTTATCGCCGACGTTTAACGCCTCGTGAATTAAAAAAAAGGGTTCCAATGTGAGTGTGCACACCGACGCGCAAAACAGCAGGCATATATGGAAAGCCGAGAGGGCCAAAAATAAGTAAATTTTAACGTGTATTTAACACGTGAAATACGTGTTAAATATGCGTTGTTTGCGCGTGACAAATCAGCGTGTATTTTACGTGCATTTCATGCATATTTTATGCGTATTTCACATGTTAAATATGCACTGATTTGTAACGCGCAAACAACGCGTATTTCACGTGCATTTAACGCATTAAATATGCGTATTTAACATGTGAAATACGAATAAAATATGCATGAAATACGCGTTAGATACACATAAAATACACGCTGATTTGTCACGCGCAAACAAAATGTATTTCACGTGCATTTAACACGTGAAATACACATATTTAAAGGCCCACTGAAATCAAAATAAAGTTTTTTAGCTTTTAGTATGATTATCTTAGCCTTAAGGTTAAGAATAAACTGGTGTGTTCCAAAACAATGACAAAATTAGCATTTAGGAGATATAAGCAATTAAAATTTACAGTCTCTCACTTCCGTTAAAATGAATCACAGATTTTGATGACATCATCGCAGACTTCACCTTCTCATCAAATCTTCTGTCCAATCAAATGCGCTCTAGAATCTGAAGTCCCGCCCCCTGCACTATAAACAGACCCTGAACTGCGTCTGAAAACGGTCAGTTGTTCACGCATTTACTATTTTCTTCATGGTGAACGGCACATAGCGCACTATATATGCGATAGGAAACGATTCAGACAGTGTAAATATGTTTTCAATTGAGGCGAATGAAGTCTGGGTTCACAATAGTTTCACGCGCACCGCACACACATAGTATAGACCAGAGCAGTTGACTACAGACAGGAGAGCGCAGTGCAGATCATATGCGCGATTCGGTGCAGAAAACAAAACATATCGGATAGGGATGCTCATATTGACCGTTTAACCGATAGTATGAATTTTGACCGATTAATACTATCAGTTAAACGGTTTAAAAACTTAAGAACGAAAGAACAACAAATATATCGGTTAGAACACTCATTTTAACAGCCTATATACACCAGGACTGCATTTGACTGCATATCACAATTTTCCCAATATTGATTCTTCTTGCAATCGTAATGCAATGGACTGTGGCCTACATTAAAGGTGCCCTAGCAATCGTCGGGATCATTAATATGTACGCCCCCAACATTTGCATATGCAAGCACATGTTCACTGCGCTGCCGAATCACCTCTGCAGATAAACAAGCATCACGCGAGGATAATGAACATGGCAGATCATGGAAACAAATGTTATGTTCCAGGCTGTGCAGGGGATGTGAAGACGTTTCATACTCTTCCCACAGATAAAACATGTCAACAGGCACGGTTGATGTTTATTTATAATCGGATACCGCAACAATTTAATTCAAAGTTGTTAGTTTGCTCTGCCCATTTCACCACGGACAGTTTTTCAAACCTGGGACAATATCAAGCAGACTTTGCTCAGCGTCCGATACTGAAGAAAGGGGCAATTCCAACCATATACCTGCAAGCAGTAAGTGATTTTATCCACTTCTTGAATGTCTAAACAATTTCTGATTAAACTGAAAGCTTCTTAGAGAGACAACATTAACGATAATATCCCCATTGTTGTCTAGATCCAACGCAAGATGCTAGTACAATAACAATAGGATAATCCAAGTAGCTTACATAACTAAATGGCTAAATAAATCGACTTTTAAATCAGTACTCTACTGTCAAACTCAAACGTTACTGTACAAACAACATATTTAAGCACTACCCAGTTCAGTTTGTGATTCAAAGTGAAGAAGCTATCATTGTAAAATCATACAGGGACACATTACACTAATTAAAATGTTTTTACAATGCTAAAAAGTTGTGACTGCTGATGTGTATATTTAATGCTATATGCTAGTTATCGTTCAGGCTGAAGTTCTGGTATGGACGTAATGATTTTGCAGGTTCCTAATTAAAATAAAGACTTAACTTACCATTCAGAAGCGTCCATTTCCAATCTCAAAACATGTTGTTGTTCCTCAAAATCTGCATCTTCGTCAGAAACAGGCTCAAACATATAAGGTTGAATGCCTAATCTCTCCATCGTCATGACAGTCAGCTATCATTGAGCCGTAGTGAAACAGCCAATCAGAGCAGAACTCTGCATTAATATTCATGACCCTTCCAAATAAGGCAAAAACAGACCATTTCATCCTGGGGAAGATTTCTAGAGTTGTAAATGGACCTGTAAAACCGTATCTGGACAATTATTGACCTTAAATAAGCCATATACCCTCTATGTAGATACCAGAGAACAATTTAAAATGTTGGTTCAAATCATTCTAGGGCACCTTTAAACCTTTAAATAAAAGGTTTACACAGTCATATACAATAAACGAGCTTTCACAGCGACAGGAAATAAAAATGAACGCAAAAAACCTGCCTACCTTACCAGAGCATGCGAGCAAAGCAAAGCGGAGCTTCACTCATGAACTGCTCAGCGGTAAAATGACGTGCGCTCAAATCCCGCTCCGACATGACATTTCTCTGTACTGTAGCCTACTATGCTTGTAGCCATTAAAACACGTAATTAGTTTCAGTTTAAATATTATATATTAAATATTATGTTATTTTTTAATTTCATTTAGGTTGAAAAGTGAACAGGACACATAAGATGCATAAGTTCAATAACACTTCAATAGGCTTTCAACAAAACAAAACTTTTCTTTAAAGTGAATTTCGTTTTTGTATAAATTGTATCTTAATTTTAATCTATGTTTAATCAACCAAATTGCCCGGATTTAATAAATAATAAGCAAATAGCCTATAACAGACAATGACATGGAGGAGGCGGCGGCGCAGCGTGAACAACGGCTTAAATGAACTACTAGAAAAGAAAAACAACTTTAGTCAGGGGCAGCCCTAGCTATTTATTTCAGATAGGCTTATATTTTATCCAGCATGTCACAAAGGGAGTTCTGGGTTGAGTGTGCGGTGCTGAGCGGAATGAGCTTCAGAAATGAGGAATCGTTTTAAAAACATAATTCAACAAATAAATAATACTTTTTAATGGGCCACTTAAAATGTTTATTACAAATAAATTATTAAATTTTAAAAATGAATAAAATGAACAAAAATGTGCAATCCCGTGGATTGAGGTAGGCCTGCTATTTTTTATATGATGAAAAAAACATAGTTTGACGGGAAAAAAACTATTCCGGTTCTTCAAAGCTTCAAATGGATTCAGTGTTTTCGTTTTGTCATCTTAATTTGTTAATTATTTAAGTGAAAAATATTTAGTGTAGGCCTATTTATTTTATGCTTTTTAAAAATATTTTATTCAGTTTTTCTCTGTTGTCAGAAACGCTGCAGGTGCGTGAACATTTGATAATGTGAATCCAGGTTCTGATGTTGTTGTTGATCCGTATGCTGCGGTTTGCACAGTAAAATAAACCTGTGGAAAAAAGTGTCTTTTTAACGGGTCACAGACACTCTTCAAGTGTATATTTATTTAATGCCAATTCAATATTATAATCTTATCAGTTAATGGGCAGTTAGTGGGGCAGTCATGGCCTAGTGGTTAGGGAGTTAAACTGGTAACCCAAAGGTTGCTGGTTCGATTCCAGAACCGGTGGGAAATGACTGAGGTGCCCTTGAGCAAGGCACCTAACCCCTAATCGCTCCCCGGGCGCCACACAAGGTTGCCCGCTGCTCTGGGTGTTTGTATACACGTTTGCAGTGTGTGTGTGTTAACTACTCACTACTCTGCTCCTAATGTGTGTGCATTAACTGGATGGGTTAAATGCAGAGGTCAAATTCCAAGTATGGGTCACCATACTTGGCCGTCACTTGTCACTTGTCACGTCTTGTAACGGTTAATAATCGGATAATGAGTGGCGGTTGTCGGTCAGGAAAATTAACTGTTTTGAGCATCCCTAATATCGGACCCATTTAAATGCTGCACAGAGTGCTGTATTTCAAAGAGATATGAAAGAGATTATGATGATAAACGGTTAGATTCGGAGAAAACTGGCTTTAAAAAAACAGAAAGGCTAGACAAACTGTGGTAATAACGAAACGCTATTGGCCGTTTCAAAAAAGGGGTGGAGCTGCTAACAGCTGGAGCCGTTTCAATGGAAATTACGTCAACACATTGAATAATGCTGTGCGTTCCAAGACACTTCAGTGGGCCTTTAACACGTTAAAAACTGGCCGACCAATGAGATCGGTGCTTTTGTTCAAAGAAGAAGATGAGCTGCTAATGCTGCTTGCCAGTTAGCAAAAAGTGTGTGAATGGTTTTGGCAAGCGCGTAAATACTGTCTCTATTCTGACAAGCGAGTATCATAAGCATAAAGTGCCGCAGGCACCACCCTGTGTACCGGGAGCACCATCTACTGAATTTGCACGTTCACCCAGCACATTGCCAGTGAAAATCGCTTGCGTGTGAACACTCAAGACGCGCCGAAAAACGTCTCGAAAAACGCTGGCGATAAGCGCGCGATATTCGTCCCGGTGTGTACAGGCCTTTAATGTATACATACACAACCGTTAAATCTTTTGGAGACAGTTTTATTTTACAGAAATTAATACTTTTATTCAGCACGGATGCATTAAATCAATCAAAAGTGTTGTAATTGTAATGCCATTTCACAATATTACTGTCAACTAAATCTGTCAATTACTGATCAAATAAATGCAGCCTTGGTGAGCATAAAATATTTATTTCAAAACATTGGAAAATCTTACCGACCCCAAACTGTATTATCTGATTCCATTAAAGATATAGTTCACCTAAAAATGAAAATTCTGTAATCATTTACTCATCCTCAAGTTGTTCCAAACCTGTTTTTTTGTTTCTTCAGTTGAACACAAAATAAAATATTGTACAAAAAGTTAGTAACCAGACAGTTGATGGACCTCATTGACTTCAATAGTAGGAAAACAATACTATGGAAGTCATGGTCAACCGTTAGCAACATTCTTTAAAATATTTTCTTTTGTGTTCAACAGAAGAAAGAAACTCATACATTTTTTCATTTCATTTTGGGGTGAACTATGCCTTTAAGAATTACACCTGTGCCATTAATTACATCCCAAAACAATCTTATAAACCAGAAACTCACCTGAGCAACTAACAGATTTCTCAACATTTGTGTTGTAGGATAACAGATGATCTCACTTTCCACAAGTTTTACTCTTGATTTCTTCAACATTATTGCCGTGAAGTAACCATCATCGCTCCCTTTAATGACAGGAGAACTTCATGAATCAGCAAATAACCCATAAATAACTTCCCTTAGATCATTCTCTTACCTTCAACAAACAGGTAGCTGACAGCACGTTTCTTAAGATACTGAATGTAAGTTGGAATGAGTTCTTGAAGAAAAACCACATCCGGTGTATATCTACAAAAGAACAACAGAAGGAAACTATGAGAAAAACCAAACTCCCTTATTGTCACATAATAGTGTTGTCAAAATTTGTTGTCTGAAATGTAAAAAATGTGACACTTTGAGTGCTGTTGAGCAGAATAATAAACACCTCTGATTGGCCATTGTGTTCACGCGCTCATCAGATTTGTCTGTGAAAGTCAGTACTTTTGACAACGCTATCACATAACACATGAAATAGAGGACATCAGGGGTCTCTAAACAACTCACAGAACTAGATATGAGCACAAGCCCCTGGCACGCTCTGCAAGACTTAATGTGTCCAAACCATCCACATTCCAGCTGATGATGGAGAGCTTGCCGTCCTCAGCATCGGATTCGGTTACGCCACTTTCAGCCTGACTTTTCTTCACATTCCCACTGCTGGAGCAGGTGGGTTCCTCTGCTGTCAAGTCAATGCTGCACAAAAAAAAACATTTGGGGAAAAAAAGAGACAAAGTCAGCATGAAACAGAAGCTGCGATAGTCTCAGGCACATGATTTATTTATTTTTAAATGATGTGCACGGATAAATGACTTAATAATAATAAATACTGCAATATTCCATTTGTTTAAAAAGAAGAAGAAAAAAGAAATAATTGTCCATTCTGAATTAATGGTGACTTTGTTTGGAATATTGTTAATTAAAGGTATAGAGTTAATGAAGTTTTCAGTTTCTAATAAATAGTATAGGGTAGAGAACATTACCAATCCACCTTGTCCGTCTTAAATTTCTTCTTTGTTCCTGAAGTATCCGCGGAGTCAGAAGAATTCAACCCCTTTCTCTTACTCCCAGGCACATCTTTAGTTTCCTCTGCGTCTTCAACATCAAACACTGAATCCATATTAGCTTCAAAGAAAGAGTTCAATGCTCTCTGGCAGAAACACATGGATACAAATAAAAAGCTTTTTACACGAACGGCAAACATTTTAAATAAGGAGATATACTCAATCAAATGGCTTTGATCGAAACTTTATCCATAAAGTGCATTTATTATGTACAGTAATAGTGACATACCTCCATGTCCCACTCATTTTCTGCTAAATAACACTGCGCCACGGCACTATCCGAGCCAGAGACAGAGGCAAACTGATCGCAAAGACTCGTTCTCGTTTCCTCTAAAGCAGACATTTGTTGATCCTTGTGGTTACCTGACATTACGGTGCTGGACATGTTCGTTGAATATAACGGCGGGACATGAATGTGTACAGCTACAAAAACATTCCGGGTGGATTCCGCGAAAATACCATACGGAGACTATATCAATATTAACATATGCTCGACATATACCTACTTCATATACACTTTAGTATAAATCACGACCTCAAAGTATTATAAACTTAGTTTTCTCACTTAACGTTGCATTTGTTTAACGTTAACTAAAGAGTTATTGTTGTTCAAATATAGGGTTTCCGGAAGAATTTAACCGTAGTACTAAAAAAGAATCGGTTCTTTCGAGCAGTAACGATTCAGCAACTCTGTTAACCTTCCGTGCACGAATAATACAATATTGATCAAATGTGTAGGCACGTGAATGTCAGTACAGTTTGTTGCAGCTATGACTCAGTGCATAAACATTTAGAACAAAAAAATATAATTAGCATTAACATTAAACATTCCTTAAATTAATTATGTTGCCAGTTGCCTTGACCATAGACTGTAAAAAAAAAATAGGCCTTGACCATAGACAGTAAAAGAAGGCCTTGACGGAAAAGTTCAAATTGATTCACATTGAACAAATAGTTCAGAATGGCTTATAAACCGATTCAGAAGATTCACTGAAAAGAGCTGGTCCATTATTTCATAATAAAAGTCCTCCCAACTGAATGGTTTGTCTTAGTTTAAAAAACATATATTGATTAAATCGTTCTGTTTACCTTTAAAAAGAGTGTAGTTCAAATTTTCATTAGTTATCTACAGTTTTTTTTCTCGGTAGTGGCGAGAGGCCTTTTTTAAGATGAAGGACTCCAAAAAGCCATGTAAGTTACCTCTTAAAATAATAATACTCTTATTTTGTATAACATTTAGTCAACCTTTCAAACACCCTGCCAGAGTGAATTTGTCCTTTACTGTGTTTTGGTATTTACAACAGCAGCAATGGTTTCGTTGTCGTTAAATTCACTAAAACAGATCATGAGGTTGATGGTGGATAGTCCTGGATTTGATCGGGTTTTAAGTAAGGTAAGTGATTTGTGTTAAATTTAGTGATCTCCTTGACGAACCACACATTGACATGCAAACCAGTCAGACCAGTTGACACTGCACTAAACATAATGAGCGGTTCATACTGCGTTTAGGTTGAAATACTGTCTGCAACCCCTGGGAAAGTGGTGTGTGAGATGAAGGTGGAGGAAGAGCACACTAACAGAGGAGGCACTCTTCACGGAGGACTGACAGCCACGCTGGTGGATGTGATCTCCACCACTGCCATCATGTACACTGAGAGAGGAGCTCCTGGAGTCAGCGTGGACATGAACATAACGTGAGCTCTCGGGTGTTTGTGTTACTGTACAGGACCATAATAGTATGCGCTACTGTGTCGTGTATAGGGAAGACCGGGGCTATATCTCACAATTCTGTTGTTTTAACTAAAACTACAAATTGTTTTCGGTAATTGAAAAAGAAGCTAATGAAAAAAGAAAAACATTAGTCAAATCTTGGTAACACTTTACAATAAGGCAGTAGTTAACATTAGTTACCTACTTCAGTTAACATTGACTAAGAATGAACAATACTTCTACAGCATTTATTAATATTAATTTCAACATCTACTATTAATGAGGTATTCAATGTAGTTTACCAATGTTAACTAATGAACCTTATTGTAAAGTGTTACTTTGCTAGTTCAACTTCATAGTAGTTAATACATTAACTAATGCTTACAAATTACTTCTTGTAAATCAATGAACCTTATTTTAAAGTGTGACCCAAGTCTTTTATTTAAAAAATAAAAGCTAAATATTAGATGGAAAAACTAAATAGCACTATTACTAAAAATAAAACTTACCAAATTTACCAAAACTTAAACTAAAATGTAAATTTAAAATAATTCTAAATATAAATAAATATAACAGTATGTTATGGTCTAGTTTCATAAATGCAGTGGTTTGAATGTTGGATTCAGATACCTAGCTCAAAACCATCTTTAAAGTCCTCATGAAATCAAAATTGACCATATTTACTTTGTTAGCGCAAATTGCTAGTTTTGCTGGGGGGGGGGGGGGGGGGGGCGACAAACCACGCCCTCTGTTCAGCTCATTTAGTATTCCGTTTCGCTCGGAAATACGTCAAATCACTGAAATAAAGTCGGTTGCAACTTCCGGTTCACTGGGACTTTAAATTAAGATTTTTTTAAGTCTGTTCCCTAAACTATAATTTCAGTATAATTTTGTAACAACTGTTGGATAAACAAGTGAACACAATAAAACCTCAATGGCATACTATCAGACAATACTCAGCTATGTTATGCAAATGCAGATTTTAGCTCATGGTTATTATTTGCTCTGGACGTGGGTATGTTTCATAAATGTCTGATAGGTTATACTTTTTTTTTTTTTTACATTTATTGGCCAAAATAGTGGTTTAATGAATTGTTCAAATTCAGCTGAAAATTCTTACATTAGGTTATTAAATGGCAGGTTCCCACTGAGACATTTATAGAGGCATGTTGTCACAAAAGGTCAACATGCATGTTATTCCCTTGCTATTAATAGTGTAACCAAGGCTTTAAAATGATCAACTTGGAATAAAAGTGAAATGGGATAAAAAGAGTGACAAGTAGCCCCAGTCTCCATTAAAATTTCACAAAATGCATCATCTAGGACGGACTCTTAACACTTACATTTGCTTGCTTTTACTGAACAGATACATGAATGCCGCTAAAATTGGAGAAGACATCCTGATCACTGCACAGGTTTTAAAACAAGGAAGGACTTTGGCATTTGCAACAGTGGATCTCACCAACAAGGCGAACGGAAAACTCATCGCTCAGGGAAGACACACTAAACACCTTGGTAGCTGATTATGCACGTGCCCTGTAAATGATGTAGTTCTTATTGGTATATAATAAAGTCCAGCATAAAAACATTTTGCACTGTGTTAAGATATGTTCAACAGCGTTTATTTCAACAGAATAATTCAAACAATGGGTACATCAAAATAAAGACAAAGACCCACCTTCCCCTTCAATGTGAACTTAGAATTTCAAAAGGGGGGGAAAAGTAATGATTTTATGCCATATGAACAGACAAAGATGGCTTACAGATACCAAGTCCCAAGCACTGCAATATTTAGTACTCTCAGAACAGGGTGGTCTATTAAAGAAAAACAAATCCATAATGATCCATTTCAAGTTTCTCTACGAAACTTCTCATTAGGTTCATAAGCTTGAACATCAGTTTCCCATCACATTCCCACCACCAATGATTACATCTGGTATCAGTAGCTTGTATGTGTATAGTGCAGGAATCGCTCGATTGGTGACATTTACCATCCCAAGAAAAGAAAAAAACAGCATCAGAATTCCTCCAACAGACAGTTTGGGTCAACCATCTTAGATATACGTCACACACCGCACCTCCATCCCCATCAGGCACCATTACTCCAGAAATTATAAAAACAAATAAGGTTTGTCATATTATAGGCAAGGAATGACACTCAAATCAAAATGTCCAGCAAAAACTAAGGCAGTAACTGAATGAGAAGCAATGCCTACACCAAATGAGTTAAGTATTGTTCACCTTGTATTAGAAGCCTTTTGAGGAAGACTACCCAGGCTCTTTTGTCCTCTGTCACTGATTGTCATTACTCATGAAATCCCTAACTCAATATAACAGACACGTTAACTATCCCTCATGACACTGATTTTAAAGCCAGTCCAACACTAGACGATCACATGTGTGAGACCTCTGTCATTGTTTTTTTTTTTTCTCTCTCTCTCTCTCTCTCTCTCTGGTTGTTGTTGTTTTTTTGCCTTAACATAAAGAGTTCCTTCGGTGACTGGTATTGTTGACGGTGCAGCTCCAAGAGAACAACCACTCAAAATCAATGTTCATGCAGGTTCAAATAAAAACTGATCAAGAGGGGAGATGGGATGAGCTAAACCAAGATTGGTCGGGGGAGGGATTAAACAAAAAAAAGGAGCTAAATTAATCTCAAGATGAAAATGAGTGGTTAACAAAAAGGAGAGTTCCAAGCACAAGTTCAATTCTATTCAACTGAGGGATGTGTAGATAAGGACAACTTGCTTCGAGGCCTTGAGGGGTGTCTTCCGTGCGTTTCTCCTAATCAGGCATGTATGGACGGAGGTGGTCCTCGATGTCTCCAACCCCCCAACAGGTAAGCTGATCCTGTGGCAGGTAGAGACAGAGGCTGCACAACTTGAAAACTGTGAGCTTGGCTTTTGGAGTCTGTGAAGGAAAGAGAAGACAAGGGTATTAATAAATACTATATTATGCAGTAAATATTACGGTATAATAAGATGGGATTCACCAATATGATGACCAATACAGATAAAACTGTTACTGTTATGAGGTGTACAATTATTAGAGATTAAAGGGGTCATGAATTGAGAAATCAACTTTTCATTCAGCCTTTGATATAAAAGTTAATTGTGATATAAGAATATCCTGCACATTTCAGAGCTGAAAACTTCCTTGCTAGTCAAAGAAAAGCTTTTATTGACACCAGGCCCAGCAAAAGCTTGATCTCAAAATGTGCCAGACTGTGATGTCAGAGTATGGTGAAACACCACCAAAGTGGTAGTACGCCTGATTCTGTAGCCCTGCCCACGACTCGTGCAAGAAATGTAACATTAATAATACGGGCCTTCGTAGAGCTAAACGGATCGCTCTAACGAGCAATAAACATACTGTAGATAGCAAGATATTGCGCTATGCCTGGTTGTGGAAGAACAGTCACTGCAAAAGCTTCCTTCGGATTCTAATATTATGAATGCATGGTTGAACTTTATTTTGAATGAAGATCCAGCTCACATGGGGAAGACATTAGAGATGTTCCGATACCGATACTTGGGCTCAGGGTATCAGCCGATACAGAGTACTGATCCGATACCTGGGTGATACAGCTGTATACACTACTAGCCCTGTATGAATTGCTAGAATAATTTTATGGTGTGCTTCAAACTTAATAAACCCTTAATAAAACATGAACAAATACATGGTGAACTACTGTATTTATTACAGTATTTTTATTATCTGACATGCATTTGACAGTAATATTATATATTTTTCTTAAGCGAAAAAGAACTTCAAATGCAGCCCCAAATCTAACACTGCAAACTGAAAAAGTTGTACTTTATGTTCTTGTATTGTAATTATAATATAATAATAATTGTCATATCGCGATATCAATGATATAGTGATGGCGTATGAAGCATTTACATTCCCTAGCCCGCACATCAACAGAGTATACACGAAGAGCAGCATGTCAGCCTCTGATAATGACTTAGTACCTAAAAAGGGAGCTACTTGGTTACAAGAGGTCAGCCCTCTTGACAACTGACTAAACATTGACAACTTAAAGCTGCTATTGATGTTTGCAGCGCAATATTTGACCGGAAGGGTAACATTGACAGTTATTTTCGTCAGTTACGGCTCGTTAAATTAAGAGAGAGAGAGAGATTCGTACCTGTGTGACTGCGTCTGTTCAGCATCTCTTAACGAAGATGTGGGTTTATTACTGAAAAATAGCGATGTAACCCCATCGTTGCTGAGAATTATAAATGTAGTGATCCAGTAACTTAGCTATTTTATTGCTAAAAGTCACGGGGCGGCGTTACTAGTTTCTGTGCTCATGAATGTGCTGCGCGATCTCTGCTCTCTGAATGCGAGTGACGCACACGCGCGCGTGTGTGTGCGCGCTTCAATAGCCCCGTTTACATGCACACTTTTATGTCATTCTGATTAAAATCATTCCGATTGAACGATTCTGTGGACAGTTTACACGAGATGTTATCTAAACCGATCTGGTGTTGCTGTAAGAAACACCTCAGAAAAATAAATTTGTTGAAGTTGAAGTAGAAAGCGCATGGGACAAACGTTGTCAGATGAGACGGCGTAGCCAGGCTATGTCTGTGTCATTATTCCAACATTTATCTTCATAACTTGTTACAAAATAAGTTTTACACTTCAGAAATATTAGTGTATCCTTATGAAAGCAGTGTTTATATGCAGCATTTTCATTCAGACTTTCAGACTTTTAAACTGATTACAGTGCTCCGTCTTAACACACCTGAAATAAAATAGCGCATTAATATAGAACGAGGATCCATCTGACTTGGAACTACCTGTGCATTAAACGGTTTTATTGCACACCTTCCAGCCAATCAGAATCAAATATTCAGACAGACCATGGCATAAATTACATTATTGTAACTAAAATGTTATGTTATGGTTTTGTTTGCACTAATAAATGCTGCTGCCTACCAGCTGCAATAACCAATAAAACTTTGTTCCATACATTTTTTTTCTATATCGTCATCGCAAATATTCTTGAAATATCGTAATATAATTTTGAGGCTATATCGCCCACACCTAGTTGCCATAAAGATATTTCAGTGTCTGTGTTCCTTATATGATAGTTTTCCCAAATGAAACGGTAAATTCTCATAAAGTGACAGTTTAAGCGTTCGTGTCCTCATATAGTGACCATAGACTGTGAATATGGACGTAGAGAACTATTTATTTGTATGATACAGCTGCAAATAAGTATTTGAACACCTGAGAAAATCAATGTTAATATTTGGTACAGTAGCCTTTGTTTGCAATTACAGAGGTCAAACGTTTCCTGTAGTTTTTCACCAGGTTTGCACACACTGCAGGAGGGATTTTGGCCCACTCCTCCACACAGACCTTCTCTAGATCAGTCAGGTTTCTGGCCTGTCGCTGAGAAATAGTGAGTTTGAGCACCCTCCAAAGATTATCTATTGGGTTTAGGTCTGGAGACTGGCTAGGCCACGCCAGAACCTTGATATGCTTCTTAGAGAGCCACTCCTTGGTTATCCTGGCTGTGTGCTTCGGGTCATTGTCATGTTGGAAGACCCAGCCTCGACCCATCTTCAATGCTTTAACTGAAGGAAGGAGGTTGTTCCCCAAAATCTCACAATAGATGGCCCCGGTCATCCTCTCCTTAATACAGTGCAGTCGCCCTGTCCCATGTGCATAAAAACAACCCCAAAGCATGATGCTACTCATCATTCTTCTTCCTCCAAACACGTTTAGTGGAATTATGACCAAAAGGTTCTATTTTGGTCTCATCTGACCACATGACTTTCTCCCATGACTCCTCTGGATCATCCAAATGGTCATTGGAAAACTTAAGACTGGCCTTGACATGTGCTGGTTTAAGCAGGGGAACCTTCCGTGCCATGCATGATTTCATGCATGAAAACTGGTCCCAGCTCTTTTCAGGTCATTGACCAGCTCCTCCTGTGTAGTTCTGGGCTGATTTCTCACCTTTCTTAGGATCATTGAGACCCCACAAGGGGAGATCTTGCATGGAGCCCCAGTCCGAGGGAGATTGACAGTCATGTTTAGCTTCTTCCATTTTCTAATGATTGCTCCAACAGTGGACCTTTTTTCACCAAGCTGCTTGGCAATTTCCCCGTAGCCCTTTCTAGCCTTGTGGAGGTGTACAATTTTGTCTCTAGTGTCTTTGGACAGCTCTTTGGTCTTGGCCATGTTAGTAGTTGGATTCTTACTGATTGTATGGGGTGGACCGGTGTCTATGCAGCTAACGACCTCAAACAGGTGCATCTAATTTAGGATAATAAATGGAGTGGAGGTGGACATTTTAAAGGCAGACTAACAGGTCTTTGAGGGTCAGAATTCTAGCTGATAGACAGGTGACAAATACTTATTTGCAGCTGTATTGTACAAATAAATAGTTTTAAAAAAAATCATACATTGTGATTTCTGGATTTGTTTTTTTCAGATTATGAGGTGTTGTTGGTTCATTGTGCTGCGATTCAGGATCAGACTAGAACATGTATGGGCCAGGGCGCGCAAAGCCCAACGTCCAGGGGCTGTGTGTTTTTGGTTTGCTAGCAAAACGTAAGCCTGTCGGCAGGCCAGTGAATCTTAAATAGTGAAATAACATTCCTTCTTTGATGTGCGTTGTTCACTCTCTTGACTTGACATTTGATCTGCTGATTTGTCTGCCTCTGCAGTGAGGCTTGTGCGTGCGTGTGTGTGCGTGTGTGTGTGTGTGTGTGCGTGTGTGTGTGTGTGTGTGTGTGTGTTAGTGATGAATGGTTCACGGTTATATCCACCGATCGGGCGGGCCAAGTAATAAAAAAAAATAACATTCCAATTAAACATTCCATTGCGGGTGGATGAGAGATAAATCATTGTGTTTGTTTGATAAAGATATTTTGCGAGCCCTGTGGGCTATTCATTCCGGTTGCCGTTTTCCCCACACGCTTTCAAAACAATTCCTCACGTGTACTCACGAGGGAGACGGAGCTCATTATAATATGCAAAGCTTATCCAATCATAGCAGTGGGCATTTACTTCCAAGTCTTAAAGGGATAGTTCACCCAAAAATGAAAATTCTGTCATTAATTAGGAGACAGAAAGAAGAGATTATTTAATAAATTGTTGTTTTATTTTGCACACAAAAAAAAAGTACTCTCATCGCTTCATAACATTTAGGTCGAACCACTGGAGTCACATGGACTATTTTAACAATGTATTTGCTACCTCTCTGGGCTTTGAAAGTGGTCGTTGTGTTGCTGTCTATGTGGGGTCAGAAAGCGCTCGGATTTCATTAAAAAATATCTTCATTTGTGTCCCGAAGATGAACGAAGGTCTTACGGTTTTGGAACGACATGAGGGTGGGTAATTAATGAATTGTCTTTTGTGGGTGAATTAACCCTTTAATGTTTTAATGAACCAACCTGTAAGTGCTGTCTGTCCATGAAGAGAAAGACAGACTGATTGGGGTTGTTCATAACCATCCCAGCCTTGTCCTTCCGACCAACAGCATGCAAAAACTGCTTTTCATAGTCTCCATGATGAAACTCGAACTTGGCCTGTGAACGTTCAAAAGTAAATGTAACTACATGGAGTCTGATTTACATTTACAGCATTAAATTTGTACATGGATTTTACATATTTCCCCAACAAGACTCACGGTTCTATGTACCATTCATGTCCATAGTGCAAATGGTGCGTGTGCTAAAGTTGAATACTTGGTGTCAAGGGTTTGAACAAGCACCTAACCCCAAGTATAAGCAATAATAAGCAAGCACCATGAGTTATACCTGAACAGGCCTGAATGGTTCATCTTCAGCCCCTTTCCATCTGGAGAACAGGAGACAGACAATCTTCTCAATATCATTGCGGGGCCAAAGGATAAAGTCCATCTCCTGGGTACAACCTATCACATCCTGTACAGATTTAGAAACATCAGTGAGATGCAAAACAGAAAATGAACTCTAATCACATGACACATGGTTCTTTAGACAAGACGGATCATTTAGATATCAATGCAGCTGAATCTTCAAATGTCTCTGTCAAAAACAAAAAAAAAACATCACCATGTTGTGCCTCAATACTTACTCTACGCATCGACTGGTAACGAGGCGCGTGCAACTGCACCACATCTTTCTGGAGAAGTTCTAAAGAACTCTCCAAGGAGTAGCTTGAATCCTTCACGCCTTTAAGGATATTTTCCTCATAGTTGTTTGTCATCACAGGTACCACCTCAGCTACTTCGAAGAGTGCGGACTTCTTTTTCTGTAAAAGTGGTGTCAGGGCGTATTAGAACAATCGCAGTCCATTCCCAAATCATTTCTCGGTTTCATACGGAACCAGTCAACTTACCTTTTCCTTAAATACAAAGGCAATGTAGATTTTGAAGTCGAACTGATCGGCAAGAGATTCTCGTTTCTTCCGTAGCTGGGCGCGGAGTCGGTTTCTGGTTTGATTCCGGCGAGAATTTGGGTCTCCCATTGTTACGGACAGTGCGATTTTCCTAACGCAACTTTTTCGCTTTTTATTTTCTTGACTGTAGCCTATGTGGTTTTCAAACCCTTTTAAAAACTTAAGAAGCTATAACCAAACACTACCTGCAGTACATACTAATTTTAACTAAATAACAAAGTTAGTGAAATCAAATCAAGTCATTTTTTATCAATACGGGTAGTGCACTTGGGCCAAGTATGTTTACACTTGTCTAAGTTTTGATGAGTTACACCATTTTTAAAACAAACAATCAAGCCAAGGCTAAGTGTATACTAAAAGATAGCACTCATATAACACGACCTGATCAATTAGTATTCTTTTATATGAGAAATTGTGTTGTATTACTGAATAAAGGACAGAAAACACAAATGCCTGCTACACTGAAAAACCCATACCGACAGTTTTGTGTGCGAGTCCGTGTGTGAGGGGACAGATCCCTGGCTTTAGATAAATAAACCTTGCTTTAAGTTATCTAAAAAGCTGACCAAGAGATTTGACTTTGGAAAGTCTCTTCCAGTTTTGACTCTTGCTTGTATCCATGTCTTAGTATAAACGGTCTCATAAAAGCACATCTGAATGACAGGTGAGAAAGACAACCATGGCAGAGAAATGCAGACGCCATGAGATCTTGGCACTGAGTAAGAACACCGAGTTTGCTAGACATCTTGGGGTTTAAGGGCATAAAATGGGCCCATGAGCTCTCCTGCCACGGTTGAGTTTCATTGTGAGGCTTTTATTTTGTGGCTGGCTAGCAAACTAATGCTAGCTAAGCTGAATACACACACGCCACCGACTGATAACCAGGTTGAAGGGAGCTACATCTCTTTTATAACCAGTATGAGATCTACGAGAGCATTCAAAGCTAGTAATCATCAATAAACCGACTGTTACATTTTGTGTTTGCCTGTTTTTTTGTTATCGCGGTGCTAGCAAAGACTGGCTTCGATGCGTGGCTTGCTAACTGGCTAACTATTGTTTCTCGTCATTTTTTTCTCGAGTTGTCTTTCAAGCCCGTTTTGATCCGAGCAAGTACAGCAAACAATCCTAACACGTCTTAAAACACCGAATTCAGTACAAAAACCCGCCACGGATGAATCGATCCTCGGCGGAGGTTTAGCTTGATGGTCTCCGTTTGTTTTCGAGCTTTTCCACAGTCGTCACACACCCGTACATGCCATGTCAAGATAAACTGACAAACCAACCGAAATCCTCCGTTCTCTCAGGTAACAGACGGCGGGATCTGCATCGCGGTGGACCCATAATGATGGAAGGAAAGGGTGAAATGTCTTTCGAGCGATTCTTTCGACTGTTTCGGCCCTTTGTTCTGCGTTTGTCAGGAAAATAACAAGCGGTCCTCGCCGAACAAACCACTCAAAATGGCCGATGCGCGTCACGCAGCTGTGCACATGTGACAGAGGAGGAGCGCGCGCTGCTGTCAGCTGGATTTATGTAGATGAGTGTTGCGACACGTTTTGTTTAATCGTGTCACGACAGTGTATTTCATTGTTTTATTTATGAACAATATGTCTCAAACGTCTATATATTCCCACTATTTGTCTCAGTTATAACTTACAATAAACAGTGCAAATGTGGCTGTTGTTATAAACCTACAAACTACTGGAGTAAAAAAGTAGGTGGGTCGCAACATGGATTTAATGTATAAAATGGCTTTAAAGTGTCAAGACGTGGAGGATAGATGTTAGATGAATGTAGATACGGACATAATGCATAAAAAAACAATTTCATTGTCACTTCGACCCTAATGTATTCAAGATTCAACATATATACACACAATTTAACTGTGCACAGTACTTATTTCAATTGTATTAGTGAACTTGGATACCAAGCTGGATGCCAACCGCCGTAAAATACAAAGAAGAAGAAGAATAACAACTTGAATATCCCTCGTTGAATCCCATGGTCTGTTTACGTCTCACTATCCGCGCGAAATTCCGGCGTCACGTGACGGTACAAAGGCAGTACTTAAGCCGGTGGCGCGCTCTTCAGTTCACACACAAGCTGTTGAGAAGGCGTGAGTTATCGGTTGTAGTTCGTGCTTATCGTGCATTTTCCGTGAGTATTCTTCATTGTTTTAAGTGTTTTATGTTAGCTTTGGTTTAATTAGGTTGTTAAGGCTTTCCATAGATTTTTAGAAATGTAGTGTGCGGTTTATATTGTGTATATGTACGAGTGTGGCTCGGTTTCATTTAGGTTGTCTGGGGACAGACCGAGGCCTGCTCATTTTTTTGGTGGAAGCTTGTGATTTTTTTTTAGATGTAATTCGTTCAACTATATAACCTTAAAACACAATAACGCCAGATTCGTTAATCCATGATTAGTGTTTTAGTTAATTTACTAGTCTGATCACGTTAACTGTTTCACTTGTACCGTAATACTGTAGTCAACTATTATATTAAGTAACTTATTTAACCAAGTTTCAGTGTTTTTTTTCTGCTATGTAACGTGCTATAATTCATCTAAAAATGTCCTGGTAATCTATGTTGTAGTCAATTTATTAATTTAAGAATTATTATACACATATGCTTTACCTTTATGTTTACTTCTATTTTTGTTACTTTTTACTTTAACTATGGGCATGTCAACCACCATATCACCATGTTTCTTTTAAGAAACATTTAAACTGAATTTGTCATGGAATTCCTGAATTGTTTTCTAGGTGAGAACATGAGCTCCATCAGAAGACCCAAACATGCTGAGAATCCCTCTGAAAACATCAAGGTATTTTAGAACATCTCCCTTAAGCGCAGTAGTTATGAATTTAATTCAGTTACTATTAGATATAAGATTGGTGCCTGATGGCTGACCCACTGTTCTGTTAGGTGATTGAGTTAGCTGGTGTTTTAAAGTCTTGCAACATACCCATTGATTAATGGCCCCTAAAATTGGCATGAAGTGGATGTGATTTTAATATTTTTCTTCCCTGTTGTGATGTATATCCAAGGTCCTGTTCACACCTGGTATTAAGATGTGTTTTTGTTGGTTCCATCACTAGTGGACAATGCTAAATACATATGTAAATGGGGTCTAAAGTGTTTTGACCAAAACACATCTCACTGCCAGGTGTAAACAGGGCCCAAGTGAAACCACTTAAACAAGAATTTAGGGTGCAGGGAACTACACTAACCTTTTCCACTGGTGGCACTTGCACTACTAACTTTTTCAGTTGGTGCAAAACATGATTTGGTCGCACAAATTATTTATAGTAAGCCACTCTGGATAATAATGAAACTGTATTGCATACAGATGTGCTTTTTTATTTTACTTGCCATCTTTTAAACCACATGCCTTGTTTTCTTTAACATTGGTTGGGATAGATTTACTGCAATAAATACAGTACACAATATTAACTTTGTTATACAAAGCTATTGACTTTTCTGTATTAAAGATTAAAAAAAGTAAAAACCATGCATGTCCACTTCACAGGACACCCCTGTCATTGTGAAGCTTCAATGATTTGTGTTCAAATTTGTAACTGCGTCAAAACAATTCAGACTCCTGCAATTGAAGGCCCACAGAATTTACAGTACACACAGTGCATTGCTCCGTCTTGGTACCTTAACCACTGGTATTCTTCGAGCCACTGGTGTCAAAATTCATATGTCCGTTTCGTTTTTCCCGCGTGTGCTTTCCCTGACGAATCCTTCTCAGCCTCATCATTCTCACTCACAGGCTCCGTTTGACATGTTGCATCGACTGTTACACTTGAACTTCCCTTCTTAAAATAAGAGTCAATTGTCTGCTTCATTTCAACACGTACAGATTGTAGGCTATGTTGAGATGCGATTGCTATATATATATATATATTATATATAAAAAATTATTTATTTTTAAATCAACGTTAGGCTATGCCTCGCCTATACCATTTCGGGAGGGGGGTGGGGGTCGCGGGGTTGAAGCCAACTTGATATGTTGAATGCTCAGAGCACGTTATAAAATGTAATCTTAAAATACACATTTCTGTATTAATATAATGCTCCTAGTAAATCATAGCATATTGCCTAAAACATAAGGTAGGTACAAAAATAATCAATGATACATTTGCGACCCCCCCCCCCCCCCCAGAAATTAGGGTCGCAATGGCATTGCAAAAGATTGCATTTGCGACCATTTTGGTGGCAGTGTACTTCCCTGCGGTGGGCCTTGACTTTGCCAATAGAGAGTCAATTGGATCGTTGTGTGTTGCTGTCATGCGAGTGACAGGTTGTCCCGCCTTAAACCCAGTAAGAGTGTCATCAGAAAAGAGATGCCACTCCAAGAGGGAGGGGGACATTATTTTTATTGAATAGTTCAAGGGCACATGACTTAAAATGCATGGGTGAATAATCTATAATACTGTTTCTTAAATTTAAAAGCTAGTGGCTGGGGTTTTGTGGTCGTGTATCAGTGCCCTCTTGTGATTCCTGTGTTTAGGTTAATTAATACAGAAGTCAGTTTTGTAAAAATGGGGAAATATCAACTATTCAACAACACTTCAACTTGATCAGGTTAGGACAAACTGAACTGAGACCTTGCTCTGTCTCTGAATTAATCATTGTCGGTGTGTTGAGATCCAGTAACCGCATCTGTCTGCCACTGTATTTAAGTTAAAACATTAACCAACTTCAAACTTGCAGTTGGTCATAAGGAGACTTCTGTGGTGAGTTCCCACGGTAATTACAGGTTAAAGAATGTTGCAGTTAGGTAATAATGCAGGCGGTCCAATAGCTACCCGTGGGAATTGGAGGTGTCTATGGCATGCAGCTGATGTGTGGCCTGCCCCTTTCCCACGCTTGTTAGAACGGCCGGTACGTGGAGTTGCTCCGATACCTTGCTTGTTGCTGTCTTGTACTGACAGCTTAACAAGTGTAAGAGGAGAACAATGACTGAGGCAGGTGAATGGAGCCTGTTACAGTGTGCATGGATAGAGTTGCTTAGCTTTCCGTCTCACCAAAATGAGCCTTTATTCTCAGATTCTTGTTATTACTGACACCTGAGGACCCTGAGATTAAGACTTTAATTTTATTTTCTCAGAAATTCCTAGCCCCAACATGTGGAATGGGATCAGGAAGGAGGACGCTCCAGGTCCTTCAGCCGTCTGCTGTAAATAAGAACCTTGGTCGTATAATTGAGGTACGTGGTAGATGTCATTTTGGACTTTATAAAGTTTAAAGACTTTAGTTTGACACCATTTTGCCCCATGTCAATCTCGCCCTGTTTAGACTGGCAAATCGGTTCCTAAAAGGAAGATGTGGAGCGCAGAGCAGGTGAAAGCCTCAAAGAGGGTGAAGGCAGAGGTGGCTGTAAAATCCACAAGTCAAGAAAATGAGAACCAGCCTGAGGGGGTCACGCAGGAGGCCTTTGAGCTAATGATCAAAGGTAAACTATCACACGGATGGTTCAGAGACATTGATTGAATTCATTACCTTCTTTCCAAAGCTGTTCCTGTTAATGCTGCCATGCAGAGACCAATTAGTACTTGGTGATATATTATACAGAAACTATAATCTTTAATAATCCAAAGGAGCCAACAAACCCTGTGACGTCACGGTTGTAGTACTGCAAGATGGCAGCGCCCATGCTACAAAAGGGTTTTTGTTTTTTGTTGTAACCTTTTATCGTGTTTATCCAAGTTGACAGGGTTCCCGCTGGGTCTTAATGTCTTAAATTTCTAAATTTTATCCCGGGCTGTTGTAGTTCTTTCTTTCGCTAGTCCTACTATAGTTCGCTGTATTACAACTACAAATGAGACCAGCACACATCTTGTATTGTAGCCAATCAGCTTTAATGTTATTGGCGTGGGTCTCTTTCGGATTGTACCACAGACGCATCAAACGGATTTTATTTTTATTCTTCAGCTTCAGTTCATGCAAAGGTGAATCTCTCACCTGCCCTCTTGCATAATGACCAAATAAAAGTGTGATGCATCCGATAGCACGAGTTAATAAAGGAGATATAAACCACAAACTCAATTCGGTAGACACAGACTGATGTCAGACTGGCTGCGGATTCTGTGCACTCGTTTGCCGCCTGTCAATTTGCGCGAGTGTACCGAATGTGTCTATTTCTAGGTTTACTCTTGAACGATCATACACACACTCACTTTCATATCCCCATGTTCCTTATTGGCGGTTATGTCTTAACTCTTGAGTAAAAAAGTTTGGGACGCGTCAGTATTGGATCTGCACATTACTGTAGTTCTTAAAGTGAAAGCATACTAATATAGCTTACACCCCGCTCCTGTCTGTTAATAAACCAACAGGGAAAAAATGGTACTTCATCTTAAAGCACTGTTTGTATCCGCATCTTTAGGTTGTACTTTTAATTGTAATTGGTTAATAAGTTCTTATTTTATTAATGACCGTTTACTTGAACTCTTTACTTATATTAAGCAATTGCTTGCTTGTAAGATTTTGGTCATTTCCCACCCTAAGCGATAATGTTATTAAAGCTAGATAGCACACCACTGGACCAGCCTTTTTTTTTTAAATTTTTTTTTTATATATATAATTGTGATTTTATAGATCAAATTTAATTCATAATGGTCTTAAATTTGACTCGTTCAACCCTGTTAGAGTGGAAAACCACTTACTAAATGTTAAATTGACTGGCGGTTTAATTTCCACTTGTTTGTCTTGCCCAAAAGTGTAACTAGAGACTGACAGATCTGAGTAGACCAGTCTCTTTCCAGCTCAACCTATAGTTTTGTGTGGCTACTTTAGCAGGCTGAGCCAGAGGGGTTTTAGCCAGTGAGGGCCCATGGCTGACAAGTTGCATGAAGAGAATTCAGCTTTGATTACAATAGTGCAAGCCAAAATTTGCTGCATTTAGACCATGAAAGATTAAACTGGTCTGGGCATTGCGACGCGCTACAGCATAATGCACCCATTCAGAAAGACACTGCAAAAGTCCAGTGTAGATGGCTTCAGACTGTTAAGATGTCATGTCAAATGCAGCCATAATAGATGAGTTGAGTTGGTTATAAAAGCGAGACCCTCTTGTTCGAGTTGATATTTTGGGCCCTATCGTACACCTGGCAGAATGTGGCACCAGGCGGGTATTTTTATTTTTTGCTAATTTCAGCCTGGTGCAGTTATCACTTTCACATCCAGCACCACGTTGTTTAAATGGCAAATGCATTCGCGCCCATCTGTTTCCCATGGGCTTGCTGGTCTGAAAATGGTGGAAGAATGGCACATTGTTGGCTTGTTGCTATTGAGGCAACTGAAATCAACTGCGCCATTGACCAACAAAAACTTAATAGCGCAGTTTATTTAAAGGGTGTAGGGATGTGACGGTGAGAATTTTCCCACTGGTTAATTGATGTGTGACAACACCAGTAATCCCAGTATCACCGACTCTGCTTTGTAATATGCGCACGACCGCTCTGGCGTTCTCAGTTCAGTTTTCAGTTGCGTTATGAAAGCCTGTGCGCGCACTGTGACTGACAGTTTGTCTGTAAGTGCGCGCTCTTGTGCGGCCGTGCACCTTTTTACTTTCGGTTTTGAATTTGCTCCAATTCGGCTGCGGCTAGCTTGACTTGTGGGTTCATTAGCCTATTATTTTTAATGAAAAACACAACAAAACAACTGACACACTTTTACGTTTCGCTTTGAAACCATATCTTTTGCTATCCTCTTAGTCAGCTCCTCACTCTCGTGATGAATGAGTGACTCCTCCCGCTGCCGAGACTCGCGGTCAGATCATGCTTTAAGCACAGTTTTTATTTTTGTCTGTTCTCTAACTGAACTAAGTTTATTTTAGTACTATAAAAAAATCAAAACGGCGGTGCCACGGTGGGCAGGTGATGTAACCGTGTTGAGGGGATGCACACAGGGATGCGCAGCACGAACAAAGGATTACAATGTAAAATTGTGTACATAAAGATAAAAATGCCATGTCATAATGGAATGACAACTGAAATTGGCAACTTATTTAACCAAATGTGGCAATACTAGGGATGCACGATATATCGGCAACATATCGTTATCGGCCGCTAAATTATTATTTTTGATGTTATCAGTCCAATAAGAATTTGACCGATATAGTCAAGCCGATAGATAATATATTATTTCCTTCAGCTGAGACAGACGCGCTGTCCACCATGATGGGTTTGAATTGCTCTAAATATGATTGGAATCACTTCGAAAAGGAAAATGGTTACGTGCAACATATGCAGCGCAAGTCTAATTTAATCTACATATAATGATAATGAGACTACAGCTGTAAAAGAACGTTGTTTCAGCGCGTTTGTTGAGGGAAGAGCGTGCCCACGGAGTTGCAGTCAAGTTCGCTTGTGCATTCACAGCCTTTTGTGCCATTTGTAAGTTGTAATATTATATTTATTATGCTGTGTATATACTCATATAGGGTGCGTTTGGTTGAGTTAATTAACGATGCAGTAAAGCACTTCATTGTACCGGTCTTTAACTTCAGCGCGCATTTCAAACAGAAATGCACAGCATTCATAACTACTGGGACTATCCTATACATAACACTGTAATGAGTATTTTTGTTATAAAACGTTGTGAATTCTCTGGGTTTAGTTGTTGTTGTTTCAGCGCGCTGTTGTGGGAAGCGTCCACAACACATTCTGACCAGCACAGTCAAGTTCGCTTGTGCATTCGCGTCATTTTAAGCATATGCAAGTCGTAATATTATGTTTTTGTAGTATAAACATCCGATTAATGTCATAGGATGCGTTTCGTTAAAGGTCCCGTTCTTCGTGTTTTTTTTTGGAAGCTTTGATTGTGTTTACAGTGTGCAATATAACATGTGTTCATGTTTCGCATGTAAAAAAACAACAAAAAAAAACAGTATTTTTAACACAATTTACTTATCTGTATACCGCTGTTTTCACTGTCCTAAAAACGGGCTGATGGCTTCCTTTATTCTATGAAGTCCCTCCTTCAGAAATGCGTAACAAGTTCTGATTGTGCCAGCGGTTCCCGTGTTGTGATTTGACCGCAGCTTGGCAAACGTGGCACGGTTCCGGTGTTGTAATTCGACAGCAGCTTGGCGCACGTGGAAAGGTCACGCCTCTTAACGGGAGATGTATGCGCTTAATGATCTCTACAGCGTCCCTGGGAAAGCCAAACAAAGGTGATTTGACTCCAGGATGAAAATAACAGCGTCTCGACGACATGGCGATTAAACACACTCAAAGGCAACAATTCCTTTTCTCCACGCGACACGTCCTCTTCTCCACGTGGGACAGCAACAAGACCACGCCCTCTTTTTCCGTGTATTCTTGTGGGCGGAGGTTAGTCTGTTCTACTGACGTCATTTATGAAGGAAGTACCAGGATGTAGTCCAAGCCAGCCGTTCGCTGTAGGCTTTGAAAGGGAACTTCTGTTAAATAAAATATCTTGCTTGGCATTGAACTTTGAGCTTTTATAATTTTACAGGTATTATTTATGCTCTAACCACAACATTACACTAACTAAAGTTTGAACAATGGGATCACGAAGAATGGGACCTTTAAGTCAATAACCCGCAGTGCTTCATTGTACCGGTGATCATCAGTTTCAGCGAGCGCTCTCAAACGGGAAGAGCATCCACAGGAGTTATAAGCCTTCACCTATGCGTGATTTTGTGCTAATATAAGTTGTAATTATTTTGTATAAATATCTGATTGTTCTCACATATGATGCGTTTAGTTGTTAGTTAGCCTTCTAAGCGCTTCAGTTTACGGTTGTTCGTTCATTCTCTCCAGCTTCAGCGCGTGCTCAAACAGCAACATTATTCCTAATAGACTAGACTAATATTAAAGATGTTTACTGTTACTGTAATTGTTTTTTTTTTTTTATAACTAGCACTTTTATTGTTCTCGTATCATTTCCATCAGCAATATACGGTTTGATTAATCATTTCCTTATTGTCTGTGGGGAGGCTATTTCATGCACTTGCATTCTGATTCTTTATTATGCAGCCTAAGTAATGCTGTTCAATAACTTGTTTGCATTATTTAGGTATATTTTTATTTTTTAGGCAATATAATTTTTGGTAACATTTTACAGAAGGTCTCATTTGTTAATGCATTAACTAACATGAACAGAGCAATAACCTTTGTTTATTTTAGTAATAAAATGTTTGTGTTTAACAGTCCATTCACAGTGCATACCTAATGTTAACAGACACAACTTTGGGTCTGAATATGTTGAGATTAACATGAACTAAGATGAATAAATCCTGTTGAAGTATTGTTCATTCATTGTTGGGTAACTAGTACTAACAAAAATTAAACCTTATTGTAAAGTGTTAATTTTTTTTTTTTTTTTAAACCAAGTAAGTTGGCCATAGGAGTGTATAATTAATTTGAAAGGGTAAGGGATCTTACACTGGTTCAAATAGGCTACTGTAGTGTATAGGTTTGATTTATGTTGAAGTGTTTGGGACATGGCTTTTAATGGTGAGCCTTTTGTTTTTGTAATCAGGCTCTCAAAGTTTATTTTAATTTGTATTTAGATGTATCGGCAATACACATCTAAACTGACTCGTCAGGTTGAGGGTGTCTATATTCCACCATGTAAAGGGCGATTCCGCCATGGTGCAACTGGCTTTTTAAAGGGAATGGGAGATGAGACTCTGATTGGTTTATGGCACGTTATGCCCAAAACACACCCATGACTCATTAAGAGAATAGGGACAACTCTTTTAGACCATGCGCCTGGCATGGTCTAAAACCTATAGACCATACTCTTGAGGTATTTTGAATAGTTAATTGCTTAATCACTAATGTATGTTCTGTATAGTATGAATGTAATCCGGATGTACTACATTCGCCATCCTGTCCTTATGTGACCTACCACTGTCACCGTCTGGCAGTTACAGTTTGTTTAGGTATAAATTGCAGGGGGGAAAAAAAGGAAAACCGCTGTTTTTGAGGAATTTAAAATGGGGATGGTATCTTGTTATTGATTGCCTTTCCAATGAGATGAATGGAAGGAGGCAAAGCTGTTTTGAAATGTTTGTGGTTACCCAATGTTACTGGACACTTTGCTTTTACTTTATTTTTAATTTTGCCTCCCGTGTAGGGTTGGGCATCGAGAACCGGTTCCATCTTGGAACCGTTTAAAAAATAACGATGCCATTTGAATCGTTTAGAAATTGTTTTCGATTCCGATCATCGGTTCCAAACGCGCAAGTTTTCGGAAGTGCTTGCCGCGCCCGTTTGTTCTGTTGCAGCCATGGAGCACGGTAAGCGTCGCTCAAGTGTGGTTTTATTTCACTTTTTAAAAAAAAGCCTGGGTCGGCACAGTGCAACACATATGACAAACTTATTTCTTGCACGAGAGGATGCACTACAAATATGAGTGTAGCGTGTTTGAAATGCTGCGTAGGTCTGTCCTCCTCGGGCAACCCTGCGCTAACCAACGTTATTAAAGGGATAGTTCACCCTGAAATGAAAATAAAGCCTTCTTTTACTTACCCTGATGTTGTGCCCTATGTCCTATGACATTTAAAATACTGTTCCTGCACGCGCTCCTATGGCAGTGAATGGCGATCAGCTAAAACATTACACAAAACAAACAAATGTATCACGCAACGATACAGGGAGACGCGCGCCATATGGAAAGTGTTCAGGGGGCACACTAAGGTTTTGCGAGAAAGAAACCGTATTATTCAGTCAAAACACTGAGCTCGGCCGTTATTCTGAGCGCGCTCCTCTGTGTGCACTATGAGCCGTCAGCAGCCGCCAGCGCTCATGCCTACTATAATAACTCGCACTGTTGTCATTGCACCCACGATAAGCGCACACACACACACAACCATTTTGAGAAGTCAAGCTCAATAGAAAACGCAATTCTCGTCTTTTCTATAACGTATATGATAAGAAATAATACTAATAATATAACCTCCTTAAGTGAATATTGTGTACCGGTTGTCATGATAATATTGCACGAGGCTACTGCGGCTTAGAGTGCGCACACAGGAACACGCGCATTTGAACAACAGCTGGGTGAGTAAAAGATGGCTTTATTTTCATTTCAGGGTGAACTAACATTATCCCACCTCGTAATAATCAGGTAAGTGATTGTAGTGTAATAACAAAGCCCTTGACCAAATTGCGAATTGTGGTGAACAACAACGTTACTGAAATTATTTTTCCCCCTCGTAGATAAATGTAGCTATACGCAAATTGCCCACGCTAGTAGCAGTCCTAATATGACTGCTGTTAATGCTATTGTTAAACCGGGACTCGGTGTGAAACTCCATTCACCTTTGCAGCAAAGCAAGTGAAAATGCCAGCGGAGAAAGTCCCAAAACTAAAACTCATTATTGAATCAAAATACAATTTTCCTCTGTGAAATGAGCCTGTGACATGTGACTCCACCCCTCAAAGAATCGGAATCGAGAATCGAAAAGAACCGGAATCGAAACTAAGAATCAGAATCGTTCAAATCAAAACGATGCCCAACCCTACTCCCGTGTGTAAATCCATTGCTAGGGTCAGACAGTATTTTATCTAACCGTCTTACTGATGTGTCAGGTTTTATATTTTATATCAAACCACATGGCTTGTAGTTAAGATGTTTTTTTTTTTTTTTTTTTTAATGTAGAAATTTGTTCAACTGCAGCCATTGTATTCGATGTGTTTCTTTTTCCAGAAACTCCTGGGTCCTCCTACTGGAAGGAGGTGGCAGAAGAGAGACGGAAAGCACTGTTCAGTGTTCTCCAGGAAAATGAAAAGGTGAGTTAATCGTTGAAAGGTCATTTTCGCTAATGTTTAGCTCAATTTCTCTTTATAGGGCTGCTGAATCAGTAGTTCATGACACTTGCTTAGTGTGACCAAGGCCACCCGGTTTTACAATTGTTCATTTTTGTTCCTTAATTTTGTTTCAACTAGTTGCACAAAGACATTGAAGCCAAAGATGAACAGATTGCTCAACTGAAGAGTGAGAACGAGGAGTTACAGGAGCTGGCACAGCATGTACAACACATGGCTGACTTGATCGAAGTGAGTGCTCTGTTCTGTATGGTCTTTAATAGTGGCGTCACCCTTGCCAAGAACCAAGGATGAAACCACCATTATGGTGGGACCAAAGAAGGTAATTTGGGGTGCGGAACCTCAATGTTTCTGATGCCCATGTAAACTTTCTTTTCAATCAGAGATTAACCGGAAAAAGTCCAGACAATCTAGAGGAGCTGCGCGAAATAGCCTTTGATGCTGAAGACGACGATGATGAGGAGGAAGACGACGAGGATCAAGAAGAACATGGAGATGAGAGTTGTTCTGATGAAACCCAGAATAGTGTTGAAATAAACACCGAATGGTCACATGACCGTGCTGCGTCACACGAGGATTCCACAACAGAAGAAAGCTGAAATGATGCTCTTGGAAAATATTGAACTGAAAATTACTAATGGACCAGTTGTTTGGTCTTAAATCAAAGTTTCTTTTGCCTTTTTAGAACACGTGCACCTTTTTTTGTTTTAATACGTTTTATCTTTGCTGTAAATGAGCTTTTATTTTCAGGACCTGTAGTTTTGTGTTCACTGCCAGTGTACATATGTAAACTTGAATGCCTACAATGGAAATAAACTCCTATTTTGTACACGTGCCTTTTTCTGTTATGAATGCATCCCTGGTGATCTGACACTGCTGTAATGGACTGAGGCTATTAATCTGGAAGTTAAATTCCTCCCTTAGACCTACTGTCAATCATTATATTAAATAAGTGGGATATGTGTACAAACAAATGTTTGCTGGCTGACGAAATTAACTTTAGGAGGGTGTTGTAGAGCCCAAATTCTTGACCTTGCTTATTAAGTGCCTGTAAAGTAGAGCAAAAAGCTCTTCCTACTTCAAAATGTCTGAAACTAATCCCACACTTTGTTCATTTGCTTCAGACACATTGTCCTTATAAAATGAGTACATAAAGTTTCCCTATTTGCTCAAATGGTAAACTCCACAATAGTGATTTCACAACTTTCAAAAAGGGACAAACCGGAGTTAGCTTGATAATGGCAGTAAAAATGGAGAAGGATGTTAATTTTTACCATCACTCTCCTAGATCCTGTGTTAGAAACACCCTCACAACACTGTGCAGGATTTACGATATGGATAACCATTAAAACGCGTCACCACAGTCTGTGAAAAGGGTCTATTTACCTAAGTAAAGGTGCTCTAGCGGTTGATATAAGTGTTTACATCTAGCGGAAGCACATTGCAGCCGGAGCTACTACTTCTCACTGTTTATGACGAGTCACTCGGGTACTGGGATACTCCGCAGCGGTTGTCACGCCAGGTCTAAACTTGTCAAATACTTGTACCGTAGTGATTCAGGAAGGATAAAAGATGGATTCTCAGTTGGAAGATGGATTCATGATGTACTCGCTCATTATATATTTTGTACATTTTTAACAACAAAAAAAATGTACATAGTAGAAAGCAACAAACTTTAACATTTTCATTACAGGCTAAAAAAACTGGACAGAAATTAATTCCCAACATGCTTTTGCATGGGATTTTTATTTTATTTTTTATAATCGACATTTGTGCATTTTTTCCTCTTACATTTTTAGTGTGGTTAATCCTGGTGTGGTAGCCTAGCTGTACTGTATTTTCTGTAGAATTCGGAAAGAAAGAAATATGTCTGGTCATTTTCTTTTACCTGTTAATATCAAAAATGCTGATTTGCATATTTCCCCCTTTTTCTCTTTAGTTGAAATTCATTAATAAAACGTTGGTAACACTTTACAATAAGGTTTCATTAGTTAACATTAGTTCATGTTTCAACTAACATGAATTAACCATGAGCAATACATTTGTTATTGTATTTGTTAACGTTAGTCAAAAATACAGCTGTTCATGTTCACAGTGCATTAACTAATAGTAACAAGATTTTAATAAAGTATTAGTAAATGTTGAAATTAACATTAACAACAATTAATAAATGCTTTATAAGTGCAGTTCATTATTAGTTCATGTTAACTAAGTGTTACCATAAAGTTAAACTAAAATACAGTAAAAACAGTAATATAGTGAAATAATTACAATTTAAAATAGCCATTTTCTATACATTTTAGTTACTATTTAAAATGTAATCTTCAGCATCATTACTCCAGTCTTCAGTGTCACATGATCCTTCAGAAATCATTCTAATGTGCTGATTTGCTGCTCAAGAAACATTTATTATCAATGTTAAAAAATAATTGTACTGCTTCATATTTATGTGGAAACTGATGTATGAACAGAAAATATTTATTTTAAATGGAAATGTAACAAAACAAAGAATGTTTTACTTTTAATCAATTTAATGCATCCCTCACTGAAATATTTCTTTCAAAACCTTTGAACGGTAGTAGGCTATACTGTATGATTAAAAACAAAAATGGCACAATGTCATGTGATAATTATGCAAAAATAAATTTTATTGCCACTTTCAGCAGAGGAAATACAGTAAACACACACACAAAAAATGAAACAATGAGGGTACATTAGCATTGTGACCAAGTGAAATCTGCTTTCATTCAAACGGTAGTAGCTAAAGCTATTGCAACGGCAAGCTGTGCGCTCAAGCCCTCGACACGTACAGTCACACGCTCACGAAACCATAACAACAACGGCTTTCCTATCAAGAAGGACACTAATTTAATGAGGTTTGAACAATAAAATGCAGTTCACTGAGCTTCTGTCTGAGATGAGTACAAGGCAATACATGTTAATTCAACCTTTTCACTTGATATCTCTGTGCAGGAGTGATCACCAATGCCCAGGGTCAAATACTGTAATGGTGGTCACAAAGCAAGAGGAAAACATTAATTTCTGCGACTGCTTAGAGAAAACAGGAAAAACAAAAGTATAATGTTTGAATATGTTATAGATCATTCTGATAAATAGAAATATAAACCACAAAATGGCCTTAAATATATCGACTACTGTATCATTATGGCTTTAGGAGTTTGTGCAGTAGATGCCAAATAACATGTTAAGAAACAATCTTACCGAAACATTTCAGTTGTGCTTTTGAGGCATATACTTACAGCGTACTCAGTACATTCCTCGAAATGTGCTCTTTTGATGGATTTAAGCCCCTGCTTTCATACAATTCTCAATGTCATAGAAAACATTTGTAAAAATAGGTAGGGTGATCTACAAAACTGCGTTTTAATTGCTGCCATAAGCGTCAATTCACATTTGAGAGACCAAACACTGGGTGTGTTAACGTCACAAAGCGAGGCAAGCGATCGGTTAGCAAAGAGCGTTTTTTTTTTCAGGTCATGTGCTTAAGCATACTGAAAAGACGTTCAGGAAAGGTTCCCTTGAGCACAAATACTGTAGAACTCAGCGAATGCACTGCTAAAAGATGACAATGATCAATAAAACATCTTTCTATGTGTAAAATGCCAACTATATATAAAAAAAATATTTCATAGTGAATAGCCCCTCAATAATACCAAATCCTGACTGTACCTAATCATATTGTGAACAGATGTTTAGTACAATATTAATACAATCTGTTCTCAGTATTTTTTTAAGAGGGTGAAATCAGCGTCTTACCGTTTATAGTCAAGAGAAATTAAAAAATAAATAAAATGATATTACAGTCACGTGACTCAGTAGTACAGTAACAATAGGCACAGAAGCAAGTTCGGATCACAGAGCAAATAAACTTCCAGTTTTCTGCACAAACAAAAATTCACAGTAATGCATCACGCTTCTCTGACTGAATAAAAGTGCATTTTCAGAGACTCCGATGGGCTCCAACAGCCCTTGTTGCAAGATCCCATGTGCCCAGGCATTAGTACCATGTTAATGCAATTGTTCACCACAGGCTCCGTCCATAGAAATATTCACTCCTGACCAATGAAAGCAAGCGAGCGATCTGTAAATCAGCAGGCCATTGTCCATGCTGTTTTTTTAGTAGTCCATATGCCCAGCTGGGTTAGAACAACACCTAAAATCCTTCCTTTCCCAGCAGTTATAGAAATTTCACTTTGTCCAGGTCAAAAAAACCCCCCTCAAACTCGAGCATTAAAATGGTTCCTTATAATCCCTGAAACGGAACGGCACGTACAGAAAAAAAAAATTCCCAGGACAAAATTAAAATAAGATTTGCTGTGCTATTTACACACCTCCGAATAACTAACTGCCAATAATAAATACTCTTCTTATTGTTCAATCAGCAACGACTCATGACCACTGCGACACGAGTAGTATAAATTAAACCTCCTGTAGAAAAGGAGACCTTGTGATGAAGGGCTCAAGATATGGGCCTGCACTGGAGGCGAAGCCTCACTGTTCTACTTGCAAGCAGGTCGTGTGTATTTCCCGTCAGGTGTGTGCAGGGTCACGGGATGATAAGTTGATATTTCTAAAATGAAGTGGTAACGGCATTACCACGGCGAGTCCCCAGCCGCACAATCTCCCTGGGTACTGTGTCCAACTGCTCGTATGCCAGACGCCCATCTTCACCTGAGAACAGAAACACACACAAACAAACAAGCTCTGTAAGACACGTAAAGGCTGGAGATGTTGTTTATAAGCGTTGAGACCATCTATGTGCTACGGAGCATCTGCAGAGTTTTTAAAATGAAGTTTAAGATCTGCACAAATACAATGAATACAGTATGTCCATAGAAAAGAAACCCTTAATCTCAAAATAAATCATGCATCTCAGATTCTTTTACTTTAATTAAACAGGTTGGGGCACATATGAAGACTTCAAGTCGGCATGAAGTGGAAGTTGCGATAGTCTTTTCTTCCCTATTGTGTATATGACTGAAACTGAAAGAAACAAATGTTAGGACAGGACTTGATTTTGTCCATCAGGATTTGATTGGATTGTTTGCTATTTCTGTGATGTCATGTGATTAACAGTGCAGTACCGCCCTTGTGCCAGTAAACACGTCATCAGGGAAGGCAAGTTATTTTAATTAAATATTACGGAGCCCATGAATAAAATAAAAAAAAGATGTATACTATGTATACTATAGGGCCGGAGGGTGTCAGGTTTGGGGACCACACGGTTTCGTCTCTGCTCTTTGCGGATGACGTTGTCGTGTTGGCCCCTTCTAACCAGGACCTTCAGCATGCACTGGGACGGTTTGCAGCCGAGTGTGAAGCGGCTGGGATGGGGATCAGCACCTCCAAATCCGAGGCCATGGTCCTCAGTCGGAAAAGGGTGGCTTGCCCACTTCAGGTTGGTGGAGAGTTCCTGCCCCAAGTGGAGGAGTTCAAGTATCTAGGGGTCTTGTTCACGAGTGAGGGGAGGATGGAACGGGAGATTGACAGACGGATCGGTGCAGCTTCTGCAGTAATGCGGTCGATGTACCGGTCTGTCGTGGTGAAGAAAGAGCTAAGCCGTAAGGCGAAGCTCTCGATTTACCGGTCAATCTACGTTCCTACTCTCACCTATGGTCATGAGCTTTGGGTCATGACCGAAAGGACAAGATCCCGGATACAGGTGGCCGAAATGAGCTTTCTCCGCAGGGTGGCTGGGCGCTCCCTTAGAGATAGGGTGAGAAGCTCAGTCACTCGGGAGGAACTCGGAGTAGAGCCGCTGCTCCTCCACATCGAGAGGGGACAGCTGAGGTGGCTCGGGCATCTGTTCCGGATGCCTCCTGAACGCCTTCCCGGGAAGGTGTTTCGGGCATGTCCAACCGGGAGGAGGCCCCGGGGAAGACCGAGGACACGCTGGAGGGACTATGTCTCCCGGCTGGCCTTGGAACGCCTCGGTGTCCCCCCGGAAGAGCTAGAGGAAGTGTCTAGGGAGAGGGAAGTCTGGGCATCTCTGCTTAGACTGCTGCCCCCGCGACCCGGCCCCGGATAAGCGGAAGAAGATGGATGGATGGATGTATACTATATATGCACAGATAAATCATTTATAATAAATACTGCAAAATTCCATTCAAAAACTTGCTTATACACTATATTGCCAAAAGTTTTGGGACGCCTGCCTTTACATGCAAATGAACTTTACTGACATCCCATTCTTAATCCGTACGGTTTATTATGGAGTTGGCCCACCCTTTGCAGCTTCATCTCTTCCGAGAAGGCTTTCCACAAGGTCTAGGAGTGTGTATTTTCATCTGGAAGCATTTTTGTGAGGTCAGGCACTGATGTTGACCAGAAGGCCAGGCTCGTAGTCTGCGCTCTAATTCATCCCAAAGGTGTTCCATCGGTTGAGGTCAGGACTCTGTGCAGGCCAGTCAAGTTCCTCCAAACTCGCTCATCCATGTCTTTATGGATCTTGCTTTGTGCACTGGTGCACAGTCATGTTGGAACAGGAAGGGGCTATCCCCAAACTGCTCCAACAAAGTTGGGAGCATGAAATTGTCCAAATTGTTTTGGTATGCTGAAACAACCCCGTACCATAATCCCCCCTCCACCAAACTTTACACTTGGCACAATGCAGTCAGGCGAGTACCGTTTTCCTGACAACCACCAAACCCAGACTCGTCCATCCGATTGCCAGGCATAGAAGAGTGATTTGTCACTCCACAGAACACGTCTCAACTTCTCTAGAGTCCAGTGGTGGTGTGCTTTACACCACTGCATCTGATGCTTTGCATTGCACTTGGTGATATAAGGCTTGAATACAGCTGCTCGGCCATGGAAACTCATTCCATGAAGCTCTCTACGCACATTTTTGAGCTAATCTGAAGGCCACACAAAGTTTGGCGGTCTGTAGCTATTGAATTCTGGTAACTTTTGCAGAGGGGTGTCCCAATCAGTGTTGCCAAGTCCCTACTTCAACACTGTTGCCGCGGGCTGTTTTTCATGTCCGCGGGTTGAAGCGACCCCAATTATATGATATTTAGCCCTAGGAATGCAAATTTTAGCAGGTAACCCTGCCAAAAAACATATTTTACCCCCCAAACGCTATTTTTACGGGAGAACCCCCCCCTTAAGGGAGGTAAATTATGTAATAGTACATCCATCTAAAACATATAACAATTTAAACACCACAAAGTAAACATTGTCATGATTCATCAAGAGTAGATCATAAGCAATCGTTTGACATGAATATGCGGAATTCATTAAATCGCAAACTGCTCTGAAACCGCAAGCCCAACAGACCACGCAACAGAGCGACATTCTGACTTTGAATGTTCAGTGCTCATATTTATTTTATTAAATCATAGCATTTTGAAGTTTAAGGATCCACAGAGACCCTGGTGTTAGCATTATTTCCCAAATACACATTTGTGTCTAATAAAATGTCGTCTAGAATGGGTCAGTCAGATGTACACTCATTTGCAGAAGGAGCGTAAACAAGAAGTATCATTGAATTGACTAATTGTGCAGCCGGTGCGTCATTTGTATGACTGGATGTTTTACCAAAAGTGAGGAGGGTTTCTATGGCAATCTGGCGGAGATCTTCGTCCTCTGAGTCACACAGTAACACCACGGCGTCAATGCTTTCCACAGCCTGAAAATAACCCGACACAGACAGAGAGGCTTTAAGTCAGTCTTGTAACCAATCACAGACATGATTTTAGCTTTAGTTTGAAGTGTGGTTAAATCAATCAGTCAAACTGACCTGCAGGCAGCTCAGAGCGGCACATGCAGCTCTTGGTGTGTGTAACCCAACTTCTGATAAGGCTTGTGTGTAACAATCGACAGCCTGTTGAAGACAAACACACTTGATCACCACTTGATCACTTCCAGGTGTCCTCAAACAGCTGTACATTGACTTTGTGCTGCATGCTGCTACAGTACCATGATTACTCACGTTTAATTTATTAATATTTATTTAGATTTTTATTTTGTATATTTTTAATCATTTATATTATCTATTTTTGTAAATGTGTTTCCTTCATAGTTTATACACATTTTGGACACTCTTATTCACACCTTGGTATTTTTATCCAGCATTTTTTTGAAATTTGCTTTGAAATACACTACTGTTTAAAAGTTTGGAGTCAGATTAGAAATAAATGAATACTTTTATTCAGCAAGGATGCATTAATCAAAAGTGACAGTAGAGGCATTTATTTCAAAGATTCAGAGATTTCTATTTCAAAATAAATTCTGTTATTTCTATTTATCAAAAATCCATCACGGTTTGCACAAACATATTAAAGGGTTAGTTCACCCAAAATTGAAAATTAGCCCATGATTTACTCACCCTCAAGTCATCCTAGGTGTATATGACATTCTTCTATCAGACAAATAAAAACGGAGTTATAATAAAAAAAGTCCAGGCTAATCCAAGCATTATAATGGCATTGACTTGATGGGTCAGTTTTCAACTCCATAAACGCGCATCTATCCATCATATAACTGCTCCACGCGGCTCCGGAGGGTTAATAAAGGGGACACTGAGGAAGTATCAGCTCTCCTCGGCTATCCTGGTGAACTTCTATCGATGCGCAATAGAAAGCATCCTGACCAACTGTGTCGCAGTATGGTATGGGAGCTGCTCTGTTGCGGAGCGCAAGGCACTGCAGCGGGTGGTGAAAACTGCCCAGTGCGTCACAGGGACTCCACTACCTGCCATCGAGCACATCCAGAGGAAACGCTGTCTGCATCGAGCTTGCAGCATCCTCAAGGACTCCTCTCACCCAGCCCACAGACTGTTTTCTCTCCTGCCCTCTGGCAGGCATCTCAGGATCCTCCGGACCAGGACCAGCAGACTAAAGAACAGTTTTTTCCCCAGAGCTGTCTCTTTATTGAACTCTAACCCTCGCTGATCCACTCCCCTCATATACTGCCAACTCTCCTACCTCACATCTGCCTTCACTTTGTTATTTGCACTACTGGAAAAACTGTTTACTTATGCATCTTGCACTACCATACCTTAACTGGATTATGCTCATTTGCACTGGCGACTGTATTCACAGTACCACTGTTTACATTTGCATTTTGCACCGTACTTCTAACTGTAATATGCAATCACTTCCACTTATTCATCCATTGTATATCATGCACTTATGCAACCGTTGTATATCCTGCACTTGCTGCTTTTGCACTTCTGGTTAGACCTAAACTGCATTTCGTTGCCTTGTACCTGTACTTGTGTAATGACAATAAAGTTGAATCTAATCTAATCTAATTTAAAGGCCTTCTAAAGCGAATTGGCGCATTTGTATTTAAAACTTTATAGACTAAAATAACTAACTTCCGGCGGATTGCCATAGGCATCAATTTACAACGAAAGAGTAACCCTTGATGCATGCGTATTGACCAAGCGGCAACCTCCCGCAGTTTCTCTTGAAGCCAATACAGAAGTGACATAAACTGCAATTAATCGACTGGCCACTAGAGAAAGGCTCCAGAAGGGAGCTGAATCTCATTGAGCCCCATGTTAAAATGCCCAACTTTAAAGCAGAATAAAACATGTTTACAGCCTGGTACAAATTGTGATTTTGGTCAATACATCTAACTTTGCCATTCATGACAACTGTGAGGGGGGTGAATTTTTGTATAACTCATTCGTTTACATTATATAAAGCATTAAAGTTCTGCATAATTAAGGGCGTGGCCACTTCGAGTGACAGGTGGATAGCCATTTATCTGCTGTCTGTTAGTCATCGCGTCACTTCAGCTCCGCCCACGTCCCGCCTTTTTGCCCATTTTCTGTTATCCGGGAGTGACACGCGATGAAGCGCTGCCAAGATGGGAACGGCCAGCTCGTCCCTACTTTATGCTTCAAAACTGCTTATCAGAATCTAACAGGTGACGTCACGGACACTACGTCCATATTTTTTTACAGTCTATGGTATTGACGAACTCAGAAGCGCAGAGGATAGAGCAAAACAAAATATAGCGTTGGGGGTTACTCTTTTAGTGCAAGTCGACTTGCGCACCGATGACCGCCGGAAGCTAGTTATTTTAGTCTATAAAGTTTTAAATATGGATATTTTTTTTACACAAATGCGCCACTTTGCTTCAGAAGGCCTTTATTAACCCCCCCGGACCCGTGTGGAGCAGTTATATGATGGATAGATGGACTTTTATGGACTTCAAAAACGAGCCATCAAGTCAATGCCATTATAATGCTTGGATTAGCCTGGACTTTTTTAATATAACTCCGAAAGAATAGTCATATACACCTAGTGTGAGTAAATCTAATTTTCATTTTTGGGTGAACTACCCCTTTAAGCAGCACAACCGTTTTCAATATTAATAATAGTAAGAAATGTTTCTTCAGCAGCAAATCAGCATATTAGAATGATCTTTGAAGGATCATGTGACACTGAAGACTGCAGTAATGATGCTGAAAATTCATAAATAAATTAAATTTTTTAAATATATTAACAATTGTTTTTAAGTTGTAATAATACTTCACAATATTACTGTTATTGCTGTATTTTTATCATATAAATGCAGCCTTGGTGAGAACAAGAAACTTTTTCAAAAGCATTACAAAAATCGTACCAACCCCAAACTTTCGAATGTTAGTTTATGTCGATATAAACCTGGCTATAGACTAAACCATTAATCAACTACATCAACAGCCAGACGAGTTAAACGACTGACCTTTGACCTGAAGGGCTTGTGTGAGGCAGCAGATGAGAGGAAGGCTGTAGCGGCCTTCATCACGTCAGGGTCATCAGAGGTTAGCAGGCCAGCCACGGCCCTCAGGGTTTGAGGGCGGGGCTGTAGACACATAACGGACGTTTCCTGTAGTTCCTTCAGAGAACGTTCTGTGTCCCCACAGCTCAGGGCTTCTTCAAGCATGACTGGTTTGAACACGAAAGAGAAAGATTACACTATGCTAGAATTGTGCTAATAATTCAACAAATTATTATTATTCAACAAAAATGTCTTGCCTTCTTTGGCTAAATCCAGCAGGTGTCGCTCCATGTCCGTGACATCGTGTTCAACAGAGTAGCAGTGGAACTGAAACACGGTGAGGACATCCTGTGCCAGAGGGGACTGTGACAGACATGAGGATGAGGCCAGCTCGCTCCTGTCCACCATTTCATTCACCACCATCCTGATCACTGGACACATATGCGAACACAGGCAGATGAACGCTGGTGTTACATTCATAAAAATTCAGCATATTGCCCTAGATTATTATTGTGCCGTTACTGTCACTACCTGAGTCAGGAGAGTGAGGCAGAATCTGTTGCAGTGGCAAGGCAAAGCTGAGATGCATGTGCTTCAACACTCGGTCCAGTGTAGTATGGAACAGACCACCACTGCAGTCGGACCACAGAGACATCAACGCCGGCCGCTCCACCAGCCCAGGCAGCACTGGTTAGGAAACAAAGAGAGGTAAGGGAGTTACCAGCAGGGTTCAAACTCAACTCTTCGCTACACCTGCCAATGACGGTTGAATTGAAATAATATTCCTTGGGTGCAATGACATTTTGAATTATTTTTGATTTATTATAATTTACCTTTTATGTACTTTCTAAAGCCATTACTAAGTGCTATAATAATGCGTTATGCTTCTGTCAGAGCAACAATATTTAGCTCAAAGAGCCAAAACTCTTTGAAAAGCAAGCTTGGAAGTAAATATACTCTTATTAAAATGGGTGAGTATGCAGTGATGCCATTTAACAACTTTAACAACATTACTTAAAAGAACCTTTCAGCGAACAATTTTCTTCAGAGAAGAGATATGTCGTTACAAGAGGGAGGGAAAGTTATTTTGAGTAATGATTGCAAGGGCAGAATGAAAATAAATTATATATTTATAATAAATACTGCAATATTCTAGCCTGGATGCCAGCCGAACTTAGCCCCGCCCACAACATTTTTACACGGGCAGTTCGGTCTGGACTTGATCGGTAGAGAAGTAATTATGCCCGAACAGAAACTGTTCGGACCAATGAAATTGTCAGGGCGGTCTTTAGACGATGATGGACAGATGATAAACAGTGACGTAATCATCCACGTCATCAAAGGCGCTTGGGTTGAGTTTGTTCTAATCCTAAATGGAGAACTTGTTCATATATGCGTTCACCTTTACTATTTCTCTCAGAAATGATGATCGTGTTGGTGAGTAAACTCTGTGTATCCTTTTTTTTACAACACCGGCAAAGATCGTTTACAGTCATCTTTTTCTTCTAACGTTAGGCTACTTATTCAAGCGTGCGTGCAGGTTACAGGGTTGCCAAGTTTTTACAACAAAACCCGCCCAATTGTTAACGTTCCTCAAAACTAGCCAAAAACAAGCCCAATAGCTTTCCAGAGGGGGTTCTCCGGGAAAAAAAGGCATTTGGGGGGTAAAATATGTGTTATTTTGGCAGGGCTGGCAGTTAAAATTCGCATTCCTGGGTCTGTATATCACATAATTGGGGTCACTTCAACCCGCGGACTTGGCAACACTGTGTTGAGTTCTGTTGACATTTGATAACTAACGTTATGCGTCACTCCGTTGCTCTGATTGGTTGTAGGTCTATCCAAATGAGGTCTTTCCTGGTTCGGTTGAAACACGCCCCATAATCACAGCCCAACGGAGCAGAATCAGACTCATATTCTGACTAGAATTGAGTATGACGATGTCAGGCTAGCAATATTCCATAAAAAAATAAGAATGGTCAATTTTAATTTTATGGTGACTTATAATCTAAAGAACGTATTTTGCTATGGAAAGTTCCATAGTTGTTAAAGGTTCTTTATGTCATTAAAGGGATAGTTCACCCAAAAATGTACATCTTGTCATCATTTACCTCAAGTTGTTCCAATATGTTCTGTTGAACACAAAAGAAGATATTTTAAAGAATGTTGGTAACCAGACAGTTGACTGTAGCCATTGACTTCCATAGCAGGAAAAAAAAATCCATGGAAGCCACTATTGTCAACTGTCTGGTTACTAGGTCTGGGTATTGACACAAATTTCACAATTCGATTCGATTTTGATTCACAAGCTTGCAATTCGATTCGATTCCGATTCTATTCAATATCAATAATTTTGGATATATCAGGTACAATACATGGCAAATTTTCTCAAGGAAAACAAATCTATGAACTAATGCTGTAAAATATGGGAGTCAGTTGGTAGTACATTAGCCTACTATAATGTTGAAGGTAAAAATTAACTGATTTGTATACCAAAACTTAAATTACACTCAATGATGATTTATTTCAGGGGTCTCCAAACTCGGTCCCTTGATGGCCGCTGTCCTGCAGAGTTTAGCTCCAACCCCAAATAAACGCACCTAAACCAGCCAATCAGTGTCTTACAAGGCCCTAGTTAGACACCGATTAGCTGGTTCAGGTGTGTTTAATTGGGGTTGGAGCTAAACTCTACAGGACAGCGGCCCTCCAGGACCGAGTTTGGAGACCCCTGATTTATTTTATAATAATAAAGTCATAATAATAACTTTACAATTATATAATCATATTTCTACTCCAACTCGTTTTTTGAAATTACATTTAAATGGTGGTAAATGGTCATAAAAACTTACCAGATTTATTCAAACATGCATTAAATATTGAAAAACATTCAAATTTATAATGAATATGTAATACGGTGTATATATTTACTGGATATGGTTTTTCTGAGGTAAATGTGACGTTACATTGTTTACAAGCTGTTTTACTGATGTCTTTCCATGGTTGAAACCCTGATTGAGCGATTCCATGTGACATGATATGGATTTCGGTAAGTTGTACTCTATCTTCATGTTTATTTCGCGCTGTAACTGGTATTGAAACTCGTCTTTTAGTTGTTCCAAAAAAACGTCTAACACTGATGGGTGATAGGGCTTTTTCCTCAATAGCGCCAAAATGATGGAATTCTTTACCGATTGAGATAAGGCAAGCTCAATTTATTTGCATTTTAAATCTCGCCTTAAAGCAAATTTTTTTAGGCTAGCTTTTAATTTAACGTTTGTATCAATTTTATATTGTTTTTGAACTGTTTTTGATTTTACATTCTTTTTCTTTTTTATTCATTTTTCTTTTATGTTTATTGTTTATTTTTCTTTTGTGTACTCTGTTTTATCTGTTTCTGTAAAGCGCTTTGAAATGTACATTTAAAGGCGCTATAGAAAATAGAGATTTATTATAATTATTATTATTATTATTGAAGAAGGCGGAAGAGAAGATCAGTTCATGTGCGCTCCGTGCTGCCGCTTCTCTTGAGCTGAGCCAGAGCGACCTCACGCCACAGCGCCAATACGGTATTTATGTTTTTGAATTTCGTAATAAAATGGATGTAATTTAAAATCTGAGACTTTGTTTCATATCAATAGTAACTAAGCACAAAGATTATTGCGATGTACTGGGTGGGAGGCACGCTACAACGTTCCGTTCATTCATCAACTGAAAACAGGATGCCTGATCGATTCTTGGAATTTAAGAATCGACATAAATGAGAATCGATTAAAATCGAGAAATCAATATTTTTACCCATCCCTACTGGTTACCAACATTCTTCAAAATATCTTCTTTTGTGTACAACAGAACAAATAAACTCAAACAGGTTTAGAACAATATGAGAGTGGTTAAATGACAGAGTTTACATTTTTGGGAGAACTATCATGTTTTTGTATGAGAAGTGTATTAAGTCAAAATTGACAATGCTGTTGAAACATAAAATCAAAATTCTCCCACAAGGAACACAAGATTAAAAAAACAAAAACAAGATTATATTCACCATCCGACACTGAAGTGCAGCTTCCCGGTCTGTCAAAGTTTTTCTCACTGAACTCCTCCAACAGGAGAGTTTGAGTTGCTAGTTTGTGCAAGTATGTCTTGTGCTGCGACGGCCTTCTTCCTGAGGTCAACAACTGCATCCCATACATAAAGAAACAGCATTTTATATCAACACAACACCTTGATATGCTTTAATCTGTGGTGTACGTGTGCTGTTGGGTGACCATGTTCAGTGTTACAGACTAAGAAAATCACACTAAATGTATGGAGTCTGAGAAGAAAGTTGTAAAGGTAGAAACCCAGAATCACCTGAATGAGATGATTGCAGTATTGTAGATGAATAACGATGGCCACGTCTAAATTCTCATTCCCCGTGGTGAGAGGCAACGGGCTGCCGGCTACACTGTTCCCTACACCAGTGTCCTCTGTGAGGGCTTCACTCAGGTGTCCTCTTGCTTCTGGATGTTGGACTGACCTGTTGGACGTGTGAGACATACTGTCACCACAAGAAGGCGCTACATAATCACAACTACTGAGGCCATGTAGTCAAGTTCCTGAGAGAAACCAGGTCACCAAAATGGTGTGATGTCCAACTCACCCGATTCTTTCTGACTCCATGTCAATGAAGACAGAGCGTGAGAGGGTGCCCGCATCATCTCCTGTGTCGTCGTCATCGAAGTCAGAGGTGTTGAGAAAGTCGAAGCTTTCCAGAGCGCTCTCCACAGTCAAACTGAGGCTCGATGAGCGGCTCCTATGGGCAGGTACCCGGCACTGAGGAGAGACAACACCCTTCAAAGACTGAATTTAATTGTAAGCCTTTCCCTTGTGTCTGTGTTGAGTTTTTCTGAACCACTGTATGCTTTAACATCAGTGCAGATACCGCTGGTTCTTATTCCTGCCAAATCTGGTACTTTTTATAAAGGTTATATTAAATTGATCAAAAATTACATTAAAGACATTGTAATGTTCAAGAATACAAAATATTATCCATTGGTTATACCAGTATTGTGTATCTAATTGTTCATCCTCTATTTTTACATTTAGATTATGTTTGCCATCATCTAACACTCACTTAAAAAAAAAAAAAAAAAAAAAAATATATATATATATATATATATATATATATATATATATATATATATATATATATATATATATATATATATATATACAGATACACAAAGCAGATTTACACATCCAAGATAAATATTATTAAAATGAGTTGTAAATCTTAACCTTTAATTACAACACTGTATGTTTGCAGCATTAGTTGAGAGAATTTTTCCTTCAGAAAAATTAACATGTAGCTGTACCTGATATTTATCCAAATGAATCGATTTTGAATTCAGAATTGTATCGCAAGCTTATGAATTGAAATCATGAAATTTGTGTCGAGCACTGATAAAAATTGTAGGCTACCACCAGTTTTTGTACTGTGTAAACATTGTTTAGTTACCAAATGTTTTGATAATCAGAATACACTTTTTTACAACACCCCTCAAAAGTTGGCAACCCTGACTAAAGAGCAGTAGAAGAATTAAAGACCCCCATGAAATGGTTTGACACAGGAATTCCAGAATGGTTTTAGGTTTAACGAAAGCAAATTGTCTTTCCTGTGTTAACACCAATCCTACTAAAACAAGAAGTTGGGTGGGACATCCAAACCATGATTAGCGACTTGCTATTGCTAGTCAGAGGCTAGTGTCAAACGGCATGAAGACTGCCACAGTTTGTTCACTGACCATCTGATACATACTTCACACAAAACTGAAAGCAATTGAGAAAACTGCAATAACCTGTGTTTAAAATGTACTAGGTTAATTGATATTTTGTGCATTGTGTTTAGTCAACATTTACATGTGAGTGTCTTAAACATATACATTTACATGTCAGTAAGATTAACTGTTTTAGTTTAAGTGTGTGGTTCTTGGTCAGATTTTACATTTAATTGAACACAATTGTCCATATGGCCTGGAGACAAGATTTGTCAATATTTGAAGTCCATCTTCCTGGAAGTGAAAGATTTAAAATATGAATACATCTACTAAATGTTTTTTTGTGAAATGTGCATAGGCCTAAAAGATAACAGACATGAACTAAACGCCACAATTTTGTTTTCATGGGGCAATATTATAGTTTAGAAAAGTGCATATGTGAATGTTAGTGTGAAGAAATGTGTGAATGAGAAATGTGACAACGTCAAAGCAGAAAATGCAAGCAAAGAAAAGAGACACACACACAGACTTCACTCAGAATGGCAGGGCACACAGTGACCTGACTCACGTAGACTTCCAGACTGGACCTTGAGCGAGGTCTCAGTGCGGCCAGATCGCCAAAAGAGCGACTGCGTCTGAGTTTCTCTAAGAGCGTCTCTCTGAGTGTGTGCAAGAACGAAAGACGCTGACCCTCCCACCGCCGGGGCTGCCACTTCATTGTCATCGAGAGACAAGATCACACACACAACAGCCACGACGCACACGGTGCCACAGGGAGGATACAATTCATTACACAACAGCACAGGCTACACAGCAACATTCAAACACAAGCTGCAAGTGCGGTCATATTTGATAATAAACACAAAATCATAAAAAAGTTAACTCAGAACATCTAGTCTGGACTCAGTAGCGTTAATATTTGGGTTAGTACTGAGGTGTTAAGGTGATAAAGGTGACAGTGTGATCTAATACCTGATTTCAATATCCTGTATATGTACACCATTGTGAAAAAGTAGTGCACTTAATTGTATTGAATGTGCTACTTTGTAATGTCAAATAAAATCAAGCATTTTATTTATTTATAAGGCCCTTGATCAAGCATTTGTGTTTTTTTAATCATTACTTTATTAGCCTAATTGGGTGGGCGGAAAGCTATGCCATAATCAGAAATTATATATATATATATATATATTTAGCAAAGTAAGAACTAATACTACAACTAAGAAATAAATGTGTACAAAGTTGCACAAATCAGGACTAGTCTAAAATGCGTGTTAAACTCACAGCACACGCAGTGATGAAGCGCAGCATTCTGAACAGAAATACTCTGAGACGCCACTCATGAGCTGCTCGCATGAACACTGCGCATTGCTTAACTTGCATTGCTTAACTTGCATATTTCTTTTCTTTTCAAATTGTATAGTTTAAAAGTGGACATTTCAAGCTTTCTCTACACATATTTATCATGTCTGTGAGGCAAGTAGCCTGCTGAGATTCGGTTTATTTATGAGACGCGCTCCAGTTCATGTGCAATGAAACTTCATGTCACGATTATTGTTTGCTATCGTCTATTTGCTTCTTATTTATTAAAATCCAGGCAATTGGCTGAAGTAACCTTTATTAAAATTAAGATTTATACAAAACGAAATTCACTTTAAAGAAAGGCATTCTACAAAACAAAACTTAATCAAAACCACCAAAATCATTTCTGACCCACTCGCATCTTTGCACTTATCGTAATCAGATGAAATTTAAAAATATCATTATATTATTTAAACATAAATATGAAAAAAAAAAACATTGTTTAATGGCTACAACAAGTATAGTAGGCTACAGTACAGATAAATGTCATGTCTGAGCTGGATTTGAACGAACATCATTTTACAGGTGAGTGTTTCAAGAGTGCGCGCCTGCACTGAGCGGATTATTGAGTTGAGCGTCACACCGGTCCGCTTTGCTCATTACATGCTCGTTCTCGTCAGAACGTGCATTTTTTGAGCCCGATCTAAACTCTAGCCTGGTTTCACAAACGGTTTAGATTAAGCAAGGATTAGGCCTTAGTTTGGACATTTAAGGAGCTTTTATAAACATGCCTTGAAAATAACATTACTTGTGTGTATCTTAAGACAGAACAATGGCATTGACATATTTTAAGATATGCCAGTGCAAGTTGCTTTCAGTTAAAACAGCTCAAACATGCATTTTAGTCTGGGACTAAGCTTAAAGGGATAGTTCACCCAAAAATGAAAATTCTTTCATCATTTACTCACCCTCAAGTTGTTCCAAACCTTTATGAGTTTCTTTGTTCTGCTGAACACAAAAGAAGATATTTTAAAGAATGTTTGTAACAAAGCAGATAGAGCAACCATTGACTACCATAGTATTTTTTCCCCTACTATGGTTGCTCTATCTGCTTGGATACAAAGATTATTTAAAATATCTTTTTTTGTGTTCAGCAGAACAAAGAAAGTCATACAGGTTTGGAACAACTTGAGGGTAAGTAAATGATGACAGAATCTTCATTTTTTGGTGAACTATCTCTTTAAGCCTTGTCTGTGAAACGGGGTTTATATCCTAAATTGCAAGTTTATTATTATAAATGTGTAATTACAAATATAATTTGTATATATATATATATATATATATATATATATATATATATATATATATATATATAAACAAGTTTAAATAGAAATTACATTAAAGTATATTTTAGTTTACCATAAATGCTCATCAGTACATTTTATAGTACACTTTAAATGTATTTACAAGGCAATATAATTATGAAATTACATACAGTAGATGCACTTAAGTCCTACTTAAGTGGGTCAAAAAAAGTTCAGCTAACTGCATTTAAACTATAATACATTTCGATTTAATTGTAAATAACATGCAATTAAGTGTCCAAAAACATCACATTCATTTCATAGCTAAGTATATTCTTTCCATAATTAGTGCTCTTTTTAAAAGTGTACTTGTTTTTCATGGTGATAGAAGCAGACTTTAAACAGAACTGAGAAGAGTTTCAGAAGTGCACTCACAAAGAAAGACGTGTCCTGGAAAGTGGGCGTCTCGGGTGTGCCTTGGCTGTACACTGAAACTCGTCTCTGAAGGGCAGTGGCTTTACTCACGTTTCCTGAGGACAGGGTCAGATCCTCCACGTCAAACGGACTGTAAAAACAAGGAAGATATATGTTCATGTACAACAATCCAATATCATACAAAAGTAAAAAAGAAAGGAAACACCAAAGAAAAAAACTTATTTATAAGCCCCATTAATGGTTAGGCAGGAAAAAATTCAGTGGCACTTCCATGACTGTCCTGAAGAGGGCAGTGTACTTCAACACTTTCATCTACTGTGGCTAAATGGACTGAAACATCACACTTCTTATCTTGTTTTATTAGGTAACGTCACTTACAACCAGGCGACCTCCAGGTTAAGTTTAATGGTTCCCAGGTCGTTGACGTCTACAGCTACCACCTGAGGCATAGCGGTGAACAGGTCCTTGGTTTCACAGATCACGCTACCCACTAAGATGTGAGTGGCCAACCCCTTTAACTCTGTCACCTAGTAGAAAAAAGGTCATGCATTGAGAAATGTCAGTTCTGCAATGTTTAATTGTACAACAATGCACAGCTTTCTTCATAGGAATAGGTTTTGTTGCAATCACGGATGTAACCAAATATTCAAGACTTAGGGGATGAAAAGTAAAATTTCATCATTGAAATTTCGGTCATTTGTTTCATATTTGAAAACAAATATTGATGGGACAGGGACGTGTTCTCTTGTACTCAGTTTGTCAATAGTCCCTTTCACACATTTAGTATTTACTGGTAAATTGCTATCAAGAGATCATGTGTGAACAGGACCTTTTCAAAACTACCAGTAAATCGTTTCTGGCAATTTACCGGTAGAGCCCATTTCACAGAGTGTTAATCCTGGAAAATTGCCATAGAATTGCTAGAGTGCTTTCTATGTGAACGCAAACACGTCCTGGGATCGATCCCAGGAAGGGGACCTAGTAAAATTGCTGAGATCAGTCCCGGAACGCCCGTGTGAACAAATGGCAGGACCAATGGCGCAAGGGGTGTGGCGTAGCGATGGCGCATCTGTCGTCGCAATGAAATAGTTATCGAGCGAATCTTTGACCAGGGGTTTTAAATGCAGGTCAACGTTCATGTTGCACAGTAACGAAAAAGAAAGTTTGTGTCTGTCACATTCTGATGTCTTTATGGGATCTTTACGTCCTATGCATGTTTTGTTTTCTTTTTCCCTCCCTCTCTCTTTGTCTCTCCTATTTGCTATCTCGCGCTCAGGTTTCCTCTGAGAGGCTATGTCAGCTGTCAATCATCGTTAGGGCGGCCCTTCTGCATCTCATCCGCTGCCGCCCCACGGGTTTAAAAGTCTCCCAGCATGCCTTGTTTGAGAGTGCAGTGTGTGTGTGTGTGTTCGTTCATTCATTCAGACATTTATTCATTCGTTCGATATCCTAAGTTGTGTTTTGTTTGTATTTATTGAAACCCGTTTGGGAATGAGTGATTATAACCCTTTAGTGTTTCGGGATTTTTGTCGATGATCGGAGTTAGTTGTTCTTTGTTGGGGAAAAGAGAACAGGTAGCAGGTCGCGCGACAGTGTACCCACAGTGGCGTCGTATGCACAGAAGATTTCGATTTATTTTTCACATTTTTCTTTTGGTAGGTTAGAGGGATCAACCAAAATCAAACGATCCTGGGACAAATCCCGAGACACATTATCAGTGTATTTTCCAGAATCTCTGTGTGAAAGGGGCTGTATAGTCTTTAATAATTACCATAATTTATAATTAATAATTTAATAAATAATTACCATCAAGAGTTCAGGTGTGAACAGAACCTTTTAAAAAATACCAGTAAATCTTTTCTGGCGATTTACCGATATGAGAAGTTGCAACATTACCATTTTCATTTACCGATACCATGCTGTGTGTGAACAAACAATGAAAATTACCGGTATGAGCATGTATAAGGTCCGAATGTGCTGAATTCTTATGGACATGACGCGATTACTCCGCACTGTTGACAGTAAGCTCAGCTACTTTTTAATGTTTCTTTTATGTAAATATGTGCTAGATGGACATCTTTGACCATTGTCACTTTGTCAGCTTTTTTAGCGAGTCGCGCCCGAGACCGAGTCTTTTTTTCCATTCATCAGCGCTGCGGTTTCCATTGTCAGAAGTTGTGAATGGTACCCTAATTCTGAACCGTACCGCACCCTTCCCTTGAGGTACCTAGCACAGTAGTCTGGTACTAAAGGGTGGAGCTAGACTCACTGCAGAACGTTGATTGGTTGACAGAGAATTGTCACTTGCGCATGCTTTTTTCGGCTGTGTCAGAGCTGAAGATATGAATTTCAAAGTTTTCCGTTTCACTAGTGTTTGTAAGAGGCTTTCGATAATTATGGCCTATACGGCCTCTCATACAGAACGGCTTTGCTTGTGTGAACAGCATATTGGTGTATTTACCGGTAAAGTCATTCTGGTAATTTCACTGTAATTTCCTGGGATTACTGTGTGAAAGGGGCAATTGTCAAAATGAGTCGCTTCGTTAGATTGGGACTCTTTCATGGAAGACTGCAGCCCACCTTGATGTTGATGAGGTCTGTAATGAGGGGCATGAAGATCATCTCCTCTCCATCCCAACTCTGCTTAGAGTTTGCTTCGATCTTCCCCTTCAGTTTCCACCGCTGTCGGCCGTATCTCATAAAAATCTGCCAGGAAGAGAAAGAGAGGCATAAATGGCAGAAGTAGGAAAAAGCTACCAACACAAGTGCACTTAATCGTTAATAGAGCAATAAAGCAAAGGGAGTTTTCAGTATTTAGTTTTATAAAGCCTTATAAAATCTAATTGGGTTTGGTGGGTGTACTTGTGGATCAGAAGAGAAAACGTTGCTAGGAGAGCTGTAATTACAAATGAACTGGATATACTTGGCAGTACAGCAGGCAATTACTATAAAGCGTTTAGTAATTTGATAGAAGGCTTTATAACAGAAAAACTCTGCATTATGTTCTGAAATTTAGGTTTTTTGATTTTCCTAGCTACTCACCTCATACTGATCGCCCGGACAAAGCCTGGCAAAACCGGCCAATCCTAAAATAGGAGGCAGAGTTGAAAAGTTTGTTATTGAAAACCAATAAATATATTGTAGATTTTTCCTTTTTTTTGTGCAAAAGTCCTGTACCTTTCATTTTGATATGAAACTCCCCCAAGAGGTTCTCCAGCTCGCCCTCAAAAGTGCACATGTTCTGAAAAGAAGGGAACACATGATAATACGAATTGCAGGTGAATTGAGAAATTTTATATGCCACAAATATTTCTTACTTGAACTATTCTTTCTAAAAAGTAATCTGCATTATTGTTATTAATTAAAAAAAAAGTATACAATATATATTTATTATATTTAAAAAAGTAACTAGTTAACATTTTTCTGTAATTAATCATGACTAATTGCACCTAACATTAAAATGTGTACATTTGTTCTCTAAATTAATGTAGAAAGGTGGTTTATTTAAAATATTTGTTTAATGGCATCTTTTTTACAACGTACTATGAATGAAGGCCAGTATCATAGATAATACTGCTACTGATGTCTCTATTAAATATATTTTCTCTCTGAAATTAGTATCCCCTTTAAAGCACCATCACTACATATACACATCTCATATATACAAATCATTTTTGACTGTTGAATCATGACATTTTCTGATACAAGTGTTTCATTTCTGAAAAACGCTGCCAGAAATTTCACTTCTAAAAGTGAAAACTTCAAGACTCGTGTGTCTTATGAAAACATTCTCTCAGAGACATCTGATCAGGATCAGGTCTGTAATTATACGGACCATTTAGTCAATTAGTCATTGTGACAACCCACAGACTAGTCGATAAAAAAAAAAAAATGCTGTGTGAACAGTGAGAAAAATGGCCAAATGGTCAGAGAAACAAGCAAACATTTAATATGTACCTCTGTATATTCTTTGTATCTGCGGTTGACTTCCGCGAGGCTCTCACGTGTGCCTTTAGTTGAGGGTGAAGCAGTGAAGGCCTGTTTCATTTTACTGGCGCCATCACGCAACCTTCTCTGAATACAAAAGCCCTCGTACAGCTCATCGATCTGTAAACACACACACACACACAGCATTGGTGCACAGAATTATATTTTACAAAAGCAGCACTGCACACACTCGCACATGGCAACCCTCACTAAAGATTGTGTAAACACTAGCTTTGATGCCTAAATCGCTAGCATACATCATTACAGAGCCCTCGGGGTCCCCATTCAGCATAGAAACATGGCTATTACAATGTACTGTAACGTTCTGTTAGCACAATGGAGCGGCGTACTGTACTGAGCGATGAAAAATGAATTTGAACACTTCAAAAGCAAACACAAAATGATGCATGATGCGGCTCAACAGCCCTCGGGACAACGGTAATGCCATACATCGGTGACATACGAGCAGCTTGGAGCCACAGCCTTTATCATGGAAATGCACATTTAGCACATTCACAACTCAGTGAACACTGGCCGGCTCAAATTAGCTATGCTAATCCTACCAATGCTGAAGAGAGGGTGAATGAGGGGGATGGAGAGAGAGCGAGGGGGCAAATGAGAATGAGGAGATGGACCGCAAGTGACAGAAACAAGTGAGCTGTAAGGGGCAGCAGGAACAGGGAATGATGTGGGAGTAGGCAGGAAGAGGGATGGACACTGCAGCTGAACGAGAGATCCGGCAGTGACTTCCAGTGATGCTGTTTCCTGTGCCGCTGTTCAGGAGCGATGCCCCACTGCTGCTGAATCTGCAGTGCCATGGCAAAATTATACATATGTCAGAGCTGTTTATGTATGCAGTTCAATATTATTATTTTAACTGATTATCCCAAGTGTAGTGCCTGCTTGTGAGTAAATTAGACCCACTTTAAATGTTCATTTATTTATGAATCAAAATGAAAATAATTGTTTTCTATTTGTAATGCATTTTAAAATATAGTTCATTCATGTGATGGCAAAGCTGAATTTGTCATCATTACTCCAGTCTTCAGTGTCATGTGATCCTTCAGATATCATTCTAAAATTCAGATTTGCTGCTCAAGAAACATTTCTTATCAATATTATCAATGTTAATATTGTTGTGGAAACGTTCAAAAGAACAGCATTTATTTGAATTATGAAATGCTTTACTGTCACTTTTGATTAATTGAATACATCCTTGTTGAATAACAGTTATACAACATACATATACATACATATACATATATACATATACATATACATATATACATATACATATACATATATATACATATACATATACATATACATATACATATACATATACATATACATATATATACATATATATACATATACATATACATATATATATATATATATATATATATATATATATATATATATATATATATATATATATATATACACATACATATATATATACATATACACACACACACATACATACATTACTGACCCCAACAAAAGTGTATAACAAAAGTAAAGTCAATTGTACTTTTTTTCCTATAAAATGGCAGCTTACATACACACAATATCTCTTGCTGTGTTGCTGCATTCTTCACTGACTAAAAAACAGACGTACAAAAAACAACAACAACAAACAATGTAATGTGCTATCCAATTTGCAAACAAATTGTTTGCCTGGCAAATCAGCTTCAATCAAGCAGCAACCTCCCCCAGTTTCTCGCTAGGGACAGGCTCCAAATGGGAGCAGAATCTCATTGAGCTCCATGTTAAAATGCCCAACTTTAAAGTAGTAAAAAACAAATTGTGGTTTTGGTCTATACGGCTAATTTTGCCCTTCATGACAACTGTGAGGGGGTGAATTTTTTTATAACTCGTATAATTTTTTTATAACGTTTACATTATATAAAGCCTTAAAGTTTTGCATAATTAAGGGCGTCGCCACTTTGAGTGACAGGTGGATTGTCGTTTGTCTGCTGTCTGTTAGTCATCACGTCACCTCAACTCCAGCCACGTCCCGCCTCTTTGCCCATTGTCAGTTATCCGAGAGTGACGCGTAATGACGCGCTGACAAGATGGCAACGGCCGACTTTGAGGCTTCAACCCTATGGTTGACGTCACGGACATTACGTCCATATTTTTTTACAGTCTATGGCTTCAATCAAAAAGAGGAGTCATTGATCTGAATCATGGACTAAACCATTCTGACATCTCACTTACTCGGATGACTCGCTCGCTCACTAAAAGAGATAATTATTAATGTCGGACTCAACACAAGAAGAGAACAGTTACTGTGTCATTAAGAACAATGTTCAAAGTATGTACTTTGTAAGGTTAGTGAAACTTAAATTAGTTTAGAATTAGTAAAGTGAACAGTGTTGAGGAATGGAGTTTCAGAGTTTTGTTATATTTTTATCAAAAACAAAAGAATTGGTTAATTTTAGCGAGATGTTGGGACCGGTTTTGGGTTTGAGGGGGGTTGCCCCCCACTGGAAAAACCTGCTGTGATGCCACGGATATGCCCTACTGAGCTCCAATCTGTGAGGAAATGTATGAAGATTTCCGAAGATAACATACTCCTCTTATAGGAGAAAAACAAAACATGTCAAGACACTAAATCAAAAAGAAATATTCAAACACATGCAGTGAGGGGACGTGAAATATTGATGCAGGGCTTTTTGATGTCGCTCATTAGGGGAAGAGGGTGAGAAACGGGACAATCTAACCCAATTTGTGTGTGTGGATGGGGTATATTATCAGTGTATGATGGATGTGCATGTGTGTGCTATGATGTGTGGGGGTTGTTCATGATAAACGACATACATTAGACAAGCGCAAATGGGCATAGAGTGTCTGGACGGTGGTCCTGTGGGTTTAATTACACTGGGAGGAAAGACCCCACCCAAGTCTGGAGAACTGCACCACGCACTGTAATCCCCCTGTACCACACACAAACCACACACGTACCGTCTCCAATCACAGCCCTGCTGTGGCACACAGCTGCCTGTTTATTTGGCTCCATAAAATACCCTTGTTTTGACTCCTCTCATCTGCCATAGCAGCATGGGAAATGAATCACCATAACTGCCCCCAGCCTGGTCCGTTCTGTCTGATGGGTGGGGTCTGATGGGTGAATTTTTATGAGCTGCATTTTGACAATAAACAAGGCAATGGAAAAACAGTTTTCCTTATTTCTAGCAATCAGGCCACTGTCTACTGTCTAATTTGAAGAAATTTCCCATTCAATAAAAAGCTCCAAGAACATAAAAGTACCATAAAATGGTCCATACAACTCATTTTACATAATTTTACATAATGTGCCCTGATGGTGCACTAGATTTAAGGTTTGCTGAAGCCATTCGAAATGAACGTTCCAAAACCATAAGACTTTAGCCTAGAAATCTAGACGCAGCCAATGTAATTTGCAGCCAGGGTCGTCTAGCAACTCTCCGCCGGGAGCTTGAAAAATCAAACTCTAGTCAGGCCAATCACATTGTGTATAGAGTCGGTGGGCGGGTTTAACATAACGACGGCATGAATTCCGTGTGAATGCCCTGCTACTTCCCTGCTAACAAAGAACGGCACTGATGTCATTCTTAAAAAAGGAAGAAGTGTTCGGAGTTTTGCCGACCGGTAATGGCTAAAGTTTAATCTATCAACTAGCTCCGCTGGTGGGAAAACGCATGGGATTCAACCACAACCCACTTGTGATTGTTGTCTCACCACGCTCTGGTTGGTTGTAGCGCTATCCTATTGTGTGCAGAGGGAATTTGAAAGACAACCGTTTATCCCACCCCTCGGATTGAGACCTGCCAATGGTTTGTTCCCAGACCCAACACCTTGATGTGGGTCTGGCTTGTCAGGCTAATAAGACTTTTGTTCAACTTCGAAACACAAATTTTAATGAAGCCTGATATTTTTGTCCCTCCATTCAAAGTCCATTCCACCTAAACTTTCATGCTTCAAAGAGCTGCTAAAGACATCTTAAAAGTAATCAATTTAAATCAAGCCATTTAAATCCAGAACAGATTTAATTTAGCCTTTTATTCATGCATATACTGTACATAAAGCACATCAAACACGCTGAATGAAAGATCAAAGTGTCGCTAGCGGCCTGAAGTATGAAATAGTGCAGTATTTTCTTTTTTCTGCGCAACAATAATTGAATCTTTGAACTCAAAAGGCAATTTCACCTTTATTCCTCAGAGTAGCAATGTCTCACAAACAATGATAACGTGATGTTTCACTCATAATTACTGCAGGCATCAAACAAAAGACTACACAAGAATCGTCAGCAAAACTTGGCTGCAGAGCAAGTGCTGTACGCAATCAAATATTATATATATATATATATATATATATATATATATATATATATATATATATATATATATATATATATATATATATATATATATATATATATATATATATATATATATATATATATATATATATATATATATATATATATATATATATATATATATATATATATATATACACACTATTATACTACTGCAGCAGATAGAGAGCCATCCTTGTTAGATATAGATCTGGGTTGCTAAAGACCCAAATATGTAATAATGATTGGCTAAACATTCATGCATTTAAGGGTTAAAAATCATCATTTGTGTTCTGGAGATGATCAAAAGTCTGGTTTTGAAATTACATGAGTGTGAGTAAATTAACATAGGATTTTCATTTTTGGGTGAGTTTACCCTTTAAGTTATTATTTACTAAAAACTCTCCTTATATCTCATTTGCACTTACGCATTTTCAACTATGCCGTAACAAATGCTCATGTGACAACATCCAAGCAAGAACCAATCATTATTGTCATAATGAGTGCATATTTGAAGATGCAGTGTGAATATGCGAACGCAAATGAGATTTGAGAGCTCGTGTTGTGTGATCCACAAGACACTCACACCAATGTCATCCGACCAATCCTCAACAGCTTCCCAAATCTACCAAAGGCATCTGTGGAATGGGTCTAAACAAGAGTGGCTCGTGACTAACAAGATGGTGTGCCGCTCAGGTTAGATGTTGGTGTCAGCAGAAGGTTTGGCAGAGCTTTGTGTTTGTTTGATATGGACAAATCAAAAAGCAGCATTGAGTCATTACAATCGGCTGATACTCTGCCAGATTGATATTGTCTCAGTTAAATATTCATGTCCACTCAATGACCGCTTTCTATCTCATTTGCTGTGCCCACAGCATTTGTTCTCACAGACAGCACCCGTAGCGACACAAACAGACAGCTCTTTGGTGGCTGCCGCAGTGTGACCACTTCGTCTGAACACGTCTGAACAATGCCCAAGATACAGTGGCCTCAAAAAACATTTAGACACTTACACCACACTTAAAAATGTATGAATTTAAAATAAAATCTAGTTCAAAACAAGTGCCAAGTTCGTAGAAATGTACTCTTCATGTTGGTTTAATACGTATAAAAAAATATATATATAAAATTTTCAATAAAAGTTCAAATTTAATGTCTTAAAATAACATGATGTAACCAATAAAAAAGGAATCGTACATTTTTTTTTAGTTATTATATATTTTCCTTACACCTTTGAGCATACAAAAAAGTTACACTTTACCATATTTTAAAGACAATAGAAGTGATTGTGAAATTACATATAAATATTTACTCATAGGTCAGAGGTTACTCTTCCGCTGGAACTTGACTCCTGTACAGCAGTTTCTGTCGTCAGTGATTATCAGTGTTGGGCACGTTGCTTTAAAAAAGTAATTGGTGGTAGTTATAGTTACTAGTTACTTCTAACAAATTTTAACTGAGTTAGTAACTGAGTTACATCATTATAAAAGTAACTAATTACCAGGGAAAGTACTACTGTGCTACTGACTGACAGGGGCCCCAACAAATAGGTGAAAACTAATACAAAAATTATATTATATTATACACTATATAAACCATCATCATTGAGTATATTTCAAATAATAATAAAATGAATGATATCTTTGATTTACTTATTTTGGCAATACAAGTTAAATATCCCCATTGACCAAAAAGTAAAGATCCATATTGACCGACCACCCCCCTGTATCTGCATGAAATGGTTTAGTCCTGCCATAGCGCACCAGTAACCATGTTTCCATTACAGATTTGCACAACACAAATTTTCTAAAAGTCGATTGTGGCATTTTCTATTCTATTGTCTTTTATGAGTTTAATAAAGAACTCTGTCTCGTCTTCAGTCCAAACATACCATCATCTGTAACGAACGATCCACTTTTACGTACACCAGGTAAGGTTATTGTGACGCATTGTCACATATAGAGAACAGCGAAATGTTTGAATTTGATGGTGGTAACTCAAGTTTTTTTTGGCTTGGAATTTCGTTTGTTGTAAATATAAACTGAATTTAGAAATGCTTTTGAAATGAAAAACTTTGCGTTTAATAAACAAATTAAATTTGTGAAGTGAAGACAGCGTTTGGAGTGGAGTGCAGAATAATCTGTTCCCTGAGTCCACGGCCTATGTTGATATTGTGAGTTTACACAAATCAAAGTAGACAGTTTATAGTTTATAATTATGTCTTGCACTTATCTGTATGACTAAAAATGACGGAGTATTGTGAATTGTTTCCCATGTCATAAAGGAAAAAATCCATCAGAAGGCGCCGACGACTTCTTTGGACAGAGGGTTAAAGAAAACGCAGCCTATTTAGTTTCATAGTTAGGATATGTTTAAATATTATTATTATTATTTTAATTTCATATGTTGATTATGAAAATTGAGCAGCATGAATAATGCACATAATCAGATGCGCATATGTCTGGGGACATGGATTTTGAGCACTTCATTGAATTTTGTTTCCTATAAAGTCTTTTTTTTAATTAATTTTATCTTAATTTTAATCAATGTTTCATAAACAAATTGGCTGGATTTAATAAAAAATTTGGAAATATAGCAGTCAATATAATCGTGCCATGGAGTCAGCGACATTAATAGCATTGCATGTGAACTGGAGCGCGTCTCACAGACATGAGAAATATGTCGCTTGAAATGTCTACTTTTAAACGAAACAATTCAAAACGAAAAGAAATAGGCTACTCTCTGATTATGTAATAAAATGTGCATTTCTCTCTTGGCGTCCGCTACTGCGGAGATGGCGAGTCAGTTTTTTTAATAAACAATAAAAATGTCTCCTTGCTATTTTTGTCACATTCATAATCAATAGGCTATTTTTGCCAGTTCTTTGTGGCAAGCTTAATGCATGCGCTTCAGTGGGGATAATAATATATTGGTAGCCTACGGTAGCCTACGCTCCGGTTTAGAATTCTCTCATATTTATGTATTTAAATTAATAAAAGTGCTTATTCAACGAATTACTTAAATGAACAACTACTAGTATATAAAAAAACTTTAGTCGGGGACAGCACTAGGCTTCTTATTTCACATATTTTTGAACCAACATGTCACAATGTGCATTCTGGGATGAGCAAGCAGCGCTGAGCGGAATGAGCAAGCTCTTGTAATAGGTCAGTATTAGATTTTGGATAGCTAGCTTGGCTTGTATGTTTGGTGCAAAATAGGTGTGTTAGGGGGGGCCCAACCTCAAATTCTTTCATAGGGCCCAAAATTGCTAGCGGCGCCCCTGCACACACACACACACACACACACACACACACACACACACACACACACACACACACACACACACACACACACACACACACACACACACACACACACACACACACACACACACACACACACACACACACACACACACACACACACACACACACACACACACACACACACACACACACACACACACACACACACACACACACACACACACACACACACACACACCAACCAACCTGAGAAAGAAAAACGTTGCAGGTCCGACTGACAGAGAGCCTGTTCGGATGAAATCCGCTTCAGTGAGCTCAATTATAGTAACGTTGCATTTTATTCTCAGTAACGCTAACAGCGTTGTAACGGGAGAAATAGTAATTTGTTTGATTACTCGTTACTGAAAAAAATAATTCCGTTAGTAACGCCGTTTATCTATAACGCTGTTATTCCCATCACTGGTGATTATAGTTAAGAAAGTTATAAATATGGATATTTTTCTTAGAAAAACAAAAGCCTTTATTTAACACACTGTATGAATTATGTATGGATTACTTTTATGATGGATGGATGTGCTTTTTTGGGCTTCAAAATCTAAGGTACCATTCACTTCCATTAAAAAGCTTGGAAGAGCCGGGATATTTTTTTAAACATAACTCTGATTGTGTTTGGCTGAAAGAAGAAAGTCATATACAGATAGGATGGCATGAGGGTTTGTAAATTATGGGATAATTTAAATTTTTGGGTGAGCTAAGCCTTAAAGTCCTGCTCAAAGTCAAATGCACTCTGAAGGTCAACTAAATGCATTTAATATCAATTTAAACTATACTATTCATTTAATTGCAATTAACATGCAGTTAGTTGTATGAAAACATTACATTTAACATAAGTTATTTTCAAATACATTATTTTCATATTAAGTACTCTTTTTAAAGTTTGCTAAAATGTACTTATTTTACATAAGAGTACATAGGACAAGCATTTTAGTTAATATAATATAATATAATGTAATATAATATAATGTAATATAGTGTCACTGAAATGTGGTGTGTAGGAGTGTGTTGGTGTATGGAAGATGATGCATCTGGGGCAATCTGAGTGACACACCCAGATATGCATTTCTGCAAACAGTCATTCCCACTGGGAGTGCTTTTGATCTACTTGGGCATGACTTCTTTTTGGTTGACAGCAGAGGTCCAAGGCGCAACTCAACCCAGTCATGTGTGCGTGTGAGCAGCTGTTTGTCAGCCCTCTGTCCATCGCAAGTGTGAGGTTTCGGATTAGGCCTACTGAGTCAAATAACAAGCCAAGAGTACACAGCTGGTCCACAAAAACAACAGAAGGAACAAGACCAAGAGTGCACACTTACAAGGCATATTAATATGCATTACTTTACAATGAGGAAATGGACGAAGTAGAAAAATCCTCTTAAGTTCCTAGCATCTATCAGCTGTGATCAGAGGATTTAGACTGCCTACGCAGAGGGGATGCCAGCCCGATTAAACAGAGATTAAACCCACAATAAATTCACCCACATCAAACATCTTTGGGGTTCAAAGCCAGATCATAAAGCACCTCCAGCACTGATATCTGACTGCAAGCTGAGGCCTTTTGAAACTTCCTGTTGGTGTTGCTTAACTTCCTATGCGCAAGTGGAATGACTACGGTTGTTATGATGAGGATGATTTTTTTGAGGCAGAGTTATCAATGTCCTTTCTGTAAGTGACACATCTAGTCATAAAAAAATTATATAATTATAGACATTAGTTTTCCTATAGCAATCACTGGCCTCTTTACTCTTTTTAGCCCTCACAGATCAGTGTGCTGGATATTATTTTACTGATATCTTTCAACAGAAGCTATGGAACTAACATAACTGTATTAGGGAGTCACAGCCATTAGCAGAGGAAAGGAATAAAAGCATTAACCTATCAGAAATTACCTTCTTAGAAAGGGTTTCTTTGCTCCAGCATGCTAAAAGACTAACAGTACTTGTTGACTGTCAGCACATTTAAACCCTTTCTGAGAAGTTGGACATCTGAATTTATCCCCCTTAATGCGCCGCCTCTACAAGCATCAAACCCCTGCCTCTGTAACAAATCCTCCTCCTCCAACAACAAATATTAACACTATTACTGTCAGACCTTATTTGTATAGAAACATAACCCAGATAAATTGGTCTGAGAAGAATTTGATGAAAAAATTTCAATGAGTTCATATTGAAATCTCTTAACTCCTTGATATAAATCTTGTATTCTGTGAAGCATCTTAGTTTAATGTCATTAATACATACTGTAAAATAAAAAAATAAAATAAATAAAATAAAATAAAATAATAAAAAGTTATTTCACTAATACTTATGCTGGATTGCTGGATTAACTAGTTCACTAAAAAGAATCAGATTAAAAGAATGATTCGTTCATGAGCCGGACATCTCTAGTATCTTGGCAAGAACAGAATGAGACGTTGTTTATATCGCTTCTGAAAATTCAAGGAAGACACATTTGAGATTACATAAATATCTCATTTGTAATTTTCTTTCCAATGGGATGTCAAGACTGATGATCCAAGCAATATACTTAAACTCATAAACTTGAAGTCATAAAGAAAAGGCATATCCCTCTATTTAGACTTGCACACGCTCATTAACACCCTGGATTGAGCCATAAGTGGTTTGTTCATCACTCAAGGGAATTGCTTTGACCTAGATCCAGTGCAAACACAAGTCAGAAACAAAATGTTCTTTATAGGGCCGAAAACAAAAAAAATGACGATTTAATTGTTTCTCTGAGATCTGTATACTACCACACAGTTCAGAGTGTTCCTATGGGAAAGCTGAATGCGGGGCTAATTTCAAGTGTGTAGGGCTAATTTGAGCTATGAATTGCTCTTCAACAGCCTCAAAGCACCCATCGTCAGGTTGCCATGGCTACTTTAGGACTAGATGTGCTGCTGAGCTGCCAATCAGCACTGTAGTTTACTGCAGACACCCACCTGTAATGTCACTAAAACACACTGCAAGAGGAAGAGGACACAGCACGACCCCTGACACTGGAGAATGCCAAACCAGGGGACTCGAAATGAGTCAGGACAATTATTGGAAACACGAAGCACTCCTAGAAATAACTATTTTCACTTATTGTCCTGACCTTTTCTAATCTATAAAGCAGGCAACAAAAGTACACATATATAAAAAAAAAAAAAGGATGTGAACTTCACCTTACTGATGTGGAACTCCAGTCGCCGCATGTATCGCTCTATGGTCTTGATTTGCTGGGAAGCAAGAAAATAAAACAAAGGCAGAAAGTTATTCGCTGAAAAAGAAAATGCTAAATAATTTTTTTAGAGTGTCTAATTTTAAACACAACTGACATCTTAGGCGATTAGAGTGTCGTAATAACGAAGCACTGCTGTAGGAATGTAGCACATCATTTATGCAAAGCTTCTTATTTTTTCCTGCTGCATGTTTCTAACTTCAAACTTTTTAAAAAGGTTAACACAGGTCGACTTAGGCAGGTTAAGAAGCATTAGTGTGTTTAGGGACCCTACCTTGTCCAGATCATACAGCACACCCTGAGGAAGAAAAAAAGATATGTATTAGCAGAAAATGCTAGAGAAATCAACCTATTATAATAAAAACATATTTGGACAAATACCCTGCCGAAATGACCATATTAGACCAGCATGAAATTTATGATGGTCTAGGCTGGTTTATGCTGTTTCATGCGGGTCAAGCTGGTGGATAAGTATAGCCATGCTGTCAGGCAGCAAAATGTAACTAGTGAAGGTGACCAGGGATTTCTTGCTGGTTTTGCTAGAAAAGTAGTTTGACACCAGCACACCAGTATTAAACTAAAAACACATGTCACACTACAATTAATGACTTCTTATTGAGTTTCTCATTTGTTTACACTAAAAAGAAAAGTCTTAACATCTTTTCTATTTTTCTATATATTTGTATATTCAATTTTAGGATAGTCACCTATTGATATCAATAGATTAGCAGCACTCTCATGTAGCGTAAACCATGGGTGTCGGAACCATTGTAAGTGGGTGGGACAAGACCCACCTACTTTTTAAGACCAATGATATTGGACCCACTCGCTTCTACTGTCTCTAAATTATAAACACTTTATTATTAAACACACATTAAAGGCTTTATTTCCACTTTTCGAATATTTTCTTCATTTTTATTGAAAATAAATGCGTTTCCGATCTGATATGTGATGGGAAAAGGGAGTAGAGCGAGTTTGGCAAAAGGCGGATTCGAACCTTGTGTCGAAAAGTTCCTGCCATGTGCTTTACCCCTACGCTATTTTCCGCTGTAAATAATCTTGTCTGGCTCAACCAGACGTTTAGTAAACAAGGTGGGCTATTTGCACTTAATGTAAATGGCATCTACTCCATAAAAATATTTTTTGGGGGAAGACCCACACACATTTTTTTGGCTTCCGACGCCCATGGCGTAAACTATAATGTCAAGGAACCCTGATGATGTCGTATCCTATCTCACCAGTCTGGAGTTCCTCTTCATGTCTTTCATGAGGGAAGTGAGTTTATCCAGCTCTGTTTGGTGCACCTCTAGATATTCACTGACAGAAAGAGAAAACGACAAAGGCTTCAGAACTCTGTAGAACTGCATGAACAATGACTGTACACTGTACAAAGATTTCATCACAGCCATTCTGAGCAGTAGTGATTCATGCAGTCAATGTGCATACAGTATGACTGTAGAGAGCTGAGAGAGAAGATCTACAGTATGTGTATGACAGGACGTATGTGAGGCAGAGGAGATATTCTGAGCAGCACTCACTCCAGGCCTCGTTTGAGGGCCTCGTAAACTTCATCCACTCTTTTGGGCTGAGGCTCTCGTGAGCTACTGTTGCTGCTGGACTTGTGCCCGGACAGATGGGGCTTCCTGGGCTTTGAGATGGGCTTCTTCTGCACTGCTGAGTTCCCCATAAAGGAGTTACACCTGAAAACACATAAACAGATGTCGATGAATCTCAAGAAACCTGTCAAGAACATGTGGTGGTCATTTTCACCCCAAAATCAAAAGAAAGAAATAAGAAAATCTTAAAGGGAATGAGGATTATTTTAGGACAATTACAATCAAGGAAAATTACTCCAGGTAGCGAAGTCTCTGTGTTGTTTGTTGCTAGTCAAGTCAAATGTATTTGTATAGCACACCGGTTTAAAGCAGTTTTACAGAAAGTCATACTAATGACATACTTAGTGCTTTACCATAGAGGTTTTTTAAAGGGGACCTATTATGCCCTTTTTCAAAGCCTTGATTTTTTTGGGGGGGTCTACAGGAATAGTTTTTCATGCTTGAATGTTCAAAAAACATTGTTTTTCACATATTTTACATTGTTGCAGCACCACACTTCCCAGTCTGTCAGTAATGCGGTTTAGATCCAAAATGAGTAATATGCTCTGATTGGTCGGCTTGACCAGTGTGTCATGGCCCTTACCATAACCGGGAGTTTCAATACGCTACTAACACAACTCAAGCAGGCCTTGCCCCCTTTTTTGCGTATGCCTTGGGCAGGAGTTATTTAAGAGAGAAAAAATAAACAAATTTAAAACCAAAACACAAAGAAACTAACATACTCATGACATTACACCCCCTCTCGGAAGGCTTGTACTTGCACCATAACTAAATAAAGTCCAAAAGGGCTCTGGAGGAGGATGTGGAGCTGGAGAGGGATGTGACCAAGGAGGGTCTGACAGAGGAAACCACCATGAAGAAAACGATGGAGGGAGGATCCAGATGCTGCACAGAGGAGACACAGAGTATACAGAGACCAGGCGACACCGTAGGTCCCGGAAGCCAAGGTGAAGCGGAGGGAAGATGGAGGTGGTGCCAGAGTACTGAGGTGCTGCAGATAGGGCTGAGGACCAAGAAGGAGCAAGAGGGAAGGTGGACCCTGGCGAAGCCGAATCGGTGGAGGGACGAATCACAGCTGAAGGCCTGGAAGTCTGTGGCACAGGCAGAGAGATGACTGACCAAGGCGAAGCCGGAGGGAGAAGGGAGCCCGATGTAGCCGTAAGGACAACTTCCCCAGGTGGAACCGAGGGATGGAGGAGCCAAGGCAGAGCTGACTGGTCGCCGGGCCGAGGTGGAGTGACAGGTTCAGCGGCCCAAGTCGGAGACAGGGGATCCTGGTGCTAATGCGGATCTGGACACTGGAAGACCCGAGGCAGATCCGAGTTGCTAGTTAGAGCCAACTGAGGAGGAGTTGATGGATTGAAGGGAACCAGCGGAGGCAGGACTGGCTTGCTATGGTAGAGGTGGTGGGTGGTATCATCAGAAACGCAGGAAACTTGGAGCTGGACGGGACCAATGGAGACTCAGGAGACTTAGACCCTTGAAGCTGGGCGGAACCAGCGGTTACGGGAGACCTAGGGAAATAACCTCATCCAAATCTACCACACCAAATTTCCCAGAGGCCAGATGCAGCTCACCCTCACGCACCTAGTCAGACTCTTCATTGAGCACAGGCTCCAGGCTGATGTTGTGCTCAGGAGTCAGCTCTGGCGTTGACATCACAGTGGGCTATATGCATCCAGTGGACCCGTCCTGTATCTGTGGTGGGCTCAGGCATCTTATCTTTTGGAAGCTTGGTTGGTGGCTGGCAGGGCTCTGGATCTGGAATGGGGCTGGTGACATCTTCAACTGCAGCGCAGACAGTGAATGAAGATCCACAATTCACAAGAACCCACTCCACATAGGTGGCAAAATTCCTCAGAGGACTGTTCACAGACAGGCATAATTAAAATAAAATAACAATTATTTATTTTCTTTTTTTTTTTAGGTGAAACATGATCTGGAAAAGTTTTTGTAAAATTCACCCATGTAATTTCTTCACTTTAAAAGAGAATCTTACATCCATGGGATATCTATAAATCTTTGTTCCGCTGCAGCTCCCTAATGTAAACACCAGTGAGTTTAGTGCAGACTTGGAGTCTGTAGTCTAGTGCTGGAATTTTAGTGCACTTCGCACTCATCTGTGCAATATCCTTGCAAATAACCAACCCTTTATTTTTTCAGAGGTTTCAAGGATTCATGTTATAATGTCAGTTAAACCCCAAAATGTCATGAAGATCAAGCTTGTAGTGCTGTACATCTAATGCCACTCTTCCTCAATGCTTCCTGACATTTAAGGCTTCTGTCAAAAGGCAGGGTGCTTATTAGCCTACTTCTGATGTCACAGTCCCCGACAAATAATACAATTCAAGTTTCATATTAACACAATGGCAGTTGGTTGTTCGACACGTCTGAACATGTCACATGCACACGCAGTCAAAAAGAGCACTAGAAGTAGTGCTACAGTAAATCTAGGCCATTGTGTAGAACGAGCACATGCTGTTGCCTAAGGGGTCATCCACTCACGATTCACTCCATCATAAATCAGCATGCACAGAACAAACACACTTTAATGTGGTTAGTGCATCAATAGTTTCAAATCAATATAATATGCGGTTCTTTTGCAATTTTTGTTTTTATTGTGGAACGTCTTTCCTAAAAAATGTTACTGCAGAAAATGGTGGAATTAATTTGCCAGGAGCAAATTCTGAGTAAATACCCAGAATTGACACATGGCATGAATTAAACACTATTACAATAATCCATTATTTATTTATTTATTTTAAATATATATATACACATTTATATTATGTTTTAATCCCTTATGTGTATTTTTGAGTAATATATGTATACATTTTAAATGATATGCAATCTTATGCCGGATTATAGTAATTCACACTCTTTGCCAGCAAAGAGACCACATCCACAAATCTCAACCTCTCACCCCTGCCTGCAAATGCTTTAAAAATATGTTTAACAGTCAATAAAGAGTTAAAAATACAATAGTTTCTTCCTCAGTGGCAAAACAGATTTTTTTTTTATATATATATATATGCATCCAGTGAATCAAGTAGCTCATCTAGAGAGGGGTGAGTGTTTTAGCTTCTGACAGGGCAGATGACCTCACCGTGAGCGTCTCTCCTGCAGGGTGCTGAATCCGGCGAATGACTGGCTCCTGATGATGCCATTGGGCCCTCCAGGAGAGTGAGTGCCAGCAGCCATGATGTCTGGGAAGCGGGAGGACACTCCTGCAAGGGGGCAGAGAGGATTGTGGGTAAGAGAGAAGGCAGTGGTACAGATGGGGGAAGGGTTGCGTGTCTAGGATGATGGTGTCAGGAACGACAAAGTACAAATTTTAAACCAGTAGTCCATTTTAACTCTTTCCCCGCCAGCGTTTTTTTTTAAAAGCTGCCAGTCACCGCCAGGGTTTTTGATAATTTTTTACGAAAATGTAATGGTCCATAGAATATTTTGTTGCATCTGAGCATACAATATATCAAAAGAGAGAGCAGACCCTCTGCTTTTAAACAAAAAAAAAAAAGTTTTATTCTAGCTTGCATTCCTTTTTTATCAACACTTAAACCTGACCCTGACACATTCTGTTCACCAGGGTAGGGCTGCATCATCTGTTCACAAGTTTTTACTTAAATTAGAATGTAAAGTCCACACTTAAGTCATAATAACTATTACTAACTACTAGCTAGTTTGTAATTAACTCTGTACCTAATTTGGTTGCACAATTTGTTCTTAAGACTGAGCATATATAGGTAGGGTGACCATCTGGTTATTGCTCTATTGCAGGACAGAGATGTGATTTTGCGGGACAATGCGGGACTACCATTATACTATATAAATATTGATTTACATTAGTTGGAAAGCCTATTAGCCATTACATTGGATGATAACATGTTTTAAACAAGCTTTGTTAATTGTGACCCGCTCTGTGACTGACTGGCACTCAATTTGGCCAGGATCAAGTGATACAATGTAATTTACTCAACAGAACCTATTCAGTCTGCTAAATATAATTAACTGAGTAACAGACTACAAGTTAAAAAATAACATTTTATACTGAACTTGTATGTATCTAGATGAACTCCTGGCTGGTGTAGCTGTATTTTGATGACTTTTGACTCCTTTACTCTATACAGTTGTCATCAACGGTGCATTAGTTGATTATTTTCCCTGATCTAGCTAGAACATGACAGCGACACAAATGGATTTTTAATTATCAGTCGTAAGCTCTCTGTAAAGTAATGTGTGATGTGCATAGTCTGAAGTGCATGGCACAGGTTTGCTAGTTTAACATCGGAAAAAATGGTCGGTGCGCCAGGCACATGGTCCAAACGGGTTGTACCTAGTCTCTTAAATGAGTCAAAGGTGTGTTTTGGGCCTAAGATGCAATAAACCAATCAGAGTCTCATGTCGCATTGCGCCAGGTGTATGATAGGGCCCTTGGTCAGATAAATATCTAGTTTAAACGTAGAGTTATGTTTCAACTAAGTTTAATGGTGCAAATGCAATGCAAAATATTTAGTAGTATGTAAATTGTAACTTATTGCCCCTTTAAGCCACAAGACTATAGGCTAATCTTTAACTAGGGATACAACGATATGAAAATCTTGGCCGATACAGATAACCGATAATTCTTTATATTTGTAAGCCAATAACCAATATATTGGCCAATAAATCTACCCAATCATCCAAATATTTTTTTTTTTTTTGAGAAGCTGAATACAAAAAGTCTCACCATTAAAAGTCATGTCCCAAGCACGCAATTATAATGTTCTCACTGTTATTTTATGAAGCCTAAATGACAGACTTGCACTGCACATGTTGCACTTAATTGTATTTTCCTTTTTTGAAGTAATTCCCTAGTTTGTGCACAGCTGGTGCAACAGGACCTAGATCTTATTTTTTGAAAGATACTGGCTCTCTAATAAAAAGATATCCTGTCAACCTTGACTGTAAATTAATGTACATAAAGCCAGCTGAAAATCACACAGGAAAGCAAGCAATGAGTCATTTAATCCCCTGTGTATACGGTTACTGAAAATAGCACTGTTGGGTGAGAAGACTCCATACGGTGTACATTCAGAGGTTTTTATAAACCGCTCGAAGCCACCTGAGCCCACCGCAGATGAAGAAGCCGAAAAAGCACTTAGAAACAGGAGGTGGTCTAATGGAGCCCTGATAGACCATCGTCATTACTCATTTCTATCAAATGCAATGATCCAGGGAGGGTGTAGAAATCTCCCACCTACAAAAAAGCCTTCAAGATCATCTCTGATCTCCTTATAGCTCATCTCCAACTTCCCATATTTCATCAGACTAAAGCCGGATGATGACAACAGCAACAAACTCCAGATTTGAGGGTAATGAGGCAACGAGAGCTGTGATCATCGATGAGAGAGGACTAATTTTCACCATAAATTAGCATGTAACCCTCATTACCCTACTGGGTGGATACTGACATCTATACACCAAAAAGAGGGACAAATCAGGGTTTTGCGGCAGAGATTCTCTCCATAGTTGAATTAAACACTGTGTCCAGGGGCCGTGTGTTGGAGGTAACTATACACCTGTGGGTTTATGCTCAGTGCAATAGATACATCATTGCTTAGACGGAGCTACACAAAAGCATGCAATACGGCTCGTGGATAGATGTTGTTTTGCACAGGAAAAACAAAAGAAGCTTGTATAACGTGTGCTAGGCTATTTATAGCCACTGCAGAACATGAACTAAAGTACTGTGCATTTTGATCATATGAGAAACAAACAGACAGTTCAGATAAAAGACCAAAATTATAAAATAATACACAGTAGCATTTAATTCTTGCTGCCTAAAATAACACAGCCAATCAGAGAAAAGTAATGCTCTACAGAATAGTGACATTCAATTTTTTATTTTTTATTTGTTCAGTCTCAAAGTAATATTTATAATAAAAATAAATATTAAATTATATTTTAATTAACATGATTTATATTATTTACTAAATTATTTTTAATTAAATATGATGGTGTAACAACTTAAGCAAAACTTTATTTCATGAACACAACTTGTATAACCAACTGCTTATTTCAACAAACAAAGGTTCCACTTCAGTTTCAAAAACACAAAGCGACACTGTGCCACTCAGTGCATGCTGGGATTGTTCTACTCATTCTATTCAGGCCTAGCCGTCTCGGTTCACAGGCACTTGTGAAGCGCTGTTGATGTGGGCTACGTCATCCATCCCCGTCCCTCCGGGCACGACTGCTCATAAGTATTCTGAGCATTGCTGCCTGGCACCCAATTCCGAACTCTTCACTGTGAGAGACGGATGACGAGGACAAAAGAACCAACGAGGGAGGCTTCATTAATTTGTCACCTCCAGCAGGGACCATGTTTATCTGGCCCGTTGAGAGTGTGAGGGGGTTTTGAAGCCGGGCAGGGGAAGTACTGAACGAAAAGTGTGTAATTGTGTGTGTGTGTGAGGTGGAGGAGGTCCCTCATTTCCTCCCAACAGCCCACATTATAAATTCTGACTAGTGTTTTTTTTTTGTTGCTTTAAGCATACATCTAAATAAGTAAAAATTGCCAGTGGGTTAAGAAAAAATAAACAAGTCAAGATATATTCTCTGAGAACAAGTAGTGATCTTGGCTTGCATGCAACATTTCGTTTTTAATGAGGATGCATAATATACTGGTACCATTTTGGTTATCTGTCAGGTTAACGGTATTGTTCGATATTGGAAATGTAATCATCTTTAAAAACAACACTGTTAAATCTTTAGCAATTTTTCATACTGTACATTATAATTTTGTGATGCCTAAATTCACAACGACTGATTTTATTTATTTTGTATTTTACTTCATTTATTTTGATGAACATTCTGTATAATACCAGCAATCAAGAATTCATTTCTTTTCTGCACTTCAGCCCCTGGAAAAGTCATTTGATTTCCCATGAAAGCATGTGTGCACAGCCGCAAACGCACAAACACAAGTGGACACTATCTGCACTCGTGAATATCATCAAACTCAGCCCACACTGCAACTTAACAGCAGCGCGATTCCTAACTACTGTATAAATTATCGTTTCTATAGTAACAGCAGACAATACACAATGTGTCCAGCAAAAGAACAATGCTATCATGGATCCCCCGCATCCAGCGGGCCTCCTCCTGTCCTTCTGCTCTGAGGATCCGTTGTCTTCCTCTGTGTGGTCTTTTGCTCTAAGGTAGGAGTTCATCCCACCCCGGTTTCAATCCCAGCAGCTGTGTGATGCTCAGCTGGACTTGTTCCACACTTACACTCCGCCTTGGAATAGCAATGACCTCACTTCAAGCATCCATGCCAGGTCAGAGAACTAATGTCAACCATGCGGCAGTGACCGACTGACCCTGTTCTGCCCATGCTGTAGTAATGTGTGCTTTTTGGCAGTGTAGCCAATTGGGCCAGGAGAATTGGGACGGTGTATGTGAGGATGTGCAAAACCACATACACTCAAAATGGTAGTCGTGGATCATCTAAATTACCAAATACTGTGTCTTAAAGAAGACCTATTGTGCTTTTTTACATTTTGTTTGGTGTGTGTTGCTGTTTGAGCATGAAAAATGTCTGCAAAGTTACAATGTCCACTCCTAAAGGAGTTATTCTCTATTCTTTTCTTCCTCTTTTCTTCCTAGAATGTACACCACTTTATCCTTCATTTAAATCATTCCTGCCCATGGCATCCTTAAAAATGGGGGCGAGGCCTGGTTGCGTCAGTAGTGTTGAAACTCCCGGTATGAAACAACACTCAAAGCGGTTGATCAATCACAACACACTAGTCAAGCCGACCAATCAGAGCAAATTGCATTTTTCGGAAAGAGGGCCTTCATAGAGACCGTCCGAAAAACCTAGGCAGCTGACTCGTTGCCTCACTGACTTATCAGACAGTGACTTGTAAGGCAGTGTTTGTGCATTAAGGCACCTCACGAAACTAATTCGGACAGACTTCTTAGGCAGTGTAACAGTTTAATGATCTACAGCAAAACAGAGAGAGCTATGGTGAGAACTAAACAAATATTTTATTTCCCCAGCTCAACTGTCACAGAATGGAACGCACAGGATTGTGGGATATCAAAGGCAGCGAAGGATAAATATATGCTGCCTTCAAAAATCGATCAGATGAAGGTATCTCAGGAGACAGGGAGGGAAGCTAACATTAAATTCGGATGTGCCTTGATGCCTTCCTACCTTGAAATGTGTTCTCCGAAGGCAGCACTCAACAGAGCATTACTGAGAGACTGGGAAGAGGTGCTGCAACAACGTTTTTTGAAAAACACGTAAAAGGGCATAATAGGTCCTCTTTAACAGACCTGACTTGCCTCCCTGCACAGGAAAGGACTCTTTATCATGAGCACAAAGATTATAAACACAGTGAAACATGATTCTAAAGCAGGCACATCAAGACTGAATGGATGTTCTTGTGTTGTGACCGAAAAACCATGTGTTCATGATGACAGTGGCTGCTATTGTGTATCAATGTCCAAAAAAAGCTTGAAACTAGGAGGCATTTTAAGTCTATCAGTGGAAGAACAAACACTTTGTGGGTGCCTTAACAGTAGGTATTATTTTTTTTAAAAAAGGGGTGCAAGCATAAAAAATATAATTATTTTTAAATGTAATCAAACTTACACATTAAAACGTACACATTTTAAGTAATCTGAACAGTTTCATTGTTTTATGAACTTGTTTTTTGTTTTTAGACAAACTTAAATTTAACCAAAACTGGGATGAGATTTCTATTTTCCAGCATGCTTTGCCATGACACCCAAAAGTGACAGTAAACGCCAAAATTAAGTGTTATATTATGTTTTTGTTGTGCAAGATTAATGTTCAGTGGGAGATTTAGTAGCGTTTAATGTTTTGTTATGCTATTTTAGATGAGTTTATGTTATGTTGTTTTTTGTAGGGTTACCATCATAATGACGAGTAGAGCATGAGCTTCGTTGGAGAACAGATATATGTAAAATGTATTATATTGCTGTCCTCATTCAGCAAGTGCTATGCTATGATAATGCTACTAAAGCATTATGTAACCAATTAGCAAGGTGGCATTTATTTGATTAACTAGTTAAACTAGTCAAGTTTCCACTACTAAAAATTTTAGATTACATGATATTTTTAAGTTAAATGTATGAATTAGCTTGCTCAAATATTTAAAGTTCAGAGAAATTAAAATGTATAGCCCCGTTTCCACCAAAATTACCCAGAACAATTTGTCCCAGGAACATTTTTCCCAGGAACTCTTTTCCCCCCAGACCTGTTGCTGTCTGCGTTTCCAACTCGGTCTAAGTACCATGAAGATTAGTCCGGTGACGTAGGACTGTGCGCATTGACTTCACAGTTCCCACTGGATTTCGTCCTTTGCAAATAAATTTAATAAAGCCTGAACCTCGTTGTCAGCTCATCTGTCGTATTTTTTAAACTCCATTGTTGATTCGAATATCAATCAACTCTTACTGCACGCACCGTAACAGACTTTTAAAAATAGTGGTTGAAATAAAATGCTGCATCAATCGACCAATCAAAATGTTGTGTGAACTTAACCAATTAGCATGTACAAGTCCCACTCCCGAAAGTTCCTGAACTTTGAAAAAGTACTACCTCGCGAGCAGGGCCGCTTTGAGAGGGAAATATTTACCTGGAACTTAATTTAGACCCCGGTTCCTGCGGTCACACACAGAGTACCATCCCAAAGTGCCTAGTTCCTGGGGAAAGTTCCTGAGGTGGAAACGCGGCTTATGATTACAAAACAAAATCTGCAAGTTCTGCTTACTAAAACTGATTGCCTCGATTTTTTGAGTTTTGCCAACTTATTTGGGTTTACGGTGTACAAAAATAACAAAATAAGGGTTAGCTGTAACCACACCCGCTGATTATATCTCCAAAATGGAAACTAAATAAAAAAATAAAATAAACTAAATAAAAAGAGAATAAAAAGATTTTTGACAAGACCAAGAACAAACAAGTACAACATCCTGTGTCTCAAAAAAAAACAGACTTCATATTCAACTATGACACAGACGTGCCCAAAAACAACAAAAAAGTGATTGATACAAGAAAATGTAAACACTCACTCTCACTTGGGTCAGTAATACTTACTTGGATTGTAATTCCATTACAATCCAAGTCAGAAGTGTCCAACTTAGAAGAACATCTCTTCTATCTTTGCAACTCAAAAATTTTAGATAATATTTGATGGCAACTTTAGTCAACCTAAAAAAAACAATAGTGAAATGAACGAAAATTTAACAGAGACCCAAGCTGAAGTGGACAAAAAATGATCCAAATTCACGTTTTGTGCATACAGTCCAATTAAAGAAGTCTTTGTACAATGAATTTCCATTCTGGTCAACTTGCAATAAAGCATATTGACCAGAATGGTCTTATTGATGAAGCATTGGGGAAAATAAAATTGGTGGGAATGTTTGCCACAATTTAATAAAGTTTAGTTACTTATATAATATACTTGTTTTTAAGTGCCTCACATTTCCTTTCTTTCTTCTTAAAAGGTCAAAAGTCCACATAGTCTGTCAAATGTAATGGGTGGAGGATTCAAAAGATGTTGATAGATGAAGCTGTCACTTTAACACATCCAGTAGACATGTTAGGCTACAAATTCAATATCCCCTAAAACGAAAATGTAGAGCTGTGGTTAGACAGAAACATTCATTTTGATTCTTCTGATGGACGAAGACAACTGTTTATATTTAAGTCATGGACATGGAGCTCATAGAAACACTTCAGTTAATTTATTACTAAAAGGGTCAATATTTGAACAATAATCTATGTTGGTTTAACTTTGGCATTAATGGATGATTTATTTCATATTTAATCCACAGACTTCAGAGAACTTGAAGGTTATCTAAGAGCAATAATAAAATGTCATGCTATTTTCATCTTCATTGTGACCGAAGACAGAAAGAAACTATGTCAGGAGGCCTGAATTACACTTGATAACCTCTTAAGGCACATGAGAGGTTTGTAATCTCAAACTCACACACCCACCTGAGCATGCTGGAAATGTCATTGTGTGACATGTCTGTTCATTATTCAACTGCTATTAAATAAAAATGATAACTGTTCTTTCTGAAAACACTCACTCATAGCACTTTCACAGCAGTGGAGAATATAAAATAAAGAAAAGGCATTTTTTGTAACATGCACATGATTTAGCAAAATGTAGATTTAAGACTCTTATCTGTATATTGATTTATGTTCATTTCTGTTAATGTTTGGGAAGAAAATACTCTGAAAATGTGTTTATTCTAATTATAAAATGTCTTATTCTGAAGACATGACAATCAGACTTTATTGTTTATTATTTATATTTGTTTAATTGGGTTAACACATTTACATGACACTTTAATAATCATATGTTACATCAAGTGCATGTAAACTCAGTTCAAGTTTGAAAAAGAAACAAGTTTAAAAATGGGCTAGACTAGAGGGAGAATTCGGAGTGATTTGTGAATGTTTTGCACTACTAGACACTGAGCCATATTATAAAGCACAGAGGAAAGAGAGGACAGGGACAAAGCTAGAGACAGAACGATGAACATCCTTATATGTGGAGACAGAAGCTTGAGGCGGCGGTGAGAAAAAAAACCTGTGTGAGCGTATCTGAGGATAACAGAGCACAGCTGGCTAAAAACCAACTCCAACTAATGTCGAATGTAATATGATGTGAAGCAACCAAAAAAATCCTCTTCCCTCTGAACATCAGCTTAAAAATGCAATACTTTACTGTGTATGATTCCTGTTAATGGAAAAGAGGAAACATTTAGTGGCTTTCAAGTGCAGGAAACTTGTTAAGAGACAGTTGTTAAGGGTATTGTATACATATTTTGCTGTCATTCTTAAGACAATACTTCACTCAACATTAGGGGTGGCACGGTTCACAAAACCCACGGTTCGGTTCGTATCACAGTTTTAGGGCCACGGTTTTCGGTTCTGTACGGTTGTTGTTGTTGTTGTTGTTGTTTTTTTTAATCGTTAACACTCCAGAAATGTACTTCAGCATATGATATATAGCTTAATCATCCACAATTGTTACATCATGTAGAAGTAGTTTCCTAACTGGCTGTCTACCGAGTCCGACACATTAGCGTAACATTTTTCATGTTAATCATGTCAATTTTGATCAGAACAATGCACTGTGGCTTTAATTCAGCTGACCTGATTAACAAATTTCACCATGAGGTGTTCCGTATGTTTCACAATCACCATATGACATCCAGCGCTGTGAAAAAAACAAAAACGAAAAACGCAACACTGCCAGAAGTTTTTGCCCAAACTTCAAAGGCATGTTTAAATGATTAAAACAAGAAGCATATCTTAACTTTTAAATGTTACATTTATCATGTGAACTACTTGTATACAACATGTTATATGCATGTGTGTATGAGACAGAGGCGAACACGGTCGCATTTGCAGCAGATATATGCTGCCCATCATAAATCAAAGCATGAGACAGACAGGGGTCGGAGGAGAACACCGGAAAATGTGACAGAATGGACAATATTTGTCTGTATTTGTAATACACGAGCCGCGGTTCAGCTGCGCGAGACAAACACTGCCAGTGTGTGAATGCACAACGGGCGCGCAGCTCCCGCTCTCCAAACACACTGCATCTGCCCTGCCTGCTATACGTCGCTGGCGCATCCTCCAACTCCGGGCAGCCTTCCTTATCTCTCCCACTTGCATTTCTACACGTGACGTGACCTGCAGCACTCCACTTTAACTTTATTTTACTGTATGTCCACACACACCTCTTATTTCGCGCGAAAAGGACACCCACTGCCAGAGGTAACATACGGGCACGAGGATACATTGCGCATGCGTCGAAACGATGCGTCGCACACGTTCCAAACCGAGACAAGCGAACCGAACGGTTCTGGGTTTTTTTCATGTACCGTGCCACCCCTACTCAACATCATACTGTTCCTTTTTCTTCAGTGGAAGTCCAAAAAAGAAAATGTATTGGAAACTTAACTATTTTACGAGTCATGTGGCATTGGCAATTCCAATTCACATGACAATTCTATATGAATTCATACAGTTTGATTTGTAAAATGCAAACAAACAATACATATACCCTTAACAGTGGGGTATAAGCAGAGTGTGCGAAAATGTACGAATGAGATTGTACAAAAAAATTCAGGTCTCCAATTGAACATTTTCTAGTGACCGATCACATCTAAATTTTTCAGTTGGCCAAATTGAATTTCTGTGAATTGATGCAATTTAATTCACAGAAATTCAATTTGGCCAACTAAGAAATTTTGATGTGATCGGTCACTAGAAAATGTTCAATTGGAGACCTGAATTTTTTTTTACAGTGTATGAATTAAGGCTGATATTAAATAAAGCAGCTTCCAAAAAATTAAGGCTATATTTGCGCCATATCTTTGTATAAATTATATGTGACAGAGTTGGTTATTTCGTTATGCCTTTTTGAACTCTTTTCATATATTGTGCAGTTTGCAAATGCTTGTATTAACAATTTTTTCACATTGCGATTTTAATACGAGTTCGAATAATCGCATAGCCCTAGTATGAATTAGCATGAATTTGCCAACAATTCTCCAAAACGTAAAATTGTGGGTTTGGTTTACACTGGAAGATTAAAAAAAAAGACATATCATATAAAAAGGCACCATTAAGTAGTACCATTAACTAATATATTATATATATATATATATATATATAATAACCTCAGAAGAATTAAATAAAGAAAATAATGTTTGTATCAAATAAAAATGTCACTGTATGTAAAGCAGCTTGGACATTCCACAAAATATCTTGCTTTGTATTCTAAGACGGAAAGAAAAGAAAATGGTTTTGGAATGGCACGAGGGTGAGTAACAGACAGATTTTTTATTTTTAGGTGAACTATCCCTTTAAGCAACTGTGCTCCAAGGAACAGCTGTCCTAAAATCATGTGCATATTTCAAACTTCACCACTAAATGTGGATTGTCACTGAGGGGCTATGTCACAGTCACTGCCATGCATTTGTTAAGCCACTGAGCCAAGTTTCACTTGATTTGGTCTCTCTTTATTCAGACAGTGCTGACCAGTGCCACACAAATAAGACATGGCCATAGCTCAAGCTGAAAGCAATGCTTTTAGCTTTGGAGAAGGGGAACTGAACTGAATTAATTATGCCGGCAAGACGCATGCTAGCATGTTACGGGACACAGACACTTGCAGGTGAATCTCTATGATTCAGCAGACATGGATCATTGTGAATGTGTTTGTGTGTGTTTATGCAAGATGCATGAGAAAGACAAGAACAGAGAAAGACAGTTGCCTCTTCATTTCTGTCTTTTCTGCACTAAAAAAAGATGCCAACACTTTGACTTTTGCCAGGCAGGCATAAACAGATTAAATATTTCTTTGTTTGTTTTTTGAGGACTGAAAAGACATTTGAAATTAAAGATATCTTGTCACTTTCAGCTTCAAAGCATCTAAGAAAGAAAGCACACGCTCTTGATGCACAACCCTTAAAGACTGGAGATGAAACCGTGTTCTAAAAAATATATAAAAAAATAATGATGAAAAAATATGACAAACAGAGGTTTGATGTGGTGCATTTAGGTCAGGCAAAAGCAAATCCCAAATCCCAAATTAGGGGTGCTCGCCAAACCAAGTATCACACATTCTACATAGGGTTAGAAATTTGTTCAGATTCTTTAAACTAATGGGATTTACATTGAAGGATACTAGAGACCAAAACATCAGAGAAACCTGTAGGTAAGCTCTTTTGACTTGGACACCTTGACAACAGCATAGCAACACCCTGACAACCACCCAGAACACTCTAGGATTGTGGTGGCAGGTTTCAGAGGCATTTCCAATCATAAAATGTAAAAACATAGTTGGCTTTTGAAAACAGTTGTAGTTTATGAGGGTGCTTTCCTGTTGTTCGCATTGCTTCTTGGTTTGACAGGAGGGAGTTGACTTCATCCCTGCTAAAGCACAGCTGTATGTCAGGACAGACCCAGAGGAAGACAGTGCCCTTTAAAAGGCATAAGGATTTGGTTTTTCAAAGCAGATTACATGTCACAGCTGACAAAATCTAAAAAACAGCCATCATCTGAGGGAAAATGTGTCATACATGACAACATCCAAGGACCTAAATTCAATCAGCCAATGACATTTCGGACAGAATCCACCACAACCAATCATATTCCCCCACACCTTCTAACTGCTATGCAAGCAGACAAGGAAAAACAAAAACATTCAGTTCATCAGCTTATGTTTGAAGGATAAACCACCATAATACTCATAATACTCCCCATAATCACAGGGCTGAGAGATTGTGATTTTGTTGCTATGCAATAACTGTCTGCAAAACGGATGTATGAGGGGTGTCATCGAGTGCAATTGATTTTAAATAGACTGTTAATCAGGAGGATTATGGGATAGCACCCCCACTGATGAGAGCTAAAACACATGGCATCTGTTCAGGAAGAGGGAGAGTGAACAAGAGAGAAAGAATCTCCACACAAGACGTCAAGTCATTCACTTCACATCATTTGTGGACGAGGCAATCCAGAATGCATCCAAGATGGAAAACCAGTCAAGAGAAATACGGATTACAACTGTACATAAAATTCATTCAATACCAAACAGTTCTAAAATACACATTTTACCTCAATTTTGATATATCCAATTTCTCACAATATGGCAAATCGTAATATGCATATTGAAACGGCTTGCTTTTTTAAAAAAAATTATTGATTTTAAAAAAGGCACACATGTAGCGTTATTTAATTAAGTTTAGGATTAAGTTATCACATATTGCATTTTTCTTCAATATTGTGCAGCCCTACTGTATATATAAGGCTTATTATTATGTCATTAGCTTAGCAACATGCTAACATCAAACTCTACTGCAATCAACAATTGTGGAATCAACTGTGAACAAGTCTATAGTGTGCTTCACATCAGGAGCGCTATTTGCATAGAGACAGAGCGACACGCGTCATAATCTGAAGAGCACGCCCACCGGTGGGATAACAATCCAACGCTCTCGATTACGATTAATGAACAATTATTTTGCTTTGTTTTTTTTGCTTTCCATTTTTGGCCCTCATAGTTCACTGATAAGGTTTGTACTGTAAATATTTTCTACTATTAAAGGTGGATTTTTTTTTTCTAATAAAAAAGTGCATTTCTTTGTGATTTTAAAATACTTGAAGGAAACGGTTCACTTTCAACAGTTATTGTCTATGGGGCATATTTCTGCTTGTTGTACATCAGATACAGATCAATTAACACAGTAGGCTTACATTTATTTGAATGCATTAATGAGAGTGCGTGATTGTGTGTGTAAATTACTCATACTGTCTCTATTCATTATGAAGCTGTGGTTTGTACTTACTTCAAAGGTATTAAAATATATGCCTATAACGGTTGAGTTACTAAGCTACTTTAGTGACTTTACTTTAGTCACAGGACAGCGTTGACACTGCGTTTCTGCGCTGCTCTCTGCGCGCGATCTTCACGTGATGTGCGAGCTTCTGTCTGAGTGTTCGTTTGTCACAATATAAAAGGCATTAGTTCAACATAATACACATCTGATGGTCTAAAATCACTTTAATGTTCAAGGCAGGCCTTAAAACACATACAAATGACAAAGCTTTGCGAGGACGCAGGTGAAAGAGGTCTGCCTTCAGGCCGCGCGCGCGCGTTGTCAGAGACACGGCTCGGCTCTCTGTGTCACAGAAAAAAGCTGAGCACTGAACGTATAAGTTTTCCGTATTGTTGTTTTTGAATAGTGCACAATCGCTTTAAATGTTCAAACTGGCAAGCCTTAAACGCACGTGACACTTTATGAGGACGAAAGTGAAAGCGATCTGGCTTCAGGGCTTTCGCGGGCCGTCTGAGCGTGTGTGTGTGTGTGTGTGTGTGCAGTTACTATAGTGATTCTGGGCATCTATAAACAAAGATAACTGCTCCTGCATCTCTCTGTGTGCCTGCAAACTGCACTTGATGTGACTGAAGGGGCGGAGTCACGTGACTAAAACCGAAATAACCTACATGGGAAAAATGCGTCGGTTAGAGGTTCTGAATTTCGATTATTTTTCGATTAATAGTACAGCCCTACTCAGTGGCTCCAGTGCGTAATCGAGCCACCGTTTTAGCCCCGCCCAAAAAATCCTTAACACAGAAATGGTGAAAAACTGTTTAAAGGTTTAACTCCACAATTCAGTACTACACAGTTCACTGTCTTTGTAACTTGTTTCAGCAATCAATTCTAACTCTATGTTTAGAAACAAATCTCAAAATTGCCTTTACAGGGACTTTAAGCTTTTGAAGCTGCCACTGGAACAGCACCTCCCTAGTACGATCATCCTGCCAGCTAACACTGCATTCACACTGGGTGTCCACGATTGACGGAGGGTGTGTCTGAAGCTTTGTGCTGACGTGACCGTCATAGTGACAACAGATAATCACATTACTTTTCCGGTGTTGCATGAATGCAATTGGCTATTATCTGTACTAGGGTATTTGCATAAGCAATCTGATTGGCTGACACCTGTGTTGGCGCGTGAAAAGTTTAACATTTCTCAACTTCTGCCGCAAACAAAGCTAGTGACGCGACGCAACAGAACCCACAATTCAGTTCAGCAACGCATTACATCACCCATTCAAAGTAAATGAGAAGTGTTAATGCCGACGCCCGTGTAAAATGCACCGTAAGGTCACTGAATTAGCAACATCTTGTTGTTCTTTCACAGCAAGGCAATAAGTAACTTGCCAAAACTTTCACCCTATGTTCCTCTCTAGTGGAATGAGCTGCCAACCTCGACCCGAACTGCTGAGACATCATATCTTTCAAGAAACAGCTCTTCTGCAGGGACTTACACCCCACACCCTTAAACCAATGCACTTACACACAAAAAAAGTTTCTTCTCTAGCTTGATTCCCAGCCTAGTTGTCAAATAAACCATTGCATATTATGAATATTGTTGGGTCTTTAAAGAAATGCTTTTGTTCCTCTCTTGTAAATCGCTTTGGCTAAACATGTCTGCTAAATGCATATATGTAAATGTACCCAATCAGAACATACAAAACATAAATCCATATTAATATATATTAAAAGTAAAAGCATTATACACTATTTACCTTGTTATCAATCTCAAGTAAATTCAAATGCTCTATCAACTAGACAAATCTACTTTCCCCTAGATGCATGCACTTCTTGACCACATGTACTTGTTAAAAGCATTCAGTTGTAATATATTTATTGAGAGTACTGTTGATGGATGGAGTAGACAACAGGGAGCATATCTCAGTGGAGACTGATTCTATATTACTACTGACACTCTGGTGGCCTCTTGCTGACCGCACTGATTTGATTTAGCTCCCTTTACGGCCGTGATGCAAGCCAAAACCTCTCACTACCCCTTGTCATAAGAACAGAGTGACAGTAGATAAAACCCAGACCCCTTTCATCCTGCTTTCTCCACCAACTAAAAAGATTCTAAGATAGGCTATATCCGTCTCTTTCATCAACAACTTCTTCTCTACCTCCTCTATTTCTTAAAATACCCGGCCTCCACAGGCCCTTGGGGTCAGACTATATGATGGGGATTTGTCTGTACATGATCACTGGAAAGAGAGAGCCTTTCAACCACACATAAACCTCATAAGCTCGATTATATCTCTGTCAGGAGATACATCAATGATGTCTCAATACGCTTCCAGATACATCTCCATTAAGTCGAATAAAACTATTACAAAAACCAAGTTGGCTCCTGAGACAACAGACCTCCTGAGTAGATTATACACTGATGACCACCAAGAGAGGAACATTCAATGATTATCAGCTGTGAAAATGCAAACCACTAAAGCCTAAGAAAAAACAGTAGGGGTAAACATTACTGTAAACAGCTTAACATAAACTCACAAAGACGATGTGTGCTCATGCCTTTCCAGAGAACTAGGATTGGATGTTTTTGAAGAGCCTGCAGTAAAAGTGAAAGCGGCCTCATCTTACTGAACGCCTGCCAAGTTTCACTGAGCTTTTCCTTATCCAGCGAAATTCACGAATAAGAAATAGCATGCACTGCTGAAGACACAATTTGCCCTGAAGTACACTCAAAAACCAAACAGCTCCTTTATTTGCTATAGAAAATAAATAATTCATGTAAAGAACATCCACAATCATTATTCTCACTGTTAGATTCCCATAATGGCTCATTGTATCAAATAATAAGCCATAATGTCTTGTATTCAAACAAACAATGCTCAAATAATTTGCTCAGCAGCCCACTGGCTCAGCAGACCAAGATAAGACTGATTAACCTCTGAATCTTTGCTTTGACATTTCAAACAGAAAACAGTGAGCAGAATGTGATCTAAAATGCACTACATGACATTTTTGAGAGGCTGAGATTAAAGAGATAAGAGTAAAAGGGTTAGGGCTGAATGGGTGGGAGCTGGAGTTAGATGGAAGTGAAAGGTGGGTTTTAATCAGAGAAAGATCTTCAGAGATGAAGAACTACAGAGGAATGCTCATTTGTCACCGGGTTGGCAGCTCTGCACTCTGGCAGCCCCCTAGAGCATATCGGTGACCACCCACTTTTTCAGTAATCTTGGTTGTGGAAGTATTTTTCTCATTAATTTTCTCAATTTCAAAAAAATATTCATTCAAGAGTTCTAAGCCCTTAAAGGCACAATATTAATAAAACACTAGAACAATGTTATATATATTGTTGACTTGTGTACTTACATTATCCTAAAGTTTCCAAGAATGTTTAAATCCAGAGAAATCTTTTTTAATCAATGACATCATACCTGTGTTACCCTCGACTTCCAGTTTGATTTTGTAGAAACCATGGAAACACCAAAGTAATTTAATATATTATCTGTTTTATTAGACAGATGAGCAACTGTTTGGATACATTACTCGACAGAAAACTAATCATTGCTAATCAAACTAATACGGCTGTCACTTTTTGTGAAAAAATTCTGTTCGATTTTTGAGACATAAGTGTTCATTGAATCGATTGTAAAATCGATTTTTCATGTCTAAAGACGTTTCCATTTTCAACACCAACTAACAGGCATTAGGACGAACGTAAAGAGGGCCATTGAGACGCACAAGTCAGCAATATTTCTGATGATTTATTAGCGTGAAGTTTCATGCACAATGACAAACAGGAGTGCAACATTCTCGAAAAACAATAAGCAGAGCGGACTGCCATAACGTCAATAGAAAACATTACTGCAGGCTTCAATGTGGCTGTGTTTACAATTAGAAATGTCAAACAAATTTTAGAACTTAAAATTCACTGAAGGGCTACCCTACATTGAACGTGAAGTTTGTGTAGGCTAAACACGCAGGGCCGCTACATTCTCCAAATCAGACAGTGGACTAGAAACATCTGTCGCAGTCTACAACAGGGCTGAGTTTATGATTTAGGCTACTCAAAAATCTCCAAAATTATTTTACGTAATGATTCAATCCATTGACAACTGTTCAAAAACTTGAGAACAGGCCAGGCCATGTGTTTTGTTTTTTAATTGAACGTAATTGACACTTAGGCTAGGCAGGCGTATCACGAAACATGCAAATAAGACAGAAAAACAAGTCGATCAACATTTTCGGGGGCCGGAGAACAGCATTTTTTATTCACAATATGTCCAGCTGTTGAGTAGACGTGCTCCGACCGCACTGATGTCCCAGGGACACTCAGGTACTTCATTGCCAGCTGCGCAAGGTGGGGGTATTTTACCTTTCGCAACGCCAACTGCAATTTCGAAATTTTAAATTTTCTTTTTCTGCTTGTTTGTGAATTTTGTTACATCTATCTTTTTGATTTGTTTAAAGGGGTGATGAACTGAGAAATCAACTTTCCCTTGAGCTTTTGATATATAAAAGTTAATGGTAATATAAGAATATCCTGTAAGTTTCAGAGCTGAAAACGTCCTTGTTAGTAAAAGAAAAGCTTTTATTGACACCAGGCCCAGCAAACGATCGATCTCAGAATGTGCTTGGCTATTACGTCTGAGTGTAGTGAAGCACCGCCTCTGCAGAAGAAGATCAACGCCTACTTTATCGCTGCCTCTTTAGCCCCGCCCACCGATTCACGCATGTAACATCGATCAACAAGCAATAAACATGCCGTTGAGGATTACATGAGTGTGCATGAGAGTTGTAATTGTAAAAACGAGCTAAAAGAGGGAATAATATAATTTCAAATGCAAAGAAGTTAGCCAATCACAGCAGTGGGAGTTTACACTGAAGTTTCCCAGCAGACACACCCCTTAAAACGGAGTATTCAGACCAGAAGGCTAAAATCAGGAAAAATGCCTTTTATTTATAAATTATGACCATTTTTGATGTAAAAACCATTCTAACATTATAAGTGCACCCAAGGAAACATCATAAATCAATAAAAAAAATCCAGTTCATGACCCCTTTGATTCGTTTAAAATTAATAGTGTACATATTTGGTCGATTCCCTATTTTCATTTTCGAAACTTGTGTTGGTTGGTCCAATCGATCGTGCAATCGATTTTCAAACATAAAGTGACAGCCCTACAAACTAATCAAATAGCGAATCAAAGCTCAACATAGTTAGACTTATTGTTTAAATCTTGTTTTCTTGATTTACTCTAATATGATAAAACCCCAAATACGCATTACCAGAAGAAGCGGAAGCAGTAGTCCACGGCATAACAAAAGCTCCACTGCTCGAGCCGTGTGTCGCGCTTGTCTCTCATTATCAATCACTCCAGTGGCCTCGTTCCGCTCCAACGGCTTTCAGCCCCACCAGTGTTTCATACTATCTTTAATACATTCGCTCATTAGTCCTGTCAGATTATTTTCCACCGGCTGTAGAGGTGAAGACAACAACTCCCATGATTCAGCAAATCAAAGCGTCATCAAGCTACGTCTTTGTTTTGAATAAGCGACCTCTAGTGGAGAAAATTACATATTGGGCCTTTAAAGCTACACTGTGTGATATTTTCCCCCATCTAGCGGTGAAAAGGTATATGACCATCCAGTAAATATTAGTTTCTTTTCCTCCCAATTCTGATTTCGTTTTAACTCCTACGGTGGCCGATTTAGTCCAAGATTAACATGGCTTCCAGTTCGATCCAGCAATCCCCCTCTTCACAATCGCCATCGAGTTGTAACGCGTGTGTCCGGGTGAAAAATACGGATAGCTCACTCAACGCAACTGGAGTCGATGCAAACACGGAGGCGATTGACATCAAACAGCCCGCACTTTATTCCCCGCGGAACCCCCCACAAGAGTCCGGCACAAACTCCACTTCCGTCCACAGCATAACAAAACAAAAATAAATGAATGTTAGCAACAGAAGACAGAAAATAATCCGCACACATGGGAGCTCGAGGCGCAGTGCACACACACACACACACACAGAACGCAGGTGCTCCAACTGGGGCGAACGCTCTTAAAGGGGCCACACTATTTTCCTACTCGTTACAGAGTGTTAAAACGCGAAAGGCGAGGCTTGAATTTACGGGTATGTCCCTCTTTGGCTAATGTACTTTCAAGATGGAGGGGCAACATGGCGACCCCCATTCGAACCCCTTACCCGTATGTATTTTCAATGGCATATTATAAACTTACGAGAATACTTTATTACTTGAAAGAAGTAAATATACATTAATGAGCACATATATTTTTGAAAGAACTAATTGTTTTTAGCTAAGAATAAACGAAAAAAGTTACACAGTGTAGCTTTAACCAAAACAAGCAGCGCCAAGAAAAATCACAATATTCAAACTCTGATTCAAAGCAAAAAAAAAAAAAAAAAAAAGATCAAGGTACAAGAAAAGCATGGCAAATGATGTAATCAATAATATATTTTAGGTTTATTGCAAAATACACAAATACCTATTAGAAAGTAACCTGAAAGAGAAGTATTTCACCTTCTGGAAGCAAAAATATGGCACTGTGCCATGCATATGAGCTTATGAAATACTGAACTGACAGCTGCCAAAGTACTACAACTACAGCAGGTTCAAACAGATATCATCTGCTGTTCTGTTAGCAGTTTGTCTTATCTCGTCCTCACACAATTATTTTGATCATACCCGCACAAACCAACAGCTAGTTGTAAATCGTTCTGACATATTGAGATTCAGTAAACCGGTTCGCTGAAAAGAACCGATTCAAAAGAACGATTCGTTCGAGAAGCGAACGGGGTTCTTTTCCCAAAAGCATCGTTAGCCAACTATGTTCACAAGTTCCGTAGAATTGTGTCGGTAACGACTAAACTTGCAACCAAGGAAACGCACCCCAGAGCAGGGGATATTACATAGAGTTTATTAAATGAAAAAGATAAAACTTTCAGACAAAAATCGCTCTATAAAACACTGGTCAGCTCCTGCAAATATATAACGTTACGTGCTGTGCTTGTCGCGTAGTGCCCTACAAATGTACACACATTCAGTCTGTGATGCATCTAAACTGGATATCAAAGGAGCACATAATCTACTCGGACGCTGAGTAAAAACGGTAGTTATTAGTTAATCACATGCACAATGCATCAAAACAAAAGGCGATGGACAGCCACAGCTATTCCTACTGTCATTTAAGAAAAAATAAAATAAAACAGCATATCGCTACAGTGAGCTATAATGTCAAGATTAACAGACCGTACTCACCGCACGAGAGAGAAAACTTATTCCCAGTGAATGTTATTTACTCGAGTTGGTTGGGCACGTCCATCCATGGAAGCAAAATATCACTTCTCCTTTCCGCTGCTCGTGTGCTAAATAAAACTATTAGAGCAAAACGTGTAGAATGACAACACCACAGACTTTGCCGAGCGAAACCATCTGGAACGACAGCAACGGATCAAAAATCATGTGTAGTACACTCGTACAGATTTGTAGCGCTCCCTCACAGCCGCCACGGACCAATCAGCAGTGCTAGTGGGCGGGGTCTTCTCGTTTTGTCACTACAGTGCATGTCACCCTTGACTGGCTCGAGGCATGTCTAAAAACACATTGTAGTGTACAGGGGCAGGCATTAATAGTGTATGTGCTCAGCTGTCAGGGTGAATCTTAAGCTGCTTAAACTATGTGTCTGTAGGAGTTTTGCATATTTAAAATAGACCAACGTGCCAGTAAGCGACATGAAACCTGCACACTATAGAAAATAGTACAAGCTGCAGACAACTGACCAGTGTATATGCTGGAATGTCATTGTTACAGAACAGGATATCCATGGCTTCACTGAACATTGGGTTCATTAAATGGATTATGAATGATTATGTTCACAAAGAAGTCCTGTGCCATATCCGATTAAGCTTACTGTTTTAATGTTAGTGATAGGAATAGATGCACTACTACCATTTTTTTTTATTAAACAACATATATTGCAACAATTTCAAGAACGGCAACAAGAAAATACTCAATATGGCACAACAAAAATCTTACATTTAGAAGAGACAAACACAGATAGCCTGCAATAAGCATAATAGCATGTCAGGCAAACACACACAACACTGAAATTGAATCAATGGAAGCAAAACAAAATGGGACATGACTGAGTGTCACAGTATTAGTTTGTGTATGTTTCTTTCTCTCTTTTTTGACAATGTGGGCAGATATGAGATCCATTAGAAGGACTAATGGTGCATGAAATATCTCGCTTTTCATCATTTCATCTGCAAAACACACAAATCCCGCTGAAGACTTTAGGTTGAAGAAATGTACCTTGCAGGCACTGCACTTTATAGCAGAATCAGCATGACCACATTCAAGTTTGAGCACCTGATTTAGGTACAATTACTGTGAAAGCTACTTTACATCATGTCTCTTTCTAAGTCTCAGTCTTCCTGCTGAGCTCATTGTGGTTAAACCTGACCTTGGTGGTTCATCGCTGTGCCTTGCAATGTATTGTATAACAGTCTGAGAGCCTGAGTGCATCCAGACAGGCTTGGACAGTGTAGCACAAGACACCTCCACATGCATCCTCTCTCTCAGCTGCTGCCCGGCTCATCCTGTAATTATGGCTGTCATCAGCAGCCCCCGATGAGAAGCTATATTTACTGGAGCCCTGTACAAACAGTTCTCTGGCTTAAAGGAGCGTGGATACAAAAGCAAAAGCTCTCTCCAATCACTTTCAACTGGTCTTAAACAGGTTAGCCGGTGGAATGCTAATGAAAACAGCAGGTTCTATCGGATGAATCAATAAGCAATGAAGGAATGTGACAACACTCAAATACAAAGACATCTTATTCGTATCATCACTGGCATTTATAGAGGCTGGACATGCACTTATACAAGTTCTATTCTAAATATAAAAACACTGATGATCAATCAATCTATCTTGGTATTTTATGCTTCCTCCATATTCCTGTGCATTGTAGATGCAGAGGAGCAGGAATCATCCATGCACGTTTGTACAATCCTGTGAAACAAATTTGTCTCATATCAGGAATTTGCGAACACTTCCATTGGGAGAGACCAACCGAAATAGGTTACGGCATGTCACTGAGGTCAAGAGGTTACACAAAGCAGGCAGATGAGTGCAGCTGAAGACCAGTATGTGTGAAGCTGTCGACAGAATGATCACTTTAACAAGACGGAAATATTCTATTACTACCTATGTAAATGATATTTTTGCAACCATTGCCAAGATTATAGCAAACATGCATGTCTGAGGGGTCCTTGTCCATGACCATGTTGGTCATGCAACATGACTTGTTGATTTGTTTAAAATATTAATAATATTTATATGTGACCCTGGACTAAAAACTGTCATAAGTCCCATGGGTATATTTGTGGCAATAGCCGACAATATGGGTCAAAATTATCTATTTTTCTTTTATATCAAAAATCATTATTGTAATCATTACATGTTCAGAAGAAGATATTTTATAAATATATAAAACATGTATTATTAGTAGGAATATGCATTTCTAAGGACTTTATTTGGACAACTTTAAAGGCGATTTTCTCAATATTTAGATTTTTTTGCACCCTCAGATTCCATATTTTCAAATAGTTGTATCTCGGCCAAATACCCTAACCCTATCCTAACAAACCATAGGTCAATGGAAAGCTTATTTATTCAGCTTTCGGATGATAAAAAAATGGACCCTTTTGACTGGTTTTGTGGTCCAGGGTCACATATTATTTTAACAAAAATGCATTACTGCCTTTTTTAAATAATGAAATATTATGCCAATCTACCAAACAAGGTCTTCTCTTCAAGAATAATTTGTTTAACCTTATGCCCCCCAATATCAAAATGATCTATAATTCAAATTAAAAACATACAACGTATATTCAAGTATATATATTTACCTGTTCATTTATTCATTTATTCATTTAGCATAGTGGTTCTCAATCAGGGGACGATCACTAGGAGCCTCAGCAAATGAGAAACTGGAGCCCTTTACAAACAGTTCTCTGGCTTAAAGGAGCGTGGATACAAAAGCAAAAGCTCTCTCCATTCACTTTCAACTGGTCTTAAACAGGTTAGCCGGTGAAATACTAATAAAAACAGCAGGTTCTATGTGATTAATCAATAAGGAATGTGACAACACTCACAAATACAAAAAATACAAAGACTTTATTATATACAATCTTATTTGTATCATCACTGGCATTTATAGAGGCTGGGCATGCACTTACACAAGTTAAAATCTAAACACACTGATAATGTCCAAGCAATCTACCTTGGTATTTTATCCTGCCATCTTCCAAACTTCCAAGGAGTCCAAAAGGGCCCAAACTTCCAAAGATGACTTAAAAACATTAAAACAAGCTAAAACTATTTAAATAAACAACCAAACAAAAATCATGATGTTTCTTATTTTAAGTATCCCCCAATTTTTTTTTAAAGAAAATCCTGGAAAAATGAGGTAGCCTAATTTTAAAAGTGTGATTTCAAGACCTAAAAATGTCACAATCTTAGAACTCCTTGGGCATTTTTATAATGAAAATACTTTTTTTTTGTCATGCCAAGCTCTAAAGCATTTTATCAGATAGAAATTGTAAGTTTAAAAAGATTGCTTTTAAATCCTTACCAAATAAATCGAAAAGTCATAAAAAGAGTGGAAGTTCTACACTGTAAAATCCAACAGTTGTTCTTACTAAGACTTTTTTAGTAAACTTTACTCAATGTCCAATAATTTGTTGACCTTACTTAAAACAAGTAAGTAATCTGAACTATTTGCATGCTATGCCTTCGTTACTTAGAAAACTCAAGTAAACATTACTTGACTGGTTTGAGTACCATTTTGCCAAAGCAAAAAAACAAGCGGGTGGACAGGTGGACGGACAAAGTGTTTTTGAGGTGGGGCAATTTTTTCTAGACTTATCACTCATTTCCTCCACTTCCTCTCACCATAACTGTGATTAGTGTTCCCTTTGGTTGGACACTTGGAACTTCATTCATATTATAGTAATTAACTTCCTATTAATGCAGCAATGCAACAAGAAATTGATTTCAAAACAAGGGAAGTAATATATATATATATATATATATATATATATATGTATATATATATGTATATGTATATATGTATATGTATACAAAAAAAAAATATATATATATATATATATATGTATATATGTATGTAATATTTGTCCATTAATGATATAGAACATAACTATTTTTCATGTCAAATAATGACCTTTTAACATTTGTTTTGCTAATATTTATGGCATAACCTTTTAATTGATATAATTGATATGATATGAGTTGATATAATCCCTCTATGTTTGTCACAATATCATTTGACCATGCTTGAGTGTGTCACACACACACTTCAACATTCAGCATGCAAAACACAAATGGTAACAAGGATTTTTTTTATTTTTTTTATTTTTTTTTTTATTATTAATTCGACCTTTACTATTTTACTTGCTGTCATTATTGGGGTTATACTGACAAAAGACAAATAGTAAAATAAAGGCAAAAATAGTAAAACGAAGCATTTAATTTATTCATGCCACAATGCACTCTGGGAGTACACTTCCTCAGATCCCAGATAGAATTAAGTTGACAAAACTTAAACGGTTTAAGTAAGAACAACTTAATGCAATTAAAAAGATAAGTGAAGTAATTAAACAGCGGTATTACTTAAAATTAAAGTATTTAGTCTATTCAACTTAAAATAGTTATTAGAATGACTAATATCTTTAAATAAATTTAACTCAAGTTTATCAAGTAATCATTACTTAAATTTTTTAGGGCAACCACTTTCCTCAAATTTTTTAAGTAAACTCAACTTATCCGGTTTTAGAGTGTAGAATCCTTAAATTGAATTTACTTTATTTGAATATCATTGGAGTCCCAAAAGTAGAGAAGTGTGCACTGGTTTAGTAGAAAGCACCCTATTGTGAGTTTTGCAAGGAGTGGAGCCACTCACATTTCCTTGTAAAATGTATAAATCTAGTTCTAAGTAAATTGTCAGGTGGCCATACATTTTTTCTTTAAACCCTTTGAAAGTGCAGCACACGCAAAACTGTGTATATTTCATGGTGTTTGAAGGCAGTCAGTAAGCCTGAGTTTTT